>OY759275.1:18091037-18691037 GCA_963662155.1 Lamellibrachia columna
GTATTTCCGATGAGGATTACGCTAGTTGCGAGAAGGCGTGGCGCGATAATGGCATGACGACTTTACAAGACTTTCTCGTTTGGTATAACAACACAGACGTGGTGCCTTTTTTTGCAAACCATTCACAGGCAGTTAGCCTTCTATGAGCAACGTGGCATCGACATGTTCAAGCAAAGGATCAGCGTACCCGGTCTGACCTTGCTCTACCTGTTCAATGACCTACCGGAGAAGACCTACTTTACGATGTTCAACGAGAAGAATACAGATCTTCATCAGCTCGTGAAAGACGGTATTGTGGGCGGTCAGTCCATAATATATTTAAATATACTACGAGAAAGGAGACACCAAGATACGTCAGACCGAGTACGGAGAGACCGCTCGACCGTGTGGATCGATCGGCAGTTACGACGCCAACGCTCTGTACTTGTGGTCTCTGATGCAAGACATGCCGACGGGGTGGTACATGCGTCGACGCGAGGAAAACGAGTTCCGACCCGAATCGGCGCAGCTGCACGGACAGATGGCTGCGGAATGGTTGACGTGGGAATCCGAACGGACGGGACACTCTATCCGACATTAGATCAACGGTCGGAAGAAGAGAATCGGTAAACTTCCGGTGGACGGGTGGTGCAGTCGAACGAAGACGGCGTATCAGTACCATGGTTGCTATTACCACGGGCACCCGTACTTGGCTCTATAAACGAACGCTGTTAACGGGTAACCCATGACCTAACTTCTCGTCGAGACCCAAAAGAACACTACATACTTACGTCACTTCGTCAAGGTCATCGAATTGTGGGAATGTCAATGGAAAGACATGATAAAAGATGCGGCCGTGAAAAGATGTCTAGACGCTGCGTTCCCTCGTCGACGACACGCGAAATGGAAGATGACGCAACAGCAGATCTTGACTGATGTGCGCACCTGTACTCTGTTCGGTATGATTGAGTGCGACGTTCGCGTACCGGAAGAATTGCGCGCATTTCGCCGAGATGCAGCCCGTGTTCAAGAACGTCAACATGACCCGCAACGATCTCGGACTATTCATGCGTCAATACGCCGAAGATCACGATATCATGACGCGTCCGAGGCGCATGCTCCTGGGTAGTTTCCGTGGTGATAAGGTGCTGATCGCCACGCCTCTCTTGCGATGGTACCTGGACCACGGACTCGAGGTGACGCGCGTTTATCAGTTTATCGAATGCAAACCCAATCCGTGCTTCCGTCGGTTCGGTGACGCGGTGTCTACGGCCCGACGCGAGGGAGACGTCCACCCCACAAGGCCGTCATCGCGGACACCATGAAACTCTGCACCATACTGTGTCGCGCGCAAAACATATGACAAGAGGACACCCGATCTGTTCAAGGTGGAGTGGTCCGGCGACGGGTTCGTGGGGTTGTGCAGCAAGACATACTATTGCTTCGGAGCCACCGACAAGTACAGCACGAAAGGTCTGAGCAAACGTCACAACGAGATCGACAAAGATTCGTTCCTCGAAGTACTCACCAATAGAAGGAGCTGTATCGTGGGTTCCGAGTGGACCACTCGTCCGTGTTGACGTACGTGCAGGAACGAGCCGCTCTCACCTACTTCTATGCAAAACGTGTGGTGCTCGAGAATGGGGTGACCACGGGTACAGTGGAGGTGTAGAAAAAGGTGATGCACTTAAATCGTCCTTCATAAGTGACCATGGACACGCGATGGAAGCATCCATTCACGTGCGTCGTCGCCGGACCGACGGGGTGTGATAAGACCACTTTCGTGACGCGTCTGCTACGTCACGCATTAGCGATGATCGACGCACCACCAGAGAAAATGACGTGGTGTTACGGGGAATGGCAAAGCGCTTACGCGTCGATGAACATGCCCAACTTGCAGCTCGAGGAAGGCTTACCGAACGCGCCATTGCACGATCCAAAGACGAGGAACCTGATCGTCATAGATGATCTAATGGCTGAAGCGGACGGTCGGGTCACGACCTTGTTCACCAAAAGAGTCACCACAGTAACATATCCGTCCTCTATCTCGTGCAGAACCTGTTTCCTAAAAACAAAGAAAGTCGCACCATCAGCCTGAACGGTCAATACATGGTGGTGTTCAAGAATCTCCGTGACGCGTCGCAGATAACGCACTTGGCACGACAGATGTATCCGGGTCGTGTCAAATTCGTGCAAGAAGCCTTCAAAGACGCAACGACGGTATCATATGGCTACCTGTTGATTGATCTGAAGCAAGATACGCCCGAAGATCTACGCTTGCGTACGACCATCTTTCCCGACGACCATCTTTCCGGACGACCATCTTTCCGGACGACCCCGTCCAGTACGTCTACTTACCGAAAGTATAAAAACGCCGAGCGCCGAGTTCGAGTTTTCATTTGCACGATGTCCGAACTGGTGAAAAAACACATCCTGTGTATACAGGCGCTGAATAGATACAAAAACAACAAATTGAGAAGAGCCATCCTCGCCAACGCTGACGCCGATCTCATTTGCGCTCTGGCAGAGTGTGCCTACAGCATCTTGAAAGGGAACGTTCCGTTGACTCCGACACAGAGGAGGCGGTTGAGAAAATACAGGAAAGAACTGCACGAGTTGGCTAAGAGACGGTTGCCCATCGCGAGGAGGAGACACATCCTACAAGAACAGACCGGTGGTTTCCTATCGGCTTTACTAGCTCCGTTGGCAGGCTCGGTGATTCTTCCCTTGCTCAGACAGGTGCTCGCATAGATGGAGCACGCGCGAAAAATGGCCTTGGTGGATCCACGATTGTTGGAGACCCTTCGATCACCACCACCTACAGACACGGTTGGTGAGGTCATGCAAGGACTCGACGTCAAGACGACCTCCATTCTTGATCGAAAAGACTCGAAAAGATGGGGACAAAGTGAAACTGTACAATCAGGTGTTGCAGCGATACAACTACTTGTCCGATCAACGCGGCAAACAACCGACACGAGTAGCTGTGGTGAACAATGATGCAGCGACAGCAACTGCGACACCTCGTAAGCTCATACGAGCCATCAGCCGCTCGCTAGCGGGTATCGCGGTACGTCAAAGAGTGAAATTAAACTACAGCGACATCACTCAAAAAGTATCTGTACACATGTCACCGAGTACAGAATTCACAACCCAGGGTTCTATGGGAGTCATACTAGGCAACGACACAAGGACCATACGTAGTCCTGAAAATCGCGTGCCTCTAGATGGCGATGGAGAGGTGTACACCTTCATGAAAGAAGGGGATTCCGTGGTGGACATGACGCAGGGGTTCGCGTCACAAACGTCGTGGAATCGCGCGTCGTCGGCGACAATCTCGACCGCTGTTGAGGATCGTTCCGATACAAGGCGAGCACGGACATACGATCTCGAGACATTTCGAGCACGTGCAGTACATGCCCTTGTTGCGCAAGGAGTTTGGAACAATCGAAATCGATATAAGAGACGACACCGGGCATGCCGTGCCATTCGAACGCGGCAAGGTGACGGTGACGCTTCATTTTCGACGTCGCAAGACCGGTCTGTTCTGAAGAATGAATTACAACGATTATTACACCCGACAGGCGGGAGGCGCTCTACCCTACTTTGTCGGTGCCAGAATGCAGCGAGGACAGGGGTTGGGTAGTCTGTTCGGAGGTCTGATTCGGAGCGCCATGCCGAGGCTTTGGGAAAGGGGGCGCTGAAGACCGGCTTGCGCATAGCCGATGACGTCATGTCCGGTCAGAACATAAAAACGGCGGTCAAACGACGCGCCACCGACGCCGGTAAAGACTTGATACGCGGTCTGTTATCGACACCTGTATTGCGATCCCAGAAACGCATAAAACGCACGACAGCACCGCGACGGGCCAGTGTAATGAAGAGAAGCACAATGGGTGGAACACCAACCGATGGCCTCCCTCGAGTCGGGTGGTCCCATAGAATTCTTGCTACCCGGTTCGGGAGACACTTACCTGGATCTCGCCAGCAACTACCTGCACGTGCAAGCGAAGGTAACCAAAGGCAACGGGACGCCTCTCGACCCCGACAACACAGTGGGTCCGGTGAATAATTGGTTGCATTCGTTGTTCAGGCAAGTCGACGGCTATCTAAACGGCACGCTCGTGACTCCTTCGACAAACACGTACCCGTATCGCGCCTACATCGAAACGCTGTTGAGTTACGGCAGCGAAGCCAAAGAGACTCAACTGACAAGTACAAAGACACCGCCAATCGCATGGACGCCGTCAACATTGTCGAAGAGGACGTAATATACAGAGGGTTGGTGTCTCCTGCTGTTACCTGCTCAACGACATCGACGTCGAGATACGACTGGTGCGAAGCAAGGACACGTTCGCGCTCATGGCCGGTGGTGCCAACCTCGATTACAAAGTACACATCGTCAACGCCACCATGTTCGCGAGGAAAGCCACACTGAATCCGACCATTCAGATGGCGCACATCAAGGCACTGGACAAGGGCACGGCCAAGTACCCCCTGCGTTCCGTCGACTGCAAAGTATACTCCATTCCCACAGGGGCCATGTCGCACACGCACGAAAACCTGTTCCTCGGTACCCTACCGAAACGTCTGGTGCTGTGCTGCATCGGCAACGACGCGTATAACGGTTCATACGCGAAGAACCCGTTTCACGCCAAAAACAACAACGTCAACTTCCTCGCCGTTTACGTGGACGGTCGACAAGTACCCTCCAAACCTATCCAGCCGAATTTCGACGAGAATCGATTCATCAGAAGTTACCTCAACCTGTTCACATCGACTGGTAAGGTATCACAGGACGAAGGGAACGGTCTGAGTCGTGACGACTTCCGTGATGGGTACACCTTCTTTGGTTTCGACCTGACCGCGGACGCGTGTGATGGGTCGTGCTTCCATCTGGTACAAAAGGGCAACCTGCGCGTCGAGATGCATTTCGCTGCAGCGCTCCAACAGACCATCAACGTCGTCGTGTACGCAGAATTCGAATCGATGCTGCAAATCGACAAGAGCAGGAACGTCATCTAGGATTTCAGATGGAGACAAGCCAGATTGCGCGTCTCCTGGCGAGAGACGCACGAACTCGCTCGTGCTTTCCCGTTCGCTTTCGTTTATAAACCCGGTCAACATTGGATCGCTCTTTACGTGGATGCCGACAGACGCGGTGAATACTTCTGCTCGTACGGACTACCGCCGCTAGACGGCGCATTTCGCGTGTTCCTGAACGAACATTGTTCCGAGTAGACTCACAATGCCAAGAGACTTCAGAGTCCTCTGTCTAACGTGTGCGGACAATAATGCATAGCTTATTTGCTGCTTCGATGTAGCGGCATACCGATGAACGCTTTCGTCAATACATCTGGTAGCGATTTAATAGCTAACGATTGTCGCGTGTTTGATTGGGTTAAGACCCTGAGATAGGGTAAACTGTAATACAGCATACCTTATTTATTGCTTCGATGTAGTGGTAATACTTACCATCTGATACTGTCTGTATTGTGGTGTAATTAAAAGGTGATTGTGTTTGCACACGACCGACTGCGTTTGTTCCTTTCTTAAGATGCCCGCGTTTCGGTGGCAAGTATGTCCACATCGGAGGGTAATTATTCGCATACCGAAACGCGAGCACCTACCCACCTCCCTCCAGATGGACACACGAGCCATTCAGCCTCCTTACCTCATTAATCATCCACGATTTTTAAAATGAAACCCACATGCATAACTTTTATGAATGAAACTATAACCGACGAATCACAGCTCTTTATACCAGTCACCGATAACGTACTAAACCCTGATTGATTAGCTCTATAACCGCCACGTCAGCGATATGTGGGTTTTTCCCCTGGATGTTCCCTCAATAACCGCCACGTCAGCGATATGTGGGTTTCCCCCAATTAACCGCCACGTCAGCGATATGTGGGTTTTTCCCAGTGTCTCTTTTTAGTTACCACTGTTGCTCATTGTAAATCCCATTACAACTACTCAGTGTCATGCTGCTATGTTGGATATGAAAGGCCTGGAAATCATGAATGACAACAGGGAGAATCGTAAGCTGCTGCAGAAACTACCCGACTGGGTTGTTAATCGTTGGAGCCGGATTGTTTCAGCGTCGTGGAAAGCAAAGGCATGTACCCTTCCTTTAGCCAATTTACTGAATTCATCACTGAGGAAGTCGGTATCGCCTGTGATCCAGTCACATCTCTATAATAATTAAGAGGCATCCCAGAGCAATAAGAGAAAGAAAGGGAGAAATGCATGACGACGAACGAAAAGACGAAAATGAATCATGCAGTTAGGACAATAGCATTACACACTCAATACTATGAGTCTCTGTCCTTTCCAACAATCGTGAGGTAATGGAGATGATTCCCTGCCCTGGGCGCACAAACAACCTCAAGGACCCAGACTTGTCCTTTGATGATCTACCCATTGAAAGAGCACTTGGAATTCAGTGGTGGAATCAGACATTTTCCATTTGTTTCCAGTCGAATTGTGCTGAAGGATCAACCACTGACCTGTTTCACTGTAGCATATGTTTACGCTGGGCTTTTTGACGCCATTCGTGCTTACCGGGAAGCAGATCTTGCAAGAGATGTGCAGGGACGGTGCAGGCTGGGATGAGCCACTGTGAGAAGAACTGCGACCAAGATGGGAACACTGGTGAGAAGATCTACCTGAATTAGCCAACGTCAAGATCCCTAGAGGCGTCCAGCCAGAGACGTTAGGATAGGTGGAGAAGCCCGAACTGCACCACTTCTCTGATGTAAGTATGACAGGTTATGGCCAATGTTCGTATCTGAGACTGGTCGATGACGCAAAAATATACACTGCTCGCTTGTCATGGGAAAGGCCAGAGTCACGCCATTACGGGTCGTCACAATTCCAAGATAGGAAATACAAGCTGCAATGGTCTCTGTGAAAGTCAGCAACTTACTCCATCAGGAGCTGGAATATGAAGACGTGTCCGAGTATTTCTGGACAGACTCAAATGTCGGCCTGGGATATATTGGAAACAATGCAAAACGTTTTCACGTCTACGTAGCAAATCGGATTCAAATGATTAGAGAAGCTACATAACCGAAACAATGGCACTATGTCGCCACCGAGAAGAACCCGGCCGACTATGCATCCCGTGGTTTGGGTGCAACGGAATTGATTTCCTCCAACTGGTTCTCAGGACCATCCTTCTTGTGGGAGCGTGAACTACCCGAGGAAAAGAACAACCTCAGGGAACTGGTTTCAGGTGACCCAGAAAAGAAACACGGACGTGCAGAAGGTGGCACACCAGGGAAGAGGCATGACCGTGAACGAAGTGCGGTCTAGAGGATTCTGGATAGTAGGAATCAGCTCTGCCGCCTCATCTCATATCTACAAGTGTGTGCAGTGCAGAAGACTCCAGCGTCGAACCCAAGTTCAGAAGATAGAAAACTTGCCGGAAGAAATGGTGGAACCGTCACCACCATTCTCGTGCTGTGGCTTTGACTGTTTTGGCCCATTCATCGTCAAGGAAGGACGGGAGGAGCTCAAGAGATTCGGGCTGCTCTTCACCTGCATGTCATTCCGAGCAGTTCACATTGAAATGCTTGATGATTTGACCACTGATGCCTTCATCAGTGCATTACGATGTTTCATTGCCTTGCGCGGCACATTGACATTTAACTGGCAAGAGCGTTTAAATAAATCAACGAAAGGTGCATACATGTGATTTCGTGCTGAATGTGCCTTCCTCCAATCATATGGAAGGTGTTTGGGAACGTCAGATACGTACGATCCGAAATATCATGACGGCCATCTTGAATCAGACCAACTCAAGACTGGACAACTCTTCCATCAGAACTTTCCTGTATGAAACAATGGGGATTGATCGCTAATGAGGATATGAACGACCCGTGTGGACCGGAAGCACTAACGCCTAACGACTTGCTCACAATGAAATCGGGAATTATGATGCCACCACCAGGAAACTTCCAGAAAGAAAATGTCTATGCCAGAAAACGATGGAGACGCGTACAGTATCTGGCGAACAAGTTCTGGTCTAGGTGGGAAAGGGAATTTCTGGCAAATTTACAAATTAGACAAAAGAAAAAGAAAAAAAAACATTCAAGTGGAAGGTATAGTACTGTTGCAAACCACTGGATGCTGGCATGGGTAGTGAAACAATGTTCAGCAAGGACAATCTTGTGCGGAAGGTGGGGTTGCTAGTGGCTGACTCTAGCCGAAGCAGGGCAAGCGAACCAAGAAGGCCACATATTTGGAGAGGCCAATCCACAAGCTGACGCTGTTGGCGGAAAACGGAGCAGATGTAGACTCCAAATAAGTGTACTCTGCCTACGGGTGGGAGTAAACAACTGACTATTTCGTTTCTGAAAAAAATCACGTGATTTGGATGGGAGTGTAAATGACAGTGAATACAACAGCTGATCCCCTGTATTAGTTACAGAAGATGGTTGATTCACACCCCAGAGAAACATCTACGCCGGGCAACATAGTTTTGTTCATGTTACCTAGCAATAAGAGTCTATGTGCATCTAACTGATTATGATAATAATAGCTTCATGTAACATCTAGTTGTATATCAGTCTAAATGACTCTGCCGAGTGATCTGTCTTACAGCACTGACATGGCAGCTTCCACAGTATAGAACAAAGAATCTATGAACATCTGACTACATGAGTCCCATATTAGAAGCGACGAGGTATGTAGCAAACTGATGAATAACCAATACTCACTTAGAATGTACTAGTATTACGAATGCATTGTTTTTCATGGTTAAACTTGATGTCAAGATCAGTACCAAAATGCAGTACGCTGTCACATGTACTTTCCCAAATGTCATCATAGCAAATACAAAGCTAATCTATCCACTTAGCACTGTATAGATCCGAGACAGTTGTGTCCAGTGACATTGCTTATTCGATTATGCATTCATTGTGTTAGTGCATTGTGTTTTACCTTGATCATATCAATGCTGTGTGTTAGTGCATTGTGTTTTACCTTGATCATATCAATGCTGTGTGTTAGTGCATTGTGTTTTACCTTGATCATATCAATGTTGTGTGTTAGTGCATTGTGTTTTACCTTGATCATATCAATGCTGTGTGTTAGTGCATTGTGTTTTACCTTGATCATATCAATGCTGTGTGTTAGAGGTATTAACATATGGGCGATAACAAGATAACATATCATTGAATGTGCGTCACCAGCTTTGGAACACTTGGTGTGACTATTTTAATAATTGATGAGTAACTTGGTCACCCACCTTTAGTATATTATATCATATACATATACATATAGATATGGTGTCAAACTGTTTGTTAATAGTTTGTAATTACTTTCCACAGTGTTCACGGTGTTACACAATAAACATCAGTATCTCAACCAAAAGACGAAGTTGTTTTCAATATGGAACCCGAGGCTACAGGGAGTGAGTTCCACAGAGTCGGTGCAGCAACTGAAAAAGCTCTAGTTCCGACATTTGTCTTAACACTTGGAACAAAAAGTAGAATTAGATGATCGAAGCTGTCTGAGCAGTCTTGCAGGAGAGAGCAGTGAATGTAAATATCCTGGTTGCTTGGATGAAAGTGCTTGATAGGTAATTGTACAGATCTTATAAATAAGAGAGAGCCAATGCAATGATTTAACAAGTGGTAAAGAGGAGACCGGGTAACTACCCTTGCCAAACAATTTTTAAGATGTCCTTGAGAACAATATTATGATAAAGGGAATTACAATAATCAAGTATACTGCAAACAAGAGCAGTTGCAATAGTTTTGGCAACAGCAAAATACATATACCGGCGAATACGACGAAGGTTACGAATATGATAAAAACAGCAACGACAAGTTTGTAAAATAAGCATGTTGTAGAGCACGAAAAGTTCTTTAATTTGTTGCATAATTCTCACCAAATCAGATCGTTCGTCGCAATTGACAGGGTGGGGGGAGGGCCAATAATTTTATAATTTCTCTGATCCGAGGCGGGAATAACATATATACCAAACATTTACAAAATATGCCAATGCGGGTTCGACTGAACATCATAGAACACGTGAGAACAGCTAATATCTTTATTCGGTCTGATTGTTCTGCTTCCGCGATGTGAAAACATATATAAAACAAATCAAACAAAGCAGCGAAGTCCCAAAACCAGCAGCTACTTGCAGTGTCAAATGGGTCAGTTAGCTGAATCCTGACACCGCCAAATGCGATAGAAGTTGCCAATGCAAGAACTCCGCCAGTTGTGTGATTAACTGCGGATGGATTAACACATTAGATTTTAATTAAACTTATGTCGGTGATTCCTCTTGGCGAATTCATCAATGACGTTGTCGTGGTTCAATTTGATATCACGATTAAAGTACATATGAGCAAGTCCATTGAGGCATATTGCTCATTCATCGTAGATCTCAGGTAGTTCTTCAGGTACTTCAGTGCACTGAATGATCGCTCTGCTGCAGCCGATGTGACAGGGAGAGTGGCAAATATTCGCAGCAAAGTCGCGATACATGGGTATGTCCCCAGCTGTGTAGCAACTCTCAGGGCGTCGAGCACGTGGTCAGGTCGGCTACCCGAATCATCCTCTCCAGTAGGCTTGCCAACGCATGAACTCCACCTCCGCAGCCATCTTCCTCAATTGCGGACAAGTCTCTCTCCTGACAAAATGCCGGAATGAATGTGCTGAGGAGAAGGGCCTTGGCCCTGATAAATGTTGCAACTGTTATCTGTTGTGACCTGTGTAACACATCTTGCAACTGTTATCAGTTGTGACCTGTGTAACACGCCTTGCAACTGTTATATATTGTGACCTGTGTAACACACTTTGCAATTGTTATCTGTTGTGATCTGACCCTGTGTAACACACATTGCAACTGTTATCTGTTGTGACCTGTGAGTGATCATGTGTAACACACCTTGCAACTGTTATCTGTTGTGACCCTATAGCTGTGTAACACACCTTGAAATTGTTATGTGTTGTGACCTGTGATCCTGTATAAGACACCTTGCAACTGTTAACTGTTGTGACCTACATCTTCGGATGCTCTCTACTCTGGCCTTTCTGCATTGGGGTATTGTTCGAGTAACTCTCTGTATTGCCCGCCAATGCTCAGCCAGTGCTGGACTACTTTGAGGACACACACATAGGCCACCCACACGGCAGAGGTCGTCGTTGTCCTCGAACGCTCCCCATTCCCACCTAGAACATGTGGAGCGGAGAAAGAGCTGTCGAGGACGAACAACAGTGTCAACGGGTGCATGGCACCGTCGGTTGCGTCCAACATTAGATGCCACAACCCCAACTTTTGGAAGTTCCCCCAGTTCTGATGACCGAACATACCATGTAGAAAGTCTCAGAGCTGAGTGCAGTAGCTCTACTAATTATTAACAGGACACGCACCAGAAGGCTGTACGTGGGTCAGTATATTGAGTGAAACAACATGCACTATCTCCTCGGTACTGCATTCAATGTTGGATTCTAAGTATGTCTGCCGTAACACTGTGGATTCAGAATACTTTGGAGTATGTAGCGAAGGGTAGGGAATATAATAAAAATTAATGTTGTTTTACTGTTGTGTTATTGTTGCATATGTGCAAGGGGTATTGTCCGTCTGGGAGGATTTTGTCCTGAGAGGGCTTTTGTCTTAGGGGGATATTGGCGGGAGGATTCTGAAGGTTCTCTCATCAGTTGTTCTTCGATCTTGGAATGAGGTTTCGTCTTCTTCTGTCGGCTTGCGCCAACACTCTTTAGAGGGTCGCACAGTGCGGTGACAATCACACTGCACTTTCCTGTCCTGAACAACAGAGGCCATCTTGTGGTTTACAAAAGTTCCCTACCTTAACAATGTTCTTTTTCAGCGAGTTTCTTTAGGCCTTCCCATTATCCAGATGGAGTCCACTTAAGTACTGCCCTTAGAAAAACAATCTATAGGATTTTTGCGCACACAGCTGTGTAGAATTCAGAAAATATTCTATGGATTTTTTTAGAATATTCTATAGGATTTTTAAGGATATAGCTATAGAATTTGTAGTTTATAGTTTTCTATGCCATATTCTGTAGAATTCTATAAATTAAACACAAATTTATAGAAAATTTAAGTAGACATAACTTTGAGACTGGATTATATAACAAGTTCCAGTGGATATGACGCATTTTGTGGGAAAAGTAGTGTTGCTTCAAACTCCCCACCAGTGACGCCACTGTTGGGAGTTGGTTTGCGCAAAACTGTTAGTTCATCAGTCAAACAAAGTCAACACAAAAATGAAATTTTATTTAAAATAACTTTTTTAACCGACGCCAATCTAAACCGTGTTTTATTGTTGTAGACCCTAACATACGCATTTGCATACCCGCACACACTTGTGTGATTATGCTCCACTGTCCCAGGGTAATGGGGTATAACCCAAAGGTTATGTGAAATATAGTGTTCATGGCTCCAGGATTCCATTAGAAATAATTTAATGTCTGGAAACTGGCAGTTGCCAACAACTATATATACTAGTTATTGAGGCCAAATTATACCCTTTACACAAAATTTTCATTAGCTAGAGCACATTATATATAAGATATGTGGACATGCCCCACCTTCCCCTACGTGAAATAACCAGTCGACAGTGTCTCTTAATACAGATTTATAGTTTTCTCATACAAAGTGTTATCGCATTCAAAGTTTTCAATGTTTCTTGTCTCAACTGCACTTGCACAATTGGGAACAGTTTGGCTGACACACATGCAGTTGGCTTCACATGAACATTTCATTTGACCAGTACATTCAACAGCTGTGGACTATTTCAGCATAACACGTGATCAATGAGTAGGCGCTACATGCAAGAGTAGGGAGCTATTTCAGAATAACATGTGATTAATGAGTAGGCGCTACATGCAAGAGTAGGGAGCTATTTCAGAATAACACGTGATCAATGAGTAGGCGCTACATGCAAGAGTAGGGAGCTATTTCAGAATAACACGTGATCAATGAGTAGGCGCTACATGCAAGAGTAGGGAGCTATTTCAGAATAACACGTGATCAATGAGTAGGCGCTACATGCAAGAGTAGGGAGCTATTTCAGAATAACACGTGATCAATGAGTAGGCGCTACATGCAAGAGTAGGGAGCTATTTCAGAATAACACGTGATCAATGAGTAGGCGCTACATGCAAGAGTAGGGAGCTATTTCAGAATAACACGTGATCAATGAGTAGGCGCTACATGCAAGAGTAGGGAGCTATTTCAGAATAACACGTGATCAATGAGTAGGCGCTACATGCAAGAGTAGGGAGCTATTTCAGAATAACACGTGATCAATGAGTAGGCGCTACATGCAAGAGTAGGGAGCTATTTCAGAATAACACGTGATCAATGAGTAGGCGCTACATGCAAGAGTAGGGAGCTATTTCAGAATAACACGTGATCAATGAGTAGGCGCTACATGCAAGAGTAGGGAGCTATTTCAGAATAACACGTGATCAATGAGTAGGCGCTACATGCAAGAGTAGGGAGCTATTTCAGAATAACACGTGATCAATGAGTAGGCGCTACATGCAAGAGTAGGGAGCTATTTCAGAATAACACGTGATCAATGAGTAGGCGCTACATGCAAGAGTAGGGAGCTATTTCAGAATAACACGTGATCAATGAGTAGGCGCTACATGCAAGAGTAGGGAGCTATTTCAGAATAACACGTGATCAATGAGTAGGCGCTACATGCAAGAGTAGGGAGCTATTTCAGAATAACACGTGATCAATGAGTAGGCGCTACATGCAAGAGTAGGGAGCTGAAGTGACAAGATGGTGTAAGGACAACTACCTAGACTTGAATGTGGAAAAGGCCAGGGAGATGATAGTAGACTTTAGAAGGAATGGATATGTGGGTGAGCTTGTTATAGGTGTGATTGTGGAAAAAGTGAATGAGTATAAATATCTTGGCACTGTTTTGGATAATAAACTAACTTTTGAATCTAACACAAACTGCATTGTAAAAAAATGTCATCAGAGAATGTTCTGCATTTTCAGACTAAGATCCTTTGGTGTGAGTCGTAAGACTCTGCAGATGTTCTATTGCAGCTTTATTGACTCTGTTTTGACATCTTCTTTTGTCTGCTGGTTTGGCACTTTGAGTGTGAAGAATAGAGGCAGGTTGAACAGTATTGTCAATAGGGGAAGTAAGGTTGTTTGAGTGAGACACACTGAACGAAGTGAGCTGTATGAGAAGAGCCATGAGAAAAGGTTTGCAAATCATGAATGACTTGTGTCACATCCTTTCACAGTACTACGAGACACTACCATCAGGCAGGAGACTAAGAACTTTCACTGCAAAGAAGGCGAAGACACTGAACAATTTTGTTCCAATGTCCATCAAGATTACCAACAAATCTTAAATTATTTGAACGGAACCAGTCTATAATTTAGTGGGTATATTATTTATATAGAGTAAATTATTTTTGTTTCATGTAGTCACTGA
The DNA here is from genome assembly GCA_963662155.1 of Lamellibrachia columna. Classification (NCBI taxonomy): domain Eukaryota; kingdom Metazoa; phylum Annelida; class Polychaeta; order Sabellida; family Siboglinidae; genus Lamellibrachia; species Lamellibrachia columna. Next base: position 18,105,470 of record OY759275.1, read on the forward strand.
GTAATAACGTATAAATATTATCCATTGCTTGCCTTGTATATATTTCAAATATATTTCATAATACTTAATAATGTTAATAATCAGTCTATTTTAAAATTTATATTTATTGTATATCTTTTATTTCTCCTTGTCACCACCACCATCATCAATGTACGAGCGAGAGGAGATGAATGTGTGGGATATGAATCATATTTATTCCTACTGTTACTGCCTATGTACTGTTTTATGTACTGTTTTCATGTATTTTATATGACCACAAAACAAAGTTCTCTTTTGAGAAATTCAATAAAGTATCTTGTATTTCAGAATAACATGTGATCAATAAGTAGCCACAAAATGCAAGAGTACGGAGCTATTTCAAAATAACATGTTCAAAGTGATGACATTTCATCCCCTCTAGCCAGGGGCTGCTGAGTGCCGAATCTTACATGACTTCACATTGGTATGTATTCCTTTATGCACTGAAATATAACAAAGTGAGAAACATTCTTTACAAGCGAATATTTCTTCTGACCATAAAGTGGACAACCAAAACAATTGAATGAATCAAACGTGCAGCTTCACGTGCCAGTGAGTCACTTCATGCTTTGTTGCAATATACAACTTACCACAATAAGACAATGGTTTCTCACCTGTGTGGGTCATTTTATCCTTTGCAAGATAATCTGAAGAAAGATGACTAGCCGCATATTATGCACAAGTATGGTTTCACACCTGTATGCATTCTTTCAAGTATCTGAAGATAGTGGCAACACCAGCATGACTTTCCACGTGTAGAACAAACAGCTTCACTCCTGTGTGGATCATTTCATGTACCTGTACTTTAAGAGAATAATGAAGTGCAAATGACTTCTACATACACTACAAGTGAGTGGCTTCACACCTGCATGATCCTTTTTATGAATTGTAAGTTGACTAGATCTTACAAATGACTTTCTACACATTAGAACAAACATACAGTTATATAGTTGTGTGAACTCTTTCATGAACATTAAGGCGACTTCGCTGCTTGAAAGCTTTTCCACAAGTAGAACAAGTGTATGGTTTTAACCCAGTATGTCCTCTTTCATGGACTCGAAGACTACAGGAATGTTTGAATGACTTTCCACAAATATTACAAACATGTGGTTTCATATCCGAGTGAATTTTTACATGACTACGAAGGTTACTCGATGTGACAAATGAATTTCCACACTTGCTACAAGTAAAAGGCCTCTCACCAGTATGACGCCTTTTGTGATCATTATAATCACTTGACTTAAGGAATGACTTTCCACATATTGTACAAGTGTATGGTTTCACATCTGTGTGAGTTCTTTCATGACTGTGAAAGTTACTCGATGTGACAAATGACTTTCCACATGTGTTACAAACAAAAGGCTTCTCGCCAGTGTGACGCCTTTTGTGAATGGTGAGATAGCTTGACTTGTCGAATGACCTTCCACATGTAGTACAAGTAAATGGTTTTAACCCACTATGTACTCGTTCATGTACTTTAAGACTAGAGGAATGCTTAAATGACTTTCCACATGTAGTACAAGTGTATGGTTTCACATCAGTTAATGGCTTCTTGCAAACATTATTCCTTCTGTGTCTTTTAAGATAGCCTGCTTTATTGAATGACTTTCCACATGAAGTACATGTGTACTGGTTCATACAAATATGGATCTTTATGTGAACTTTAAGGCGTCTGGAAGTAGCAAATGACTTTCCACACATTGCACAAGAGAAAGGTTTCACACCTGTGTGAATTCGCTCATGCAATTTGAGCTGATATCTAAGTATGAATGACCTTCCACATATAGTACAAATGTAAGGTTTTTCACCTGAATGAGTCATTTCATGGTATTTCAAAGAAGGGGAAGCACTGAATAACTTTCCACATGTGGCACATGAGAATGATTTAGCACTTGCCACGCGGGTATGACGCAGTCGATGATTCTTTAAATACCTATTTTGAGCAAATGACTTTCCACATGTCGTACAAATGAACCCCTTAAGACCAGCATGAATCCTTTCATGAACTGTCAGTCGTCTGGATTTGGTAAATGACTCCCCACATGTGGAACTCACATATTGTCTAAACTGTGTTTTACTGACTTTGGCATCAGTTCTACTACAGTTGTTTTGTTCATGAACAATGTCATGATTGCAATCTTCACCGGCACACATCACTTGGACACAATGACTTTGTTCTAGTTTGACTTCCTTCAGTATACCGTTCTCACACACAACCCAATGTCTTGTCTCTCCACTGTAACTGCTACAATCTTCAGACTCAACCTTCTCTAACTTCACTTTGATGAGCGGTTCACCAACATTTTCAATCCAAGTTTCCGCCTGATTTGTGCTGTCGAATGGCAGAATTCTTTCTTTGCTATGTGACTGCTGTTCTTCTTCTAATTGGTCATCTTCAGTCTTTATGTGTTGTTCCACTTTGTACTCATCAGAGAAAGATGTTGGAATGACGGCAGAAACTCCAAACTTTGTTGGCACATTAGAAGACTGGCTGTGTGAAGAAACTCTGTCTTGGTTGATGTCTGATTGAGTGTGTTGAGAGTTTTCTCGGGCTGCGTCTGAGACTTGACGGTGAATCTCTGCAGTGATGTCTTCTTTATCTTCAGTCTCCATCATTGCAGTGACGTGTCGATTAACCTGAAAACAAAACAGATATCAATGCCTTCCAATATGAATTACCGAATCCAGGACATAACCGGACAAAACCCCACAACGCACATAATCCCCTCACTTTAATATAAATACAGACAAATGGTTGAACCATTGAGGCCATATTATTTTTAGTTCATCTGGCAAAATTAAATGGTATCAACAGCCAGCAGATAAATATGTTAATCGATATATCAGTTTTATCCATTTGAGTTATAAATCTATCTATTAGCTAAAGTGCAGCATATTCAGTTAAGCGTTAGTTCCAACACCATGCTGAACTCGAGAGGGGTTTGTCCATATTTGTATTAAGGGGTTTGTTTGGAGGGGGTTATGTCCGGTTACCTTCCAGTAGAGGGATGTAAGCAAGAGAGACCCAAAGTGGATTCAGGGGAAGTTCCTGTGTGAAGTGTGGATGGCGAATTGAAGGCGTGCCCGGGGAGGGGTTTGCGAAACACCTCCCACAAGGGGGTCTTTATCAAGTCAAAGTATTGGTCATTTAAAAAATCACAGTATAAGAAAATGTTGTTTGCTTGAATTGTCTTAATGTAAATTGTAAATGACACTGATTTATAGCAACAAATAAAATGTTTTATTGTAAAGGTACGTTCTTATACAGCACTGTATCCAGTCCTTGCGATTGTTCAAAGCACTTTACACTTCACCCCCTGGCAGACCTGTTCATTCCAATGCCATTTCGACTTCTCTGGGAAGCATTCAGCCATGTTGTAATTACTGCACGAAGACTATTCGTTCTGATATCCATCTCTGTCCATATTTGGATTCCCTATTCAAATGGTTTTATGTGTGTCCATCTGAAATATTTTTTTCCACATGAAGCCATTTGAATAGGGAATCCAAATATGGTGCATTGCACAGGCTTTGTTACTGCCTTTCGCATAAAAAATAAATTGGAATTTTAGCTCCTGGCCACATAGCATTTTTTTATGCTAAATATAGTTTGTTTTCCACTATGTACTAACTTTGGAAATAGAAACTTCTAACATATCATATACCTAGATATGTAGGTGTGTTATTGATCCAAATAAGATTTATTTGTGTTCCGACATGTTTTATTGTTGAAATATGGGTCTAAAATAACTTGTTGGCTCAATTTCAAACATAAAAACACACACAACTAAAATGGCAGATTGTGGGAGAATTAATATACAGAAGTGGAAATATAGTATATATGTTACTATCTACATGCACTGGAGAATAAGCATGCCAAATCTTTTTTTCTTAATCCTGCACTGAGTCTTGCACAGTAACTTAGGCGTGCCTCTATGCACATCTCACCATGGTTAATCTGGCACTGAGTCTTGCACTGTAACCTAGGTTTGACTCTATGCACATCTCACCATGGTTAATCTGGCACCGAGTCTTGCACTGTAACCTAGGCTTGACTGTATGCACATCTTACCATGGTTAATCTGGCACTGAGTCTTGCACTGTAACCTAGGCATGATCTATGCACATCTAAATCATGGTTAATCCTGCACTGAGTCTTGCATAGTAACTTAGGCTTGACTCTACGCACATCTCACCATGGTTAATCTGGCACTGAGACTTGCACTGTAACCTAGGCTTGACTTTATGCACATCTTACCATGGTTAATCTGGCACCGAGTCTTGCATAGTAACTCAAAAAACTGTAGCAACGTGGGATGGACGAAATTGCCAAAGCTTCGAAACGGCAGCAAGAGGATTTGAACCTGGGTTTTCTTGATTGAGAGCTCTAAGTTCTAACCGATATGCTACCGCGCCCCATCCTACTTATTAATTAGATTATAAATGGTACTACGAAGGCCTAATTAATGTGTAGATATGAGTGAAAAACTATAAAAAAACAGGCAAAAACTACGAATGGCCAACTGAACAGTGAGCCACCAGGAAGTGCAACATATGCCTATGCCCAAGTCAGTCTGACCTTGTCCGTTTCAGAAATGACTTCACCAACACCAACCAGTCATTCATTCTACACTGCCAGTTGTCTGCATAATTGATCAATCCACAACTACCACAATTAATCGCATTGTTTTCTGATTATTTGCACATGAGTGCTATTCAGGCTATATTCGAAGCTTCATCGGCGACCAAAACTTAAGATTGTTCGTTCCATCATTCGTTCTACAATTTCAGTCTTAACGCGGAATTTATTAAATATTTTTCTGATATTTTTGTTAGTCTGTAATGAAACAAAAATAAACGTATTGCATCTTAATCTTACTGACAAACATACATGCATGCATGTGTACATAAATATGTGTGTGCGTATGTACGTGCGCGCGTGCATGCATACATACATAGTAGTCAGGCCATGCTTGGATAAACGTTCAATCATGTGTGAATTTGCACATCGACCTTTGCTGGAAATGTCGGCTGAAGTTGATCGTGCACTACTTTCTAGCTGAATCCCAGTAAACGCGAACAGTCTTGCCATATGTGTCGTGTAAAGCGTACACAGGAGGGTAAATACAACCATTGGGATTATTTCATGGCCTACCTGACTAGGGGCACTTTATTTAAATCCGATGTGACAATTTGCAGAACTAAACAAGCCGATCAAGTAAACCTACTTATTATTTTATAAAATCACTTGAGGTGGGCTCACGTTCCTAAGGACTACTTCCCTTATTTTGTGTGATGGAAAGGAGTGGAAAATAACCAACGACTCCGTGATTCAGACGTTTTATTTCCTTGCGCTTTTTCATGATTGCCTTTCATTTCAAACTGGAGAATTTATGCAAGGTAAAGTATGTTCTAACATAGCGTGGCATCCCGTCCCTGGGACAGTTCACCCCCTGGCAGACCTGTTCATTCCAACGCTATCTCCACTTCTTTTGGAAGCATTCAGTCATGCTGCAATTACTGAGCAAATGTTTTCCGATGGAAGTTCTTGGATCATTTTAAAATTAACTGTCTCTGTTGTAACTAGTATGTGTTTTACCACATTTTTTTCTTTAAGACCCCAGTAAACTGCAAACATCTGTGGTGGAGCATGACCACAAACACACAAGCTTTATACCATACATTAACTTTCCTATGTATCTACAACGTATACTTTCTACTACTCTCTCTCTCTCTCTCTCTCTCTCTCCCTCTCGCTCTCCCTCTCTTCTCCGTATGCCACATGAAGCCCCTGCACAGCTGGCCATACACCAATATTTCACACCCGCTGACGTTGCTGGCTGACGAGGGCGACCATGAACAACACTCCCAACTGCCATCGACAAAGTAAAATCAATGGTAGAACTTAAGCCAGAACATCTTGGAAGCAGCACACGTGAAACTGTCCCCACAGTTGCAGTGAGGCAGTGACACGAAAGTCGATAACACACACACACACGCACTCATGCCCGCACGCACGCACACACACACACACACAATATATGTCCAATTTTACTTATTGTTATATAATGTGAACTAAAAATTTTCTAAATGAATTTGACAATTTATTGTGTCACATAGATTTGATTATTAAAAAATTACATAATTTCCTTATTCTAGTAACTGAGCACAGCCAGGCCCAACCAGTTTAATCAATCATTCTTTTGTTTCAGACAAAAGCAGGGTTGTTTGATTTAAATCACACACAAAAATCATTGATTTATGATTTTTTTACTTCCGATTTTTTTAATTGCTGATTTATATGAATTTAACACAAATAATTGTTTACAAGCATCGAGATCAACAAAGTTTTGTATGTTTTTTAATACAAAAGCACAAAGTGTGCACACTTGTGTAGTTGTGTTGTTGTCAGATAGCCTGATAGCCAAATATTTTATGACATTGTGTATGTTTGAGCTGTTATCAATTCAGTATGTTGACTCAAGTGAGACAGTCTGGGCTACAATTGTTTAATACTGTACCAGTTTGCAGTCTGGTTGGAGACCCTTAGAGTACACAGAGCCCTGGACAGCAAACAATAATTATCACTGCAACAGCCACAGACACACAGCATGCTTTCCTTTCCAAGACAGATTATGCAACTACAGGGGGTGAGGCCTTGTGGACATTGTCTAATGTCTTTATATAAGCAAAAATCATGTACCCTCTGTTAAGACAAGTAACCAAATCAATTTGAATAGAACACATTTGAAAGAGTTTATAAATATAAACATTTATATAAAATATGTCTATATACCAGATTTAAAATAATCAAATAAATAAAAAAATCCGATTTAAATTTGAATAAATTTTTTTTTAATCATGATTTTTTCAACCCTGGACAAGAGTATATGCAATATACAATGTCCATATACTACTTGATACAGTAACAAGACAATAAAAAAGTACATAAAAATATAGCATTACTAATAATCGTTAATAAAGTGTGTTTTGCAAAACAAATATCAAACAAATTGCATTGGTTTTGTAATTAATTAAATTCAAAGATAAAAATATAAGTAATAATTTTTGGCTTGGTAAAACCGATATTGCTGCCCAACACCAAGAATCAAAATCAGAAAAAAATTCACAAATTTGCAGCACTGAAAAACAACACCGCGCATTAGCGTATCGGGAAAATACTTTGTTCACAGACTAAGACCTCTAGTAGAAGAAATCTCGAATATCAAAAATGTAATCTGCTAAACTTGCAATAGAAATCCACCTATGTCGTCTAATTGGTGTATTTCACATTCAAATCATGATTTAAAAAAAAAAAAAATCTGATTTTTTTAATTTAAATCAGATTTATTTGATTTTTTTATTGGATTTTTTTAAAATCTGGTATATAGATATTTATATAGATGTTTCAATTTGTAAACTCTTTCAAACATGTCATATTCAAATCGATTTGGGTTCTTGTCTTAACAGAGGTACATGATTTTTGCTTATATAAAGACATTAGACAATGTCCACAAGGCCTCACCCCCTGCAGTTGCATAATCTGTCTTGGAAAGGAAAGTATGCTGTGTGTCTGTGGCTGTAGCAGTGGTAATTATTGTTTGCCTATAGGGTGGATTAGCACCTGTCCAGGGCTCTGTGTACTCTAAGGGTCTCTAACCAGAATACAAACTGGTACAGTATTAAACAACTGAGTCAACATACTGAATTGGTAACAACTAGCACAAGCTATAAGTGGACTTTAACTCAGGGCTTCTGTGTTGAAAAGATACTTCCTCTGGAAGACAAGTTTGTGTGGCTTCACTGCATTCAGAAAGGGAATAGCTCAAACATACACAATGTCATAAAATATTTGACCATCAGGCTATCTGGTGACAATACAGCTACACAAGTGTGCGCACTTTGTGTTTTGTATAAAAAACATACAAAACTTTGTTGATCTCGATGCTTGTAAACAATTATTTGTGTTAAATTCATATAAATCAGAGATTAAAAAAACCGGAAGTAAAAAAAATCATAAATCAATGATTAAAAATTTTTTTTTTAGTGATTTAAACCATGATTTAAATCAATGATTTAAATGAAATGATTTAAATCAAACAACCCTGACTGTAAGTCACGGAAAAGAATGGAAACAAGCGACAATACAGGATGTGAAACAAAAGGACACCTGGGTGTTAGGAATCAGTGTGGTGCTAATCTGACACGATTTTTGGGCATGCAGCACAAGCCGCTCAGCGCACTTTGTAAACATAACTACCATAAATGAAAAAGCTGGCACAAGAGGCATCAATGCCCCAATAGCCAGAAAAGTACATGTAAGTTATGCTAGCACTGGGCCTAAAATCTGTTTAGCCTAGTAAAAAAAGAAACTAGTTTTTCGACTCTGTCGGTATAGGCCGTTTGCATGATGAATCAAGATGATTTGGGCCAGTCGTTTCGGCCCACGCAGACGGATGGTTGGGCCAACTTTGCACATGCATTGGCTGCATACACGGTGGTTAGACCCATGCGAGCGAAAACACTTCACGGTTCACCGGTCACGAAGTTGGCTGGTTCCCGTCATTGGCCGAAACATCGGACACCCATACGCGCCTAGGCTATGAACGGGCTGGTTGCAGATATTATATGGTCCTTTATAAATTTTAGTTAGTAATAATAATAAAAAATAATCATGATTTCCCAAACTTTAATACGATATTTTTGATTTACCATAAATGGTTGCCGCTTCCGGTTAGTCGTAGATGGAGTCATGGCAGTAGGCCTATGGCTAAAGTCGACATGAGGCGTAATGACAGTAGCACTGCCACTAGCACTCGGACTCTGTTTGCGAGTCCAGCTTGCCTTCGTTCCGAGCGACGTGGTCGTCGATGGCGATGCCCGTTTTCTACGCATTGAAGGCACCAACAGAGCTTCTACTACCGGGAATATCGTTGGTACAGCATCTTGTTTCAACGAGATTCTTGCTCTCACCCAACCCAGAGCTGCCATCTTCTTCGGGTCGCGATCGAAACAACTTTTTTCAAAGTGAGCCGAGCAAAGCCGGCTGTGCTTCGTCGGCTTGAAGTTTGCTCGATTAATGTGCGCGAGCCACTTGGTCAACAAAGTTGGCTCCGTAGGGATCTTAAAAAAACTGCATGTTGGCATTATTGCTCTGTTACGACTACTATTTGCTTTACAACCGGCTGCTGCACAATAAACCATTCTGACGCTCGCTTCGAAACAACCGCTATCGCCGTGACTGAATAAAAAATGGTAGCCTCGTTGTCCTCTCTGACGTCATATCGAAACAAGGTTCCGGGAGATGGCGCCACGGTTTGTCGCCCGATTCTGAGGTCTAGTTTCCCATGGCAGAGTTGGGCATTATAAGTTGTGATGCCTTGTGGTGAATATATATTGGTGATCGTCAATAAAGAGTACAGATGACGAACCTTTATTCATTGGCATTACATTGTGTTCTCCCGCATCCACTCTCCGTCTCGCTTACCGGGTTACACCGGTACTTATGTATCAAAATAAGATAATTACTAATATGACATTAGGTCTAGGACATTACATCTCCTTCCTTGTAGATATTAAACAGCAATTAGTGTTCAATGTCCATCATAATTATAAAGAATTACTGGGTTTCATTCATACAGGTTAATAGTAAAAGAAATTTCAACTATAATTGATATGAATCATAACATGTTAATGTTCTTTGTAATGGCAAATGACAAACTACAAATCAAGCACGTCAGGTGCTTTTCTAACATGCGTAGATCTGCGAAGAATTGGCAGATCTGGACTCGGAGTCAACTGCACAGGTGAGTTGTCGTTTTTTGTTGTTGAGTCATCGTTCAATTCTCGCGGTCGGTTTTGATGATGGGTTGTTGAACAAGGTCACTAACGGTTTGTGATCTGTCACAAACTTTAACTCTTTTCCATATGCGTACAGATGAAACCGTTTGATAGCCCAGCTGATTGCTAACGCTTCTCTGTCGATTTGTGGATATCTCGATTCTGTAGGAGTCGGTGGTCGACTTGCAAAGTAGAGTGGTGTAACTTCCTTCGATATAGCATTCTCTTGGGTCAGAACTGCCCCTAGACCGATAGGGCTAGCGTCTGCGAAGATCGTTGTCGGTTTATCAGAGTCAAAGTACGCCAGCGTCGTTTTGGTAGACAGCGCTGCTTTGAGTCTTTCAAACGATTGTTGTTCAACTTTACCCAATTCCCAGGGTACTCCATCGCACGTGAGCTTTCTCAGTGGACGCGTGATTGTGGCAAAGTCCTTGATGAATCGTGAGCAAAATGCAGCAGAGCTGAGTAAGCTTCGAACTTCACTCACGTTGTTTGGAGCGTTTACACTTCTCAGTGCCTCGACCTTCTTGGGATCTGGTGACACTCCTTCTCCACTAAAGACATGCCCAAAGAATAGCATACTCGGGACACGGATCAAGCATTTCGGAACGTTCACCGTCAGCTAGTTTTCTTTCAACCGCTGTAAGACTTTGATCAGTCTGTCATCATGTTGCGCCTCATCTATGCCGCCGATGTAGATATCATCACTGATGTTACGAACGCTGCGCATGACAAACCAAAGTTCAGCCGTTTGTAACGATATAACGACATGAGTTGAGAATGTGGTCAGATGTCTCGAATCGGGATGGAGCGGAAGCTGATGATAACCCTGGTTAAGGTCAATCTTGCTGAAGACCTTACATCCATTCAGGTCAGCGATGATGTCATCAGTCGTCGGCATGATGTGGCGCTCGCGAATTATCGCTTTATTCAGAGATCTCATGTGAACACATATGCGGGTCTCGTTGGCAGTATGCGGTTTAGGAACGACCACGATTGGTGAGACCCATGGGGTCGGACCTTCGGCCCGCTCGATGATGTTATCTTTCTGGAGTTGGTCCAGCTTCTCCTCAACTTGTTTCCTGACATGAAACGGTATGCGTCGGTGTGGTTGGGCAACTGGTTTTATGGATTCGACGATGTGAATCTTCACAGGTTCACCTTTGTATTCGCCCATTCCAGTAGTGACTTCAAAAAACTTGTGCAAGAGTTCTGGTATTGTTGTTCCTTCGACAGTGGTTGCAACTCGGATCAGTTTCAGCCTTTGCGACATTTTCCAACTGAGAAGCGATCGACTTGGCCCCTTGGCCACATTTCTCTTCATTGCTGGTGACGTCACTCTCAAATGTGCCACACAGTTCTAACGGTTTTGAACTCATGTATGGGTACACTTCTGTTGTAGATGGCAACAGAGTGGGTCTCGGTGTTATGCTCAGATAGTCCTTCTTGTTGATTATATTGATAGTAGCACCAGAGTCCGCCATGATACAGATTGGCGTGTTCGCGATCTTTATTTTGAACAGAGGTTTGTCGCTCAGTACCGAATTGCTGGAGACGGAACCGACATGAAACGTGTACTGTTCTTCATAAGCGCCAGATTCCTCAGATTGCGACTCTGCGTCTTCGGTATAGTGACTGCTCTGGCTCTTTGCTTCGGACGTCGATAGCTTTTCTTTTGAGCCGGTTTTTCATTGGAGACTGCTCTGCTTCTGCACATTTTTGCAAAGTGATTGAGCTTGTCACAGGTCAGACAACGTCTTCCTTTCGCTGGACACTGTCCTTTGTGCGGGTACGATCCACCACACAAACCACATTGGGAGCTACGTTTAGCTTCAGATACCGGTTTTGGGTAATGTGATTTGGTGTGAACGCAGTATTGAACAGCATTTGATTGCTCTTTTTCGATTTGGATTGTCTGTTCTTCTGCAGCCTCCATTGCTCGTGCATTCTTGAGAATCTGATCTAGTGTCAAGCTTTGTTCGATAGCTTTTCGTCTGAGCCTTGCTTGTCTGTGGATCTGATTGTTCTGGATGATCCCATCCTCGTCGCCATTGTGATGCCTTGTGGTGAATAGATATTGGTGATCGTCAATAAAGAGTACAGATAACGAACCTTTATTCATTGGCATTACATTGTGTTCTCCCGCATCCACTCTCTGTGTCGCTTCCCGGGTTACACCGGTATGTATCAAAATAAGACCATTACTAATATGACATTAGGACATTTCATAAGTTCATACCTTAAGCACTGTCAGTAGTTTGGTTTTTTAATGGGTCATTTGTTTCCTGGAAAAGTTGTCCTACAACTACAACTCACCAGTCACATTAACAACGCCAGGCAACTACATACATAATTTCTATGCACCAAGTTGTTATTTATGCAGTGTTTTATACTAAATCATTACATTAAGTTTCCCCTTTACACGCAATTTTTTTATGCATCACTAGAATTGGCATGCTTTTGATTTAAGTTGGCATTGTAAAAAGATCCCAAACTGAAGCTATATTACCTTTCTCTACATCTCCCCATTAACTGTTATATGTACACACAAAAACATTAGATTCATAGGTCTAATGGCCCCACAGATCCACTTGGCTGCAAGTTGCCAGCCCCAAGTGTTTACTTTAAACAGAGATTTGCAGAAACCAAGATTAGCCATCGACTTATCACCATACCATAGGATATTATATTGTCTAGCCCTTCCCTCCTCTCTCCAGGCCTGAAAACACCTGAATAACATGGGTGTGAACGATCCAGTAATATCAACTGTTAAATGAACACTTAATTGAGAGTTAATTGGGAATTTGTCAATTAAATTAACCCCTTTTGGTAAAGTAAATTAAATTAGATCAGCTTTTCTGGAAAAGTTAATTAATTAAATTAACTTAATTGAGTTAATTAATTAACAACCGAAATTAACCCATGTCTGGCAGGGCCCACTTTTGCAGAGTGCCCCACTTTACCCGCCTTTCCCCTGCTATAGAACCATGTTGAATTTATATACAATAACTTTTTTTGGGGGGGGCTATTTCTGTAAAAAATTAATGTAATCAAATTTGACAAGGAGGTTAAGAGGAGATAAAATTGAAGTTTTTAAGATATTGAATGTGTAATAAAATATTGAAAGAAATATTTTTTTCTCACTCAAGAAAGATAGTACAACCAGAGGACATCAGGTAGCTTTAGTAAAGGATCAGTGTAGACTGGATATCAGGAAGTACTCGTTCTCACAGAGAGATTCTGAATGGAATAAATTATCCATAGATTGTGTAACTGTTAGCAGTGTGAATATGTTTAAAAACATGGTTGAAAAATATCTCAGGAGGGCGAGTTACACAGTTGAAAAATGTTTAGACTCTTGATAAGCCAATGGCTTCCTTATCCCTTTACTATCTGGGCCTTTGCCTTGGATGGCAATCTTAAAAAGTAGCATCTGCTGAGATAGGTTACTATTTATATATCATGAAGGTTTTTCAATGTAGGTGGGGTGCACTTTCCCCTGTGGGTGAGCTTTGTCCCACAATAATATTATTCATGTTATATCAACACCAGAAGTCGATCTGGTGATACAAATGATAAACCACACAATTTATATATTGATATAACTTTTATACTTATACTTTTAGACTTACAAGACTAAATGAATTGACAAACGATTTGCTATGTGCCATATTCTTTTATGCACTGAAATATAACAAAGTGAGAAACATTCTTTATAAATGAATACTTCTTCTGACCGGTGTGTCTCTTTTATGAACCGTAAGTTGACAGATGGGATCTGGCAAATGAATTTCCACACATTAGAACAAACATACGGTTATACACCGGTGTGAACTCGTTTATGAACATCAAAATGACCCTGCTGCTTGAAAGCCTTTCCACATGTAGAACAAGTGTACGGTTTGAACCCACTGTGTACTCGTTTGTGTACTTTGAGCTTAGAGGAATATTGAAATGACTTTCCACATGTAGTACAAGTGAATAGGTTCACATCAGGTAAAGTTAATGGCTTCTTGCATGTGCTATGCCTTTGGTGTCTTTGAAAATAGCCTGCCTTGTAAAATGACTTTCCCCATGAAATACAAGTGAATGGTTTCACATCAGTTAGAGCTAACGGCTTCTTTCATGTGCTATGCCTTTTGTGTCTTTTAAGATACCCTGCCTTATTGAATGACTTTCCACATGTTGTACATGAGAACGATTTAGCACATGTCACATGGGTGTGACTCTGTCGATGAATCTTTAAACACCTATTTTGAGCAAATGACTTTCCACATGTCGTACAAATGAACCCCTTAAGACCAGCATGAATCCTTTCATGAACTGTCAATCGTCTGGATTTGGTAAATGACTCCCCACATGTGGAACCCACATATTGTCTAAACTGTGTTTTACTGACTTTGGCATCAGTTCTACTACAGTTGTTTTGTTCATGAACAATGTCCCGATTGCAATCTTCACCAGCACACATCCCTTGGACACAATGACTTTGTTCTAGTTTGACTTCCTTCAGTATACCGTTCTCACACACAACCCAATGTCTTGTCTCTCCACTGTAACTGCTACAATCTTCAGACTCAACCTTCTCTAACTTCACTTTGATGAGCGGTTCACCAACATTTTCAATCCAAGTTTCCGCCTGATTTGTGCTGTCGAATGGCAGAATTCTTTCTTTGTTATCTGACTGCTGTTCTTCTCGAGCTGCGTCTGAGACTTGATGGTGAATCTCTGCAGTGATGTCTTCTTTATCTTCAGTCTCCATCGTTGCAGTGACGTGTCGATTAACCTAAAAACAAAGCATATATCAATACCCTTCAATATGAGAGCCCCAAAATGGAAGTTTCCATGTGAAGCATGGATGGCGTATTGAAGGTTTGCAAAACACCTCCCATAATGCCTACATATATATTAATGGGTCATTCCAGGTGATATCAACCAATGGTCAAAAAGTTTATGTCTCAGAATTTACTTAAAGGGAAACAAAAGCATATTTTGGGGCTATGCACCTAAAAGAGTTAATCAAAACAAACCAGTTCCAACTACAATACAAATTTTCACGCCAATGGTTTACTCAGAATTTGTTCTGAAAGCAGGCGATTTTGGCCATTTCTCTGAATGACCAAGGGCTGTCATGTTAACCAATCGACCGAAAAGTGCATGCGCAGTTCGGTAAAATGGAGGTGATCTCAACTAATTTTATGTATTAAGGGTGGTCGGCATACACAGAACCAATGCAAAGTTTCAAAGAAACGTGTTCTTTTGCCTGAAAGAAGACTAGTTTAGTAAACAAAGACCAAGGTATGTTACATAAGTTGAGTTTGGAAGTTTAAAAAACTGTACACATTTTTTTGTTCCTGATGCAAAAAAACATCCTTTTTAAGTTTAATCGGTTGTAAATTTTAGTAATAAAAACATTTAACAAAAACAGCCTAGTAGGCGCAGCTGTCAAATCAGAACTGTCAAATCAGCTAGCGGTAGAGCCTTAGGCTTAGGCCTTAGCTTAGAACTATTATATTATTTTGGTTAAAACAATTAACATATAAAACAAACACCCAACTCGGTTTGATTAGATCATTACAACATGCATGTTTGAAAGTGTTCATAGATTAGATATATAATTATAGCTATCTACATTAGATTCTAATTAAACAAAATTAAATCAAGATGTTAATGTAATATTTTTTTTTCATTTACTTTAACTCGTTGTCGTTTTCGGTTCGTCGTAGACGTAGAAGGAGCCATGGCAGTACTAGTGCCAGTAGGCTTAGAGTCGACAGGAGGCGTACTGACAGTAGCACTTGCAGTTGCACTCTGTTTGCGAGACCAGCTTGCCTTCGAGTCCGACTTCGTTCCGAGGCCGAGCGATGTGGTCGTCGATGCCCGTTTTCTGCGGATTGTTGGCGGCACCAGCACAGCTTCTACTAGCGGGAACATCGTTGGCACAGCATCCTGTTTCAGCGAGACTTTTGCTCCCACCCAACCCAGTGCTGCCATCTTCTTAGGATCGCGACCGAAACAACTTTTTTCAAAGTGAGCCGAGCAAAGCCGGCTGTGCTTCGTCGGCTTGAAGTTTGCTCGATTAATTTGCGCGAGCCACTTGGTCAGCAAAGTAGGCTCCGTAGGGATCCTAAAAAAACTGCATGTTGGCATTATTGCTCTGTTATTACTGTTTGATTTACAACCGACAGCTGCACAATAAACCATTCCGACGCTCGTTTCGAAACAACCGCTATCGCCGTGACAGAATAAAAAGGCCATGGCAGCCTCGTTGTCCTCTCTGACGTCACACCGATACAAGGTTCCGGGAGGTGGCGCCACAGTTTGTCGCCCGACTCTGGGATAAGACCACGCCTAGTATTTTTCAATTGTGGCCATTATGACGTGTCTTGTTTTCTGGACAAGTTGTCTTACAACTTTCTTAAAACATTTTACAGCACATTTCACCTCAACTCACATATCATCTTCGGTCCCAGTGGCCCATAAGACTGAAGTGCATCTCCTCCAGCTCGCTCTTTCAGCTGCTACGCGTTTGGCCTCGTTCCAGCAGTTCCACCCCAGTATACGCGTCTTTCATTTTCAGCAGTTGATCACCACGTTGTCTTTGGTCGACCAACCTTTCTTCTACTTTCGGGCGTCCAGGTCAACGCCGTCTCACATTTGCTGTTCTTATCCATTCGTAGGACATGTCTGACCCATTTCCATCTTCTTAACTTGACATCGTTGCTGATTGTCTTCAATTTTCTTTTTTTCAAGAATATCTTGATTTGATACAACGTCTGGCCATCTGATTTGTAGGATTCGTCTTAAGCACTTGAAAAAAATCTAACATTATGTTATTTTCCAAGTTTCACTTCCGTACAACAACACTGGTTTAACAAGTGTGTTAAAAAGCCTCAATTTAGATCTCAATGTGCATAAAATTATTTGAACTCCATATTTGTTTTAACTTCATGAAAGATACCATAGCTTTACGAATTCTGTTAACAATGTCATCACCGCCTTATCTCGTGCACAGACCATATCACCAATGGAGAAGGCAGAAAGATAATCAGTCGAAACATCGGACAACACGAAGACATTCTGACACAGTCAGAAGACGTAAACGTAAACTTAGATGGTATGAACATGTCACAAGATCTACTGGCCTGGAAAACAACATCCTGCAAGGCACAGTGAGAGGGAAAAGAAGGAGAAGCAGGCAGAAAAAGAACTGGAACGACAACATCAGATAATGGACAGGCCTCGACTTCTATGAATCACAAATGGCAACAAAAGACCGGCAAAGGTGGAGACAGATTGTGGGATTATCGTCAGCGGTGCCCAGGCGGTTACGGAGCGGTGCCCCAACGACCACAGGCGGTTACGGAGCGGTGTCCCAACGACCACAGACGGTTACGGAGCGGTGCCCCAACGACCACAGGCGGTTACTGAGCGGTGCCCCAACGACCACAGGCGGTTACGGAGCGGTGCCCCAACGACCACAGGCGGTTACTGAGCGGTGCCCCAACGACCACAGGCGGTTACGGAGCGGTGCCCCAACGACCACAGGCGGTTACGGAGCGGTGCCCCAACGACCACAGGCGGTTACGGAGCGGTGCCCCAACGATCACAGGCGGTTACGGAGCGGTGCCCCAACGACCACAGGCGGTTACGGAGCGGTGCCCCAACGACCACAGGCGGTTACGGAGCGGTGCCCCAACGACCACAGGCGGTTACGGAGCGGTGCCCCAACGATCACAGGCGGTTACGGAACGGTGCCCCAACGACCACAGGCGGTTATGGGATAGGTAAAGCTATACTTGTCCACTTAAAATTCCTTAGTATCTGTTTTTGCACTTGCTGTTTATCCTCAATATTGAGCTTTCTTTTTATTTATTTTTAGTCCTGTCCTTGCTGCAAATTGATTCAGTTGTCTTGTCTTTGTTTACATGTGTATGTAGCATGATGCATGGGTACTATGTAATTGGCAAAGTCCAGGTCTTCTAGTTTTGACGTGAAGTTCCATCTTATCCCTGTTTTATTTCCTGCTGTTGTTTTTCTCATTATCCAGTCCACTACCATCAAGAAGATAAATCCAGACATTACATCTCCTTGTTTAATTCACAGTTTTAACCTTGAACCACTCAGATTCCTCACCTTCGTCTAACACTGCCTGTGATCATTCACTATCTTTATATAACATCTGAGCCATGTGGATTATCTTGCGTGGAACTCCATAGCTCTCCATGATTTTCCATAGACTCTCTCGGTGCACTGAGTCAAAAGCTTTTTCAAAGTCCACAAACGTGATGTATAGAGTTGCCTGCCATTCCACTACTACTTGTTTATCTGTCAACTGGCTGTTAACTCCATCTCTTATTCTGTCAACGAGTACTCTTAATTATTAAACTCGTTATTAATCTCCTATTCTCGCACTCTGTAAGGTCGCCTTTCTTCGGTATTTGAACGATCAGCCCCCGGCTTCCACATTTTTGGCACTTTCTCTTATTCCCAAAATGTTCTGACTAAGTTTACAAGCCATTTCTCTGTTGTATTCATGTCTGCTTTTAATAATTCTGCTGTTATTTCGTCCTTGTCCCTGCTTTTGTTATTGGGTCAGTGCTGATTTCATTTCTGATCGGATCTATCTCCACATCTGTTACATGATCATCAGGAATAGATCTATTAAGGATTTCCTCAGTGTTCTTTCCATCGTTCCTTTCTGGCCAACCCTTCCGTTAATAAATTTCCACATTTGTCTTTCACTGCATTTGTTGTCTTACGTTTGTCATTACTGAGGTTTTTTTTTGTAATATCATACACTTCTTTGATTCTTCCATTACGTGCTGCTTCCTTTGCTTCAATGGAAAGGTAGTCGACCCACTTCCTCTTGTCTTGTCTCATGCTCTTCTTCATTTCTTTGTCTTTACACCTACATTTATCCATGTAATTCTGCTTAATCCTGTCTGACTGTCTGATCGTTTTTGTCCTTTAGTTGTTTTCTCTCTTCTACTAGCTCCCACGACTCCTCATCGTAGTTTTGTAATATATCACATTTGTTGCACAACTTCAGTGAGAATTGGGTTTTAATGGCTGGTTGCTGTAACTTAATTATATCAAATTTATTTCTGACCACCTTGTTCTTTTGTTTTAACTTTAGTTTCAGGTTGATTTTTTAGCGCAGTAATTGGTGGTCGCTCGCGATGTCTGATCCTCTCATGGCCCAGTGTCCATTACTGATACACGACACATTTACACTCTATTGACACACATATTGTGTGAAATTCGTGAAAATGGAGTACCTCATTTAAAAAAAAAATGCACCCAAAGCTGATACCCCTCAATTTCGACCCAGCCCGGTGTTGGTAGAGTACGCCAGCACATCATGGGATCCCCACACTGGTACCAACATCCAGCGGTTGGAAACTGTTCAATGGGGTGCACGGACAAACTCCTCCCCTGGACATAAGCCCCCATGGACAAAAGCCCCACAATCTAAATACAGCGTTGTACGTACTGATAATAAGAAATAAAGCAAGTTACCCTCCTGTCTGTCTGGTTGGTACCACCTGTTCATTTACACTGAAGTACAATACGTGAAAACATGACATTTTGGTAAAGGACACTTTGGCCCTGGACAGTTGTTGAACACTTGATATATGATATGCCCATTGTGCATTGTTGGTTTTGGCATTTCATCATTGGATATAATGTTTTATTTTGAATAAAGTGTCACTTTATAATACAACCATAGTTCACATTCACCCAGATCAGGGAAAACGTCATCAGCGCACGCCTCTACTTAGCATGACTTTCTAACAACTGTCTCTTACAATATTCTTTAAACTAGCTCGATCTAATATTATATATATTAACATTCAAGGACATGCCATATTGAATATGGTTAACGTTATATGAATAAAAAGTTGTGACTGCTTTTTCAACATAGAATTAGTCAAGTAGCAATCTAAACTTAATTTCATGGGCCGCGCCATACTGTTAGACAACCCTACATCATGAGTGTCAGTGTAGCAAAGTTTGCTCTCCAAATAAAAATACTAAATACACGTAGGACTGTACAGCAGAAACTCCGTCAGATACAGGACTCCTGGCTGAGCAATAAAGCTGACGAGATTCAAGGCTATGCTGACAAGCATTACATGACAGGCATGACAGGAAGACATTCTGACACGCTAAAGGAAGTCTATGGCCCTACGTCATCGGGACAATCCCTTGTCGTTAGCGTAGATGGGAACGCACTAATCACTGACAAGAAGAAGACTGTTGGACGATGGGCTGAACACTTCGGCAGTGTCTTGAATCGTCCTTCAGCCACCAACGATGAAGCCATCAACTGCCTGCCCCAAGTCCCAACAAACGAAGCACTGGATGATACACCAACTCTACCAGAGACCCAGAAAGCCATTCGTCTTCTCTCTGGTGGCAAAGTTCCTGGCTCATATTCAATCCCGGCTGAGTTCTACAAGGAAGGTGGCATAGCTCCGACAGAAAAGGTCCACCAGCTGTTTCTACTCATATGGCAGCCAGAGACTATCCCGCAGGAATTCAAAGATGCTTCAATCATACATATATGTACAAACACAAAGGGAACCGTCAGTCCTGCAAAAACCACAGAGGCATTTCACTCCTCTCCATCGCAGGCAAGATACTCGCCAGGATCCTGCACAACCGTCTCACACTGCACCTCGACCAGGGACTCCTTCCAGAGAGCCAATGTGGATTCCGGAAAGAGCGCGGGACCATAGACATGGTGTTAGCTGCAAGGCAGCTTCAAGAAAAATGTCAGGAACAAAATTCTCCACCTACATGTCGATCTGACCAAGGCCTGTGACACTGTCTATCGTGAGGGCCTGTGGAGGATCATGTCCAAGTACGGCTGCTTACCGAAGTTCATCGCCATGGTGAAACAATTCCATGATGGCATGCAAGCTGGGTCAGAAGCTGACATGCAACGTAGCGTCGACAAGTTTTCTGATGCATGCAACGACTTTGGCCTTACCATCAGTATCAAAAAGACTGAAGTAATGCATCAGCCAGCTCCAGGGAAACCATACGTTGAGCACAGCGTCACAGCCAACGGCCAAAGATTGAATGTGGTGAACAGATTCACATACTTAGGCAGTACAAGATCCCGGACACTGAGATCCTTGCTCAAGGAGGCCTACCCAGCATCCACACCATGCTTATGCAGTCTCAGTTACGATGGACAGGTCATGTAGCTCGCATGCCAGACCACTGGCTGCCGAAGACTCTTCTACGGTGAGCTACAAGAAGGTAAGCGCACACAAGGGGGACAAAAGAAACGTTTCAAAGACACTGTGAAGATCTCTGTGAAAGCGTTTGCCATCAACCCCAACACATGGGAACACACTGCTCAGGACCGTGCTGAGTGGCGCTCCTCCCTGTACAAAGGCGCTGCAACCTGTGAGGCAAACAGAACTGCTGCAGCAGAACAACTGAGGCAAGCCAAAAAGTCAAGAGCCAGCTACCGACCCCCTGAAAAAACATGAGGCTTCCATCCCCTGTCCACACTGCCAGAGAATCTTCCATGCGCAGATTGGTCTCTTCAGCCACCTGCCATCCCACAGATTATTCCAGCCCCCTCAACGCCCGGATGACTGAAGTGGTCCTCACTGCTTTGCGATGGACGAACAAAGAAGTCTAGCAAAATTTGAAAATGAAAATATAATCGTATACTCCTATTCCTGTATTTGCCAATACGATATGGCCATGCTGCCTGCGTCCAAAGGGACTTTTGTTTACTAAACTAGTCATCTTTCTGACAAAATAGCATTTTTTTAGACTGTGCATTGGTTATGTTAGACTGTGCATTGGTTTGTCTCTGAATACGTCACCTGATTTTCATAAAGCTGAGCATGCACTTATCGGTCACGTTGGTTAACATGGCAGCCCTTAGTCAACTGGAGAAACGACCGGAATTTCCCACTTTTAGAACACATTTTGAATAAACCACTGGCATGATATTAGTTGTACATGGTTAGTTTTTAGTCTCTTTTAGGTGCATAACCCCAAAACAATAACTTTTGTTTCACTTTAAGAAAAGTGCAAAAACACAAATTTGCAACTCACAGTTTGGCATTCGCACCAAGCTGGCATATACGATGTTGGTTAGTGTCCCTTGCAAGTCTATAAACATTTGATTGCAGTGCATATCAGGATAGCTATGGTTGTGGGGGCCAGGCATGGGGCAAAAACCTTGAAAGGTTAATTAATTAAATTACAACTAAGAAATTCTCCAATTAAATTAAATTAACCTCCCAAATTCCTCAATTAAATTAACAATTAAATCTTTTGGTAGAAATGGTAACAAACAGTTCTAAAATCACAAGATTTAACAGAAATGTGTTTTGCAACTTTGTTGGAAAGAGATTTGTTCATACAATATTTACATGCCAAGACATTTCTTCATGGGGCATTTGATAACATTTTTAAAGTTGTGGATACTTAAAAAAAGATAACTTTTTTTCCTGAAAGGATTGTGACTGAAGATTTGCAGGGTGCGTGGTTTCTTCCTATATTCAACCACCAAATTAAAAAAGCCAGGCAACTGCGTACATAATTTCTATGCACCAAGTTGTTATTTATGCAGATCATAACTCACAACAATATGTGTCACTCCATCAGTGTGTATGTAACCTTCATCCTACTGATGTATGCTTGACACACAACTACAACACGTGCATTCGTCTAGTCATATCAACACCGGCACTCAACCTGGTGATACAAATAATAAACCACACAATTTATATATTGATATAAAGTTTATACTTTTATACTTATAAGACTAAATGAATTGACAAACGGTTTGTTACGTGCAATATTCTTTTATGCACTGAGATACAACAGTAAGAAACGTTCTTTACAAACGACTATTTCTTCTGACTGGTGTGTCTCCTTTTATGAACTGTAACTTGACGGGACCTGGCAAATGACTTTCCACACATTAGAACAAACATACGGTTATACACCGGTGTGAACTCGTTTATGAACACTAAGGTGACCCAGCTGCCTGAAAGCCTTTCCACATGTAGAACAAGTGTACGGTTTTAACCCACTATGTACTCGTTCATATACTTTGAGATTATAGGAATACTGAAATGACTTTCCACATCTTTGACTTATCGAATGACTTTCCATATGAAATACAAGTGAATGTTTCACATCAGGTAAAGTTAATGGATTTTTGCGTGCTGTGCCTTTGGTCTTTTAAGATAACCTGCCTTATTGAATGACTTTCCACATTTGGTACATGAGAACGATTTAGCTCATGCCACGCGGGTGTGACTCTGTCGATGAATCTTGAAATACCTATTTTGAGCGAATGACTTTTCACATGTCGTACAAGTGAACTCTTTAAGACCAGTATGAATCCTTTCGTGAACTGTCAGTCATTGGGATTTGTCATTCTACTAGAGCTGTTTTGTTCATGAACAATGTCCCGATTGCAATCTTCACCAGCACACATCACTTGGACACAATGACTTTGTTCTAGTTTGACTTCCTTCAGTATACCGTTCTCACACACAACCCAATGTCTTGTCTCTCCACTGTAACTGCTACAATCTTCAGACTCAACCTTCTCTAACTTCACTTTGATGAGCGGTTCACCAACATTTTCACTCCAAGTTTCCACCTGATTTGTGCTGTCGAATGGCAGAATTCTTTCTTTGTTATCTGACTGCTGTTCTTCTCGGGCTGCGTCTGAGACTTGACAGTGAATCTCTGCAGTGATGTCTTCTTTATCTTCAGTCTCCATCATTGCAGTGACGTGTCGATTAACCTGAAAACAAAACAGATATCAATACCCTTCAATACAAGCATAAAGGCATATGAGAACCCCTAAATGGATTCAGAGGAAGTTTTCATGTGAAGCGTGGATGGTGCATTGAAGGCATGCCTGGGTTGGGTGTGGGAGGGGTTTGCGAAACACGACATTCCAGGTGAAATCAAGCAATGGTCAAAAAGTTGATGTCTCAAAATTTACTTAAATGTTAAAACCGATGACTAAGTGGCTATACATGAGCACCTCTGCAAAAGAACTAAGCTTATAATTGCAAACTGTGTCTGTAATGCCCTATTATGTGAACAAGGGGCAAGTGCCCAAAATCTTACCCGTTATCTTTTCAGATGCCTCTAACTTGAGAAGTTTAAAATAATAATAATAATGTTGATTCAAATTAAAATAATATAATAATAATAACGAACATTGTTCAAATAAAGTGTTAAAATGAGAAACTGTAAAACTATCGTAGCAAACGATTAGTGTCACTGGTCATAAAATTGTTTGAACAGGTGGGTTTTTGTGTTTGTTTAAATGTCTGCAGGTCTTTAAAAGTTTACAAGCTTCATACGTGAATTTTTCTGAATATGTAGATATACTGAATATTGGTACATATTGTCTATGGAACATTCAAGAATGACTGGGAGAAACACAATAGGTATACCAAGTGAACGAAAATGCAAAAATCATGTTTTAAAATTTCAGAAAGTGATTTCAGCAGCCTGTAGAGACCAAAAGTCCACCACAGAGCAAATAGTTGCCCAACAGGAAGGAGACAGTGCATTGGCAAAGTGCAGCAAAATTATGTATGCATTCATGTAAACTGTAAGTGCGAACAATTCCCAGTTAAGTACTGATTAAAGGTTGCAACGGGAACAACTGCATTCGGTCGTGGCGTTGGTAACAGTCGCTGATTGGCCACTGCCTTTAAACTGTCACTCAACAGATGCCAGAATTGGACTCAGCTGGTTGCACAATTACAAATTGGCCTCGCTAATTGGTCTCATGAGGGTGTTCACATGAGCGATTAGTTGTCTGATTGGTCGAGCCACACTGTGTTGCCCGACCAATCAGACAACCAATCACGGGCCTTTAGACAACTTAGTCGCCATGCGAAGACACCATTTCCCCTGATTCTATTTTTAGAGATATGCGGTGTACAAATAAATTAGAATTTTGAATAAAATATATCTAGATGCAGGCTTATGAAGTTAAGGGTAATTCTAAAAACATGTTAGAATCCTATAAAAACAACTAAGATTAGTCTGCAACAGTACTACTTGGCAGTACAACAAAATCTGGTGAGCGGCTTGTGCCGCATGCCAAAAAATGGTGTTAGATTAGCACTGCGCCAATTCCCAGCACCCCGGGTCTCATGTTTCACATCCTGTATCGTCGGCTGTTTCTGTTCTTTTCCGTGACTTACAGCGGCAGATTGGATAACGATAAGTTTATTTTCATGGTCATCTGTTTTTTATATTAAAATTGCACCAAAATTAAGGTGAAATACATCAATTAGACGACATAGCTGTATTTCTATTCCAAGTTTAGCAGATTGGCTATATTGGATTAAATTGTCTTATAGAGGTCTTAGTCTGCGTACAAAATATTTTCCCGCAAATGTGCAGTGTTGTTTATAAGCGCTACAAATTTGCAAAATTTCATCCAATCTTGATTCTTGGGAGTTGGACAGCGAGATCGATTTTACCGAAACCAAAATCATGTCTTATTTACATTTCAATGAATTAAATTCATTACAATCTGTATGATATTTGTTTGGCAAAAACTTATTTTATTAATGATTATTATATTAGTAATTGTATGCTACATTTATTTTTTAGTTTTATGTACTTTTTATTTTCTTGTTCTTTCATCGACTGAGTGCAATCAAGTGCAATCAGATTCTTAGAAAAGTTAATTTTTTTATTAAAACACTTATTTTTACTTTTAATTATTTAACTACAACTACACTACCAGTACTAAGTTAGTTTGTGACATTATCTATACATGTGGATTTTCAAAAAGAGAAGACTGAACAATAATTTCACAAGATTTGCATGTAGAATCAAGATAATTAGACCAAATCTATGTGACACAAGAAATGTCAAATTCATTTAGACAAATTTTCATTTCACATTGGGTGTGTAAAACTATAAGTGAAATTGGGCATATATATATATATATATATATATAAAATACTTTTTTTATTAAATAATATACATGTTACTAATATATATATATATTATATAATAATAATATATACATATATATATAAAATATATATTTTATAGGTTGAAATATAGGTTGCATATGTATGATATAGGACTGATTTTTTATTACAGGATTTATGAAACAGTTAACTGTGAATATTGCTACACTCTACAATCATCAGGCACTTGGCTCCCAGAGGGAATAATTTATAATCTTGCAGGAGTCATCCATTCGACGTGAGAATGTTGGTTTCAGCAGTGAAATATTGTGAACAATTTAATAAACATTACTTCATGTTGAATTGCAGGACATTATTTTATGAAACAGTAACAGAAATATTGCTGTACTCAACCTGCAATGTACATGCAGGAAATTACACAATCTAAGAATATATAATAAATTGTGTTATATTTAGGCAATGATATTGTATTTTCTATACATTTCTCTAACTTAACATGGACAAATGTGCTTTCTCTGTCGCTGCGCCTAGGGTCTGGAATGAACTCCCCATCACTTTGAAAACATCTGAAACTATAGCTGTTCCGAAAAAAACTCAGGACATTTATAAAAAAATTGCATTTCCACCATAAATCTTCAGTTGTTCCTCGTTCTGATAATGACTTTTGCACGTCCCTGTTCACGATTATGCTTAATGATTCTGTTTTGTTGCGCCTCTGAGCTAAGGTTCCTGAGGATATAGGTTCCATATAAGTTTATTATTATATATATTATTAATTAACTGAGTTAGTATTAATTAAAACAAAAATTTTACCAGTTAATTCACAGGTCAACATAACCAAACATGTCAAACCATAGTGCTGTAGCTCAAATAGTTTTTTATGACCATTTCAACTTTGACGGATCCTATTGTTTTTGCCAATTTTCAGAAATCATGAAGATATCTTGTTCTACTTCAATGGTACACTAACATATGTAGGTATATGAGAAGAATGAAGTTTCTATCTTGATTTGTTTATGAGATACTGATCTCCAAAGTTGGTACATAGTGAAAAGTGCAGCCAAAAATGCTACGTGGCCATGAAGCTAAAATTCCAATTTTCTATAATAGGCAGGTACAATGCCTTTTAATTTGGCAAAATTTTGGTTGAATTAAAAGATATGAGTGCAACAAGATTTTGTTATTTCGGTTGTGGATTCATAAAATAGGAGTAATTATAGTTACATCAATTGTTCCCAGCTGCAGTGGTTCATTTGGTAAAGTGATGGTGGTAGCAGGAGTCTTCTTCTTTTGTGAAATCTGTAAAACATTAATTTATTCAGTTACACTGAAAGGCAAAGCCATAATTAGTTACATTATATACAATACCAATGGAAGTGACAGCTATTGTGTATTAATGTAACATGTGTTATGCTATCGTGGTACATAATCTACTAGTGCTCATCATGTTACCGAAACTGGATAAATAATTGTGAATGAATGTTCATAACCATAAATAAAAGTTTGGTTGAGGTGAATCATCGTAGTAGAGAAATTTATTATATTAGTGTAGGAAACTGGAAATCCTGTTGACAGCATCTACAGGCATAGCCACGTCACTCAGGGTTATTTTAACAATTAATATGCATTTTGTCTTAACAGACTTTACATTTACTCCCCCCCCCACCAACTGATTATATACCGAATGGTTGTTCCCGTTAATCCATGTACATGAATGGTGAACAAACCGTGTGAGGTGCAGTAGATTTGCTTGGCTCCAGTGACAACAGTTTTGCAATGATCTACAATAAAGCAAAGGTAGACATTGAATAAACTGGCTAAACCAGCCTATGATGAGCTGCCGTAGGTTAAAACATAGGCAATTCTGGCATTATGGACGTACATTTCACTGCCAGCCACAACATGCCTAACAGTGTTCATTGATTCATATATCGTATATATATATTTAATTTTTATATTTCTTTTCTCTTGTTATGGTGTGCTATAAAATGTATTTTGAAAAGTATTTTCAATTTAAATACATTTTAACCCATTTTTGAATGCAAACCCTGAACATCTGCATTTGAATGCGAATTGCACCTTTGAATGGAATGCAACCCCCAGTTTGGTCCCAAACATAAAGATGTTTTTTACAGTTTTTCTCATAAAAAAGTCTGATCGACTGCCACTGCATAGTCAACTCTTCCTGAATTATATAAATTAATTCACAATGTTTATTTTTTAAATACGTTATTATAATATCATAGAGTTATTATAATATCATACAAGATGTACTCGTACTCAGTCATCACCAATGTACTCATACTCGAACTTTACTCATGAAAATATACTTGGCCCCAGGTCTGCAATAAAAGTTAGATTAATAAACAAGGCAACAGCCAACACTGCATACACGTTTTACAACACAACGCCCCCATCCGCCCCCGAACGAGTTCCAGCAGTAATTTCAATATCATATTACAATTAAATTTTGTTTTGATGAACCACTCATTTCAGTTCTTTATCCTGGTTTTCTCTTAATAATTTCACTTCCAGCAGAATTGGGAGGTGATGTTCTATTTCTAACACCACCCGAGTCCCAGTTCAATAGTCCCGGTTTTCTTTTAATACTATCACAACATGTACTTCTGTTCAGGGCTGGAGTGAATTAAAAAATTAATTTGAATTATTCAATTCAATTCTTGAATTTGAATTTCAAGATTTTTAGTAAGTTGAACTGGAATTGAAAGAAAATTAATTAAACCTCATTTTCTTGTGCTGGTGTGATCTGGTTTTATTCCAATGTGGTTCTCAACCCAACACTAGAATTATGTATGAACTCGAAAGTTTTTCAGTCTTTGTAGCAGCTAAACATACATCTGTACATCATTTGAATATCTGAGGAGAGAACATTTGTCCAAATGTGAACAAAGGGTCTGCGTGGCAATGTTAACATGTGACAGTTGGAAAAAAGAACTCAGACGTTCTGCTCAAATCAAACTATGGTGGGGTGTTTTAAGCTTACTTTGAATTCAACACAGGTTGTAACTCCTGCTCTAAGATAACATTTGTTTTCTGCCTGCACATATCAGAAACCATGCCCTTTGTGTATGCTAGGAATGTGTGACATCATAGCTACTCCAATGAGGCATCCCAATTAACTAATTGGCTTGCTACTCCTGCATTGTTTCACTGAGCAGGTATTTCCGAAACCATAAAATGATCAGCCTACTGGTCTTTTCATGTTGTTTGAATAACGACTTAGCCATTGTCTGTACATTGTTTACAATTACTAGCAGTTGGAATAACATGCAAGTAAACCTGTTACTTTATAAGTTTGCAGCAATAGATGTAATAGAAAAGTAACATATTATTATTTATTACTTTAGGATCTATTACTATTACTTTTGAAAAAAGTTCCTCTATTACTATTACAATTTATTACTTTAGGATCTATTACTATTACTTTAGAAAAAAGTTCCTCTATTACTATTACAATTTTTTTTTTTTACAATTACATATTATTATTATCCCATGCATTTGCATTGGAAAAACTCGAATTAAGAATTCGAACTGAAAGATGAGCTGAAATTGAAAAAAATTTTTTTTTAAATTAATTGAATTTGAATTAAAATTAACTAAACTGAAAGGAATTTGAATTGATTAAACAGAATTGACCCCAGCCCTGCTTCTGTTGTTACTTATACTATTACCACATACTTCTGTGGTTACTTATACTATTACCACACACTTCTGTTGTTACTTATACTCTTACCACACACTTCTGTGGTTACTTATACTATTACCACACACTTCTGTTGTTACTTATACTATTACCACACACTTCTGTGGTTACTTATACTATTACCACACACTTATGTTGTTACTTATACTATTACCACACACCTCTGTGGTTACTTATACTATTACCACACACTTCTGTGGTTACTTATACTATTACCACACACTTATGTTGTTACTTATACTATTACCACACACTTATGTTGTTACTTATACTATTACCACACACTTCTGTGGTTACTTATACTATTACCACACACTTCTGTTGTTACTTATACTATTACCACATACTTCTGTTGTTACTTATACTATTACCACACACTTCTGTGGTTACTTTCACTTCCAGCAGAATTGTTTTTCATGACAACATAAACAATATGTAATATTATTAATAATAACCCCAGCTTGGCAGTACAAATGTTAATCAATTATTCAGTGGAAAGAAGTCCAGTTAAGAACTTATCAGTAAAGTTACTATCTGCCCAAACAATTATTGTCCACAGCACAGATTATTCATTGTGTATCCCGTCAACAGGTTAAATGTTTTTATATATATATATATATATATACGTTGTATTTCTATAACTGATCAAGTCCCTCCATTTGTATACATTGTTACAAGTGCAGATTGAAAAATTCTTGCTACTGCAGACATAGTTCACTTGAACATTCAGGTATATATCAGGATATGTATTAAAATAATTATCATTTATGTATTATGTAATTACATATAAGCTACTAATCAAAAAAAAATATGTCATAAAACTCCTAACCACTTACTATGTCGTAACGTAATTTTTTAAGATGGGGGTCACATTTCTATGGGGGGGGGTCACAATTCTAATGACTCATTGCTATAGAAAAGTGACCCTGACCTGGGGTCACATTTCTATATAGAAAAGTGACCTGGGGGTCATTTTTGTATGGGGTAATTTTTCTATACCACAGCAGGTCTATCATAGCTGATTCATACGTTGTCTGGCAGTGACGGAACTTTAGCTGCTGCTATTTTTTGCTGGCAGGTTCTCATTGTGTATGCGCACATGAAGTGCTGGACCACTAGCCGTTTAGCACTACATCCGGGTCCGGACATATAGCAACAACCTTATAATTATCGGTTTCATGGCATGATTCATCATTTGTCATAATTTATTGTTGTGAGAACGAGGTTTGCTGCGTATAAATTGTGATTTTTAAAATTGGAATTTATCCATCCTCCACTCTAGCAGAATAAGCACATGCATCGGCCATCGTCTAGATGGGTGTTTAGGCCCATAACGAGTTCCGCCACGGTCAATTGAGCCGAATCCAATGTCGTGAACGGTGATCCGTGAAGTATTTTCTCTTGCATGGGCCAAACCATCCGCGTATGCAACCAGTGCCAGAGGCCTCCGTGGACCAAAATAAGTAACAAATTCTAACTGGGAAATCCTGTTGGATGACGAGGTCTGCTCTTGTGTCAGAACGCGTTTGCTGATCTTCCTAAGTTTATGGCAGGTCAAGGTCACGCGGTGCAACAACACAACAACAGATAGATTGAAAACATATGAATACATAATTTGCCAACACTACTACAAATAAATCATGATACAAGTGCACTATATGGGTAAGCCAATATATATAACATCACACAATATAATTATATATATAATTATTACAATACAATAATAATAAAAGTACTTATAATCTTATATAGCGCCCGATCAATCGAGATTGCTCTCAGGCGCTTTACATACATAGTAGTATTTTACAGGCCATAAAATTGCTAAGAGAATAATTATACTGAAAATAATTTATACAAATGCTAAACATTAAAAAGAAATGCTAACAAAATAACCATGTTAAAATATTCTATAACACTACTTTAAATATAGTGTGTAATACAACTAAAAGTAAGAAAATGATCATGAAACTGCCAATAAATTAAATATACTAAAATATTCTAAAACTACTTTAAATATATTCATTTATACAAGTAAGACTCAGAATATAACCATAAAACGCTAAATACAATTATAAAAAAAATTATTCTTAAGAACTATACTTTAAATAAGTTCAGTAATACAAGTGAAAATAATAAAATAAATATGCTAAGAAATGATGATGTCCTCATCGGTGTATACAAACACAACAAATTATTACTTTTATTCATGGACATACTCCCTTTGACATTAATTAGATCATTTTATTATGTCAAGCTAACAATAATTATCAGGGCTACAGCCACAGACACACAGCATGCTTTCCTTTCCAAGACAGATTATGCAACTAGGGGGTGAGGCCTTGTGGACATTGTCTAATGGGTGGATTCATCCCAATGAGTGCCATGAACAATTTAAAATTGGATCTGGCGCTATATAAAATAAAATATATTATTATTATATATGTATTTTAAAATTACAGTTTTGTTGCTGTTTTAAATCAAACTATGTTATAATTTATAACTTATTTATAATTTATAACTTATTTATTTATAACTTTATATAAGCAAAAATCATGTACCCTCTGTTAAGACAAGTACCCAAATTGATGTGAATAGAACATGTTTGAAAGAGTTTATAAATATAAACATCTATATAAATGTCTATATACCAGATTTCGAAAAAATCAAATAAATAAAAAAATCTGATTAAAATTAAAAAAATCCGATTTTTTTCCAACCCTGGTTGACTCGTACCCGGAAGAAGAAAAATACTCCCAGTGGACGATATAATTACGTATCTAACGTGAGATCCAACGATATAATAAAAACATTATATCAAATTAAAGGAAGATAATTATGAGTACTAACGTTCTCACGTTCAGACTTCGCTGCGCGCTCGATCGACAGCTTTCGCTGGCGTTGCTTCCGTTGATGAACGTGTTGAAATATTGTCGGCACTACTCCGGGCTTTAAACATCGCCGCCGTCGGCGTTTTGATGGGTCTTTCGCCATTAATTCACGGTAAAAATCCAATTCGAAGCACGTTTCTTCGAAATGCATTGAACAAAGTCTAGCAAATCGCGAGGGTTTCCAACCAGCCCAGCCGCAGTTGTGGACCCATTGCTTCAATTCTGGTTTATCCAGAGGGAATGAGAAAAAAGACAGCTCATCTTTCGCTCTATAATTGGTGCATCCGTATGCCGAGCAGTACGGCATGTTGCAAGTCCAGGTTTTAAAACTGGCCTTCGTTTAAAATTCAGGAACCTACCGAAGTTGGAACCTATGACACAGTATGCAATTGGCACGCAGCATGGCGCGACGTAGCCTCGATTATCCAGGCTCCGCGCTGTGGCGCCACCGTTTGTCGCACACATCATCGGCGGATTCACGAAGCCGAGAGAGAGTTAGTCTCGCTTATCCGACTCTCTCTCGGCTTCGTGAATCCGCCGAGAATAGCGTCTGGCAACATAAGCATGTTTTGACTGTTACCGTCGTTAGGTGGCACCACTTGTATACACAAAAATTATGGCGTCATCAATCTTTGAAGTAATCTGACGTATTGCCGCGTTTTCGTGATCTTGTGACCAGTTCTGGGCTTACCTTATAAAAGGCTTATTATCTGAGTTTTCTCAATAGTTCGCAGTCCTATTTTTAGACAGGATGCGTGTCAAATGGAGACGGACGCAAACATTTTCAAATCATTTAAACATTTCGGTGTGATAAAGCATGTTGTGCAGTGTATAACCATTTTTTGATTTTGTTTAATATTTATTATTTGCGAACTTTTTTAGTATCATAAAAAGGGGCATTTTTTTACACTAGGATTAGAGTCCATATCTTGTGATCTGGATGTTTGTGGGCTGCACTGCCACTGAATGTAAGGGCAAACGGCATAATCCGTACTAATGGGGTAATGAAGATATTGAGGTGGAATAAAAAGTTTTAAGACCTTAAGTTAAGACCTAATGATGTGTGAACTTGACATAACCTTGCAATGACCTACTTCCTTGACCTACAATGACCGTTGACCTATTTATGTTAAAAATGCCCTAATTAAGTAATCATGTATGACTTTTGAGATCAGTAAGCTGAACGAGGAGTGTAAGGTAGAATGTATAATTATACACATTGACCTTAATACCCATTATTGACTTTACGTGTTACTGAATTACGTGTGTTAATGATCTATTTATTTTTAATTAAGTATGGATTATGGTGATATCATGTCAATAGAGGTTGTAATTGTTAACCATAACACTAACCTGATTATTTGACCTCCATTGACATATTTACATTGATAAATTACCTATTTTAGCCATAAATAATTATGCACGACAGTGGTGTTTACAAATGTACTGGGCAAATGGTGTACACAATTAACTTTACTACAGTGTGATCTTTTGGAGACTGAATTATGCATACTTAAAGATGCCTCCTCAATAAAATGTTTTTGCTTGTCTGTTTTCAAGTTCAAGCCTACCTAGTATCCACTACAACTCCACAATTAAATTACTTAGTAAAAATCGAAATGCTGAAAAATCAAAATTTTCACCTTTGTTAAAATTTCATAACTTTATCATGTAATCGGCAAGAGGATGGAAGGCAAGCCCATGATCGGCATTGACTTGCACAGGGTTTACTATTTTGGATATCCACTATTTTGAGCCCTACCAGATTTATTATTATTAAACATTTATAACATGCCATGTATCCGGGTGAAACACCTGCTCAAAGGCTCTAGTTGTACTATATAAGGCTTGAGTTGTACATATATAAGTAAAATACATTAAAATGAGTGAAAATAGATAAAAGGAATAAATTAAATGACTAAAATAAATTAGGTGCTTAAATTAGTTAAATAAATGGGTAGAATAAGTTAGTTTATAAAACATCAGCATATACATAAATCAAATGTATAGCTAAAATGCCACTGGAATATCACTGCTGCAAAGTGCAAAGTTGCCTGCCGGAACAAATGAGCCTGCATTCCTGTCATGAGGCAGAATCAGCACAGCCATCAAGAATGAACAACTAAAGTAAATTCTTTCAATGATTTCAACAAAAATACATACTTTTTAATTAAATCGATTGCGGATATTACAATTCACACACTACATATTAGAACATCAACAAACCAAATACACAACGGGCAAAATATGTAGAATGTGTAGTGTTTACTGTATAATTATAAAGAACACCAATATATTATTGCATATGGAAATAATTGTTTGAAAAAACACAATTTATTATACATTTTGTAATTTCCTGCATGCATAATGCAACAATATTTAGTCCAATGTCAAAACTGGTTTACAGTACACCGCAGGCCCAGTACATCAATATTCATATTTCACTGTGTCAAGAAATAATATCCTGTACTTCAACATGAAGTAATGTTTATTTATTGTTCACTGTAGGCTGATATGAAGACATGAAAAAAGACAATACCCAAAGTTGGCATCAGCCCGTCATGAAAGGAACTATAAGAAGACCATAATAATAGTACAATGCAGCAATATTCACTGTTCACTGTTTCATATATCCAATCCATGCCAATGTTCACAGGACATTATAGGCTCATTGCAGCAAAGTGCATAAGTCTATATGACATTGTCGGCTAAGTATACACATATTCACAGTTCACTGTTTCGTAAATCCATGCATGTGTAATGTGTGGATTTCACAGCCTGATATACAATATTTGGCTGATCTAGACATGCCAAAATTTCTAGTGAAGCTGTCATGCAAAGTTC
The DNA here is from genome assembly GCA_963662155.1 of Lamellibrachia columna. Taxonomy (NCBI): domain Eukaryota; kingdom Metazoa; phylum Annelida; class Polychaeta; order Sabellida; family Siboglinidae; genus Lamellibrachia; species Lamellibrachia columna. The sequence continues at coordinate 18,140,755 of OY759275.1, forward strand.
ATTCTGGATGTCGATCCTCTTGGCTGGAGTAACTGTTGCAGCACATAATCTTCATGGAAGTCACTGGCCCTACAATAACAGGAATGTAAAATAATTAAATTAGTAGTTATTACCGTATGCACTATTTACTACAAGGTATGGTCATGGGAAGTTACTCGAACATGTCTAGTTCTAGTACCCATTGTTACATTATGTAACAGATGAATATCAATATTGATGGATATCAATATTGTTCATTGTCACAGGTCAAAGTGTGATAAATTTACAAATGTGTACAATCAGCCCAAACGAGATCTGACCGATTGAAACTTATAGGTGTTGCAGACAGTAGACAACCAAAACATGTTTATAATGTAATTTAATCAAACAAAAACATGCACAAATTGGCCACCATTAATAATTGCCTACTTTAAAAGCAGCCTTGTCACAGTCATTGAATTTTCAAGTTAATGACATGTTTTAAATTAGCTGTTGTTAGCATTAGCATAGTAAATTGACTAGGGGATGGCATAGGTAACTGAAGTGTGTTTTGTGTATTGTTGGGGCATGACAAATGTGAGTTGTCACGTTCAGCAGGAAACAAAGACGAATTTTGGAACAACAATGCCACATGTACACCACTAATACACTAAGTATTTGGAGAAGCCAAAAACGTTGCTCATCTGCAACTGCCACCAAACCCTGTTACAGGGACTATTATTGTTAGTAAATATCTGTGAAATGGATTTCAGTTGCTACATTGTTGTGTTGTGGAAAGCAATACTGATCCATTGTTATTTCTTATTTAATTAGGCATGTTGAGCAATATTATTATTCATGTGTATTGTTTTACACCAGAACATCATAATTTATCATATTTTATGTGTGTACAACATAACAAGTGCCCAATGTGTTAAGTTGGTGGCATACAGGAATTAAATTATTAAAAACAGATCTTGTTATGAAGTAATACTTGCCATAATTGTTATGCTTTTTTCATAATTGTCTATGTAGAGTACAGTTAAAATCAGACTTTTACAGGGGTTATGATTTGTGAATGATTTTCATTGAAAATAAAGTTCTCAGTGAAACTTCGCATCGATGTTAATAAGCATGACAAATGATACACATTCATGTGCACAAACACAACGCCAAGTTTGGCATGGGCCAACCTTAATATTTTGTATCTGCTTTTAATTGTAAGTTGTGGAACTAAAGTTCTCTATCATGACAGTAATATCCCATTTAGTAGTTATATCAATATAATGAACATTGTAAAAAATATAAATTAAAATAATGTAAACTTAATTATTAATGTATGAAAAACAATGAGGAATTGCATAGTTAGTGTTTTTGTTAATACATTGTGGTTCAAAGAAATGGTAGTATGATACTGCTGATATAATTATGAAAGTTTCAATTACCATTCGGTAAAGCAGTGAGCCTCAGCAACTACAATTGTATGTAGTCTCTCCTGAAAAAGCTCATCTGACATGATAGCCCTCCACTGTCCTGCAAACAATGCTTTGGGACTCGGTAGCATAACTGGAAAGTCCCCATTTCACCCTTTCCCTTGTCTTTGAAAGATAAAAATTGTCATATTCAGAAGATGCTATTAAAATAATATATCAGTATCTAGGCTGCTGACTGAAGTATTATGTCAATAAGCAGACAAAAACTATTGACACAGTAGTTGCTTTTGTCACCGGGCAAGTACAAATTCACTATGCAGCTGTCATGCATATACAGTGCGTGCGTGTTTATAATACCATGTTAATATTTTTTATAATATATATTATAAACATGGCCAAGGCTGCATACAATTACACAAAATCAAATCAATTACGTTTCATTTGAATTACACTAGTCCTGTTTCAATTACAATTACATATGCGTTATATGGATCTCCCCACAGAAAGGCACATATGTATGCAAAAATGGCACACACCAATGAATGACAAAAAGGCACATTTGAGCATGGTATAATTAAGATTAATCTAACCTTTATTTCTACACTTCAGGAACAAATGTAAATCTGAACTGAAACAAATAAGAAAAAAATAATTAAATTAGAATTGAAGTTGCAAAGTGAGGTGCATTCAGATGAGATACATTTTTCAAAAACTGACAGTTAAGTTTCTTCAAATTGAATGCCCCAGAAGCCATAAATAAGTGCTCATCTTTTCTCTGGTCAACAAAATTGTGTACTTGTTGCAAGTTCAGGCCATTGTCCATTTGTGGGTGCGTTTTTGGACACTTTCACATTACATATATAATTTGCATGTAAATGCTTATTTCTTTTGCTGAAGTGCTCAAACATAGCTACTAATCATCAGTTAAAATTTAAGCAAATTCTGAGGCATCAACTTTTAAAATTTCCTGATAATTGGTAGATTTTACACGGATTTACCCATATATCAGTCACCATGGGAAAATAACTGGTTATGTTTACATACAAGAAACAGAGTACAGGGAGGAAAAATTTGCTACTTTGGTTATTCGCGTTACATTTATGAGGGGGTACGTCTATCTTTGGCTGAGAGCTACATCAATACCATATTATATTAGTAAATGCAATACCAAATGGGTGTACCATGTAGGTTCTAGATAAGCTAATTAGGAAGTAGGCAAAAAAATTCGCCCCGCTCTTCGTCTCTGGGGCGAAAATCCCGTACGGCATTTGCTAAAGCATGGTTTTGGCAGTTCCGTAGCCATTTGGCTACGGAACTAATAACTTAAGTTTTAAAACAGATACGCACTAACCGTTTCACATGTGTATTCCGTGACATACAACCGACGATTGGGCGTCAAGAAACTGAAGAAATGTGCTCCAAATAATTACTTATGAGTACTTTTATCGGTGACATAGAAAACATTTCACAATTAGCCGCCATACTGTGCACGTGATGTTGCCTTTGGGTCACATGATCAAACGCGATTTCGTGTAGAATGAGGCCAGAATGGGCCAGCAGCACAGAAATAAATAAAACACCCGTTAGTAAGTTAATAGTTTATAGGGGCATTATTAATGATGTAACTCTATGGCCAGCAGACGGCAATTCTTAGCGTGACCTTATATAGATCTATGGAAATCCCGCATGCTTTTCTCGCTCACAACAACATCCGGTTATATACAAACCTTGACAAGCACATGCGTTCTGACAAAAAGGTAATAATTTCACACTTTTACATGGTTATTGTCAGGTAACTTTAGTGATATACATATAAGAATGCATACAGACACGAAAGACGTGTTTATTGCTCTGTTTAAGGCGTTTTTGTAAGGTTTCACGTTTCATGAAAATACTTACGCTTTTGATCAACGAGATCTTCGCCTCTACTACAGTAAAAGCCAGATAGAAAAAAAATTGTAGGGCGATTGACTTTGCCTAATTAGGAAGTAATATAGGCGTATGCAGGTTTGATTTAATTGTATAAAATATAATCAATTTATTCAAATAATGCTTTACAAAAAAACAAGGGGATAAGAGCCCCAAATCACATTTATTTTCACGTTTTCAGGTGCCTTTTTATAAATAACTTGATTGCAATGCAAACATGAACCACGAGTGACATGAGAAATCTGCGTTACCGTAATAGTCAGCCATATATGCTATATGTATGAAACTTAAATCAATACAATGCCAATGGCTTACCCGTATCAATAGTGCTACCGCTCAGCTTCGGGTGAACTGCACCAAGTCCAAGGCCCATCGATCGTGAGTAGTCTTTCTTCCGATGACCAACTGTAAATAAAAGGCAACACCATGTCAACGTGTGCCAGCCGATATTTCCGGGTAACATATAAAGTACACAAGGGAGAATTGTGCATATGAGGGTTTCTCCGTACCCTGTTGGAAGTATTCCCATCACATAACGTTCATCAGTAATGTTCTGGATGCAGGCAAACTGTTTTTTTTCTCAGTGACAGTGCAAATTCTAAATTTAACGACTCTTGCTATGTCGATAGCACGTGCGACTCATAGCGACTCCATTTGTATTACTGTAGGCGTTACCGTTACATTTCATTTTATCCCAGAGCCATTCGCATATGGAATATGATTCCATCAAAAATTACCAACATAAAAAACCCAAAATCATTTCAAGAAGCTATTATGGAACTCCCTTTCACCACACCTCCTCACCTAAACTGCCTTTAAAACACAGTGCTCAGCGTAAACTTATCCATGGTGTGGGTATGGAGACTGTCTATGTGTGCATGTGGCAAGGCAGCGACAGTATCCATACACACAACCAACCTATTAAAAATTTTCGTTAAACATCCTATACATAAAATAAATAAAACTATCAGATAAAACCATTTCAGCAACATTAATTATACTAGTCTTTTAATCGAACGTACCACCCACAGCGCATGCGCACAGTCCACCACAAACTCCTGCGTTAGCCCAAGTTTGGGCTGTTTGGAGTAAACCACTTGAGACTTGAGGATGAAGTGCCAGCAGCCAATCAGCGTCATCGTCGAGCTTAATTAGCTACTTATGTATGCGCCCAGAATCTGGGCGAATACATAATTTCCGTCACAATGGGAACCCCACTCTGTGTCCAGGCGGTGATGTGTGCGACAAACGGTGGCGCCACATCGCGGAGCCTGGATAATCGAGGCTAAGAGAGAGTCGGATAAGCGAGACTAGGCGCGACGGAAGTTAGGCAGTTCGATAACTCCGCGGTCATCGATTGGTCATTTATGGGCCACGTCCTCGCGTCATGATAAATTGTTTGCCGCCGGGAAATCTGAACAGAATCGCCACTTTCAGAACACATTTTGAGTAAACAACTGGCGTGACCATTTGCTGACTTGCTGAACTCTTCTTCTTGCTGACTTTTATGTTTGGATTGTGACTGGTGATCACTGAATAAGGGACGACTTCGGGTGTTTGACGGTAAAACAATTGTTAACATCAGTGCAGGCATATTTACTTTTTGGTACCAATGAGCCTAAGTGTAAAGTAAAGTACACAACTTCTTTTAAGTCATGTCAACATTTCTTGAAGATAGGTAGAATGGTTCAAAAGTTATGACCCACTGAATATTGGGATAAAATAGCGTAAATCGAGTACTTTGTAACGAAAGCAGTAATTGCACATTTTGCCATTTTTGAAGGAATGCCAAAGCCCTATGGTGTGTGTGTGACAGCTCTAAAAAAATTGGGAACATCTCTATGTATAGTAGGCCATGTTGAATGATTTAGGAGATGTGTTTCTGTTTAAATGGATGTCTGACACACTGTCAAACATCGTCCGTCGTAAAGGTTGCCAAATCGCGACATTTTGCAAAGACAAAAATGGCCATCATTTCCTTAATTTTTAAGATAAAACGTTAATTTTTTTCATGTTTTTTAATTTCTTATTAATTGCAATACATTTCACTGTCATAAACCATCACTGCATTTTTGGCTGCCGGTATAATAATATTGTATAATAAACCATCCAGATGGCGCTATACGTACTCTCAAACGGTTTACGTACCGAAGTATTCACCGCGTGCGCGCGACGTGGTTTCTGCGATTGTTGGAAGTTAACGTTTTACGTAGCGGACATTTGATTTACCATAAAAACCACTAAGAACCCTTGATATACGGGGTATTTCGAAAATAATAATGGCTTTACGTTTCATACGTGGGGTCGTAGAGTAATCCCTGAAAGATTAGCGCCCGAGGTGCAAGCCGTCTAGGAGGAAAATGTGAACAAACATACAGACAAAAATATACACTAGCTCGATTATAATTAGATTGTTCAATTCTATACATAGATATGGCATATTTTCTCCATGACGAAAAAATGCTTTGATCTGTAACGTTTGTACATACAAAATCATATTTATTGTAAAATTTATCAGTTGCGGTTTCTTTTAGTTCACGTGAAAACAGCTTATTGGGAACACACTGTTAAATTTCAGCACATTAGCCTTACAATCGTGTTATTAAAATACCCTATACATTTCGCCATTTTGTATCATGTGACTTGTCGTAATTGAGTCATTGTCCAATTTTTTTGGTTTCTGACATTGTTATACTTTTTTGCCATATATTTCATATTTGTAGGACTTGTAATAAGAAAGGCAGTTGTCCTTAAAGCGAAACAAAGGTCATGGTTTGGGGGCTATGCACCTAAAAGAAATCTTAAAAACACGTGCAACTAAATCAAGAATATAACGACAGTGGTTTACTCAGAATCTATTCTAAAAGTGAGAGATTCAGGTAAGTTTTCCGGTTGACTGATCTTTACAATCGTAACGCAAGTTACCACTTCGATCGGCAATTTTTTTTTAATGTGTATTATGTGAAATGTGGTGTAGACTAGGCAAATAATCTCAAAAGGGCTCTAGAAATCACATTAGAGGTACCTAAATGTTACCAGCTGTCATTCATGCCAGGGTTTATCTATAACCTTTACCGGTCACAAACAGCCTGGATGACCCTTTCTATTGTGATTTGTTTACTGTATAGCGAGGTATTTAGCGACGATGGTGTTAAGATTTTGACGCGATTTTGCAATATATACATAATCGGCTGTAACGCTACGAATTAAAGAGCTACATAACTGAAAGTGGTATCAACATATCTGGAATCAGGAGGCCTATGTCATGGGTGAATAATTATATCAATATTTTCGCAATATTCGTCAAAAAAACATAAAACGTACCAAAATATATCATTTTATTTTGGTTTCTGGACCAAAGATGTACAATAGTTCGTATAACTTCTTACGTACAGTTCATTTCCAAACAAAATAACACCAACTGATTCGGTAAATAATGTAATAACATTAAGTGACAACCAAAAATACAACGTTAGTCCCTTTATTTGTCATTGCCGCCAGATTTAAATAGGGTTGGTGTCATTGAATGATTTATATAGAGTTGGTGTCATTGTATGATTTATATAGAGTTGGTGTCATTGTATGATTTATATAGAGTTGGTGTCATTGAATGATTTATATATAGTTGGTGTCATTGTATGATTTATATAGAGTTGGTGTCATTGTATGATTTATATAGAGTTGGTGTCATTGAATGATTTATATATAGTTGGTGTCATTGAATGATTTATATAGAGTTGGTGTCATTGAATGATTTATATATAGTTGGTGTCATTGTATGATTTATATAGAGTTGGTGTCATTGAATGATTTATATAGAGTTGGTGTCATTGAATGATTTATATAGAGTTGGTGTCATTGAATGATTTATATAGAGTTGGTGTCATTGTATGATTTATATAGAGTTGGTGTCATTGTATGATTTATATAGAGTTGGTGTCATTGAATGATTTATATAGAGTTGGTGTCATTGTATGATTTATATAGAGTTGGTGTCATTGAATGATTTATATAGAGTTGGTGTCATTGTATGATTTATATAGAGTTGGTGTCATTGAATGATTTATATAGAGTTGGTGTCATTGAATGATTTATATAGAGTTGGTGTCATTGAATGATTTATATAGAGTTGGTGTCATTGTATGATTTATATAGAGTTGGTGTCATTGTATGATTTATATAGAGTTGGTGTCATTGAATGATTTATATAGAGTTGGTGTCATTGTATGATTTATATAGAGTTGGTGTCATTGTATGATTTATATAGAGTTGGTGTCATTGAATGATTTATATAGAGTTGGTGTCATTGTATGATTTATATAGAGTTGGTGTCATTGAATGATTTATATAGAGTTGGTGTCATTGTATGATTTATATAGAGTTGGTGTCATTGAATGATTTATATAGAGTTGGTGTCATTGAATGATTTATATAGAGTTGGTGTCATTGAATGATTTATATAGAGTTGGTGTCATTGTATGATTTATATAGAGTTGGTGTCATTGTATGATTTATATAGAGTTGGTGTCATTGAATGATTTATATAGAGTTGGTGTCATTGTATGATTTATATAGAGTTGGTGTCATTGAATGATTTATATAGAGTTGGTGTCATTGTATGATTTATATAGAGTTGGTGTCATTGTATGATTTATATAGAGTTGGTGTCATTGAATGATTTATATAGAGTTGGTGTCATTGTATGATTTATATAGAGTTGGTGTCATTGAATGATTTATATAGAGTTGGTGTCATTGTATGATTTATATAGAGTTGGTGTCATTGAATGATTTATATAGAGTTGGTGTCATTGTATGATTTATATAGAGTTGGTGTCATTGAATGATTTATATAGAGTTGGTGTCATTGAATGATTTATATAGAGTTGGTGTCATTGAATGATTTATATAGAGTTGGTGTCATTGTATGATTTATATAGAGTTGGTGTCATTGTATGATTTATATAGAGTTGGTGTCATTGAATGATTTATATAGAGTTGGTGTCATTGTATGATTTATATAGAGTTGGTGTCATTGAATGATTTATATAGAGTTGGTGTCATTGTATGATTTATATAGAGTTGGTGTCATTGTATGATTTATATAGAGTTGGTGTCATTGTATGATTTATATAGAGTTGGTGTCATTGTATGATTTATATAGAGTTGGTGTCATTGTATGATTTATATAGAGTTGGTGTCATTGTATGATTTATATAGCGTTGGTGTCATTGTATGATTTATATAGAGTTGGTGTCATTGTATGATTTATATAGAGTTGGTGTCATTGTATGATTTATATAGAGTTGGTGTCATTGTATGATTTATATAGAGTTGGTGTCATTGTATGATTTATATAGAGTTGGTGTCATTGTATGATTTATTGTTTTATATGTAACTGGCCCCGCTGCAACAGTGTCAGTTTCATAATCCTAGCTATATATATATATATATATATATGAAATAAATCTAATTGTATGGTGTACCCAGTATCACAAATAATGTTGTGAGCGTAAATGTAGATGTAACCAGGGCTGGTTTCAGAAGTAAGCATTTACGTTTCGCCAGTGTATGTACAAGATATCGAATGCAATTCCAACGTTCAGGTATACGTCATATAAAAGTTTTATATTCCACGAAATGAAACCAACGAAATAAGACATAATCGGATGTTGTAGCTGTAGTTGTGGATTGTCGACCCTGAAAGATTAATAGATGGACACACATTCTGCGAGACACCTTATCTCCTGGCGTTTCAACTGCGTCTCTGACGGTGCGGTCAGACGTGCTTTTAGCGTATTTTGATGTTATTTTCACACTTAGCTATAATGTAGGGTATACAATAACTATATTATAAATTAATGTAGCCTTTTATAAAATGTGAACAGTATACTGTGTTTCCAAACACATTAATAAACACATCGCATCTACAAAACCCACCTTGACGAAAATCGGTTTTTTTATTGCCAAAGCTGTATTAACGTGATACATGCTGTAACATTGTTATACAATTTAAAACAAAAACTATTATATATGTAAATACCACTCCAGAATGCAAAACTTACCACGATTAGATGCATAGGTAATCGAAACCGAAACCTTTCACCGGATGTGCCAGCACAACAATGTCCCGCTCTGGTCAGGTCTTAAGAGGGAGATCTCCCTCTTTCGCTAATAGGTACCCCTGATCATGCTTTTGTTTGGTGAATGGAATAAAATTAAAGTAACACATGTCATTCTCTTTTAATACAGGTATGGCCATTTGCAGTGACGCACTGCAGACTTGGTAGCAGAACATAGTTGAACGTAAACGATATCAAGATTATGAAATAGTATATTATAAAAACTGTTATGTTACATAAGTTCATTCCATCTGGGCAGACCGAAGAAAAACTTTGATGCTAAAAAATCACCTTGTGCTGGTGAGGAAGCTTCAACAATCTCAAAGAATCAGACCTTGCAAAGCAACATGGAAAGATTAGATTCTTACTTATGCATTTTTTGTCAATAGGTTTCTTCCGAAAAAACCGGAGTTGTCGTAACTAGGAATGTTTCTGATAGAGTCATCAATGCAACGAAACATGTATTATGAGGTGTAGGTTAGCCGGGGTGAGTGATGTGGTAGTTGCTGATGCCAGAAACCATATCAAGTGTTTACATGCAGATCCAGTTCACGAGGAAAGCTGATTGCGAGAAAAAGACTCGTAAAGGCTCTGACCCTAAAGATATGTGCATGCATAAAGTTGAACACGAAGTTTCCAGGAGGAAGGAGTAACTAAAGGTGAAATATACAGCTTATTGGATGTTTGGGAAAGGTATGTTGGGCTGTTGTCAAAGTTGATGCTGGCAGTTACAAGCAGCACACGACACGATTTAACGATGAGTTGCAAAGGCTGCTCCAGGGAAAATCGAGTTTGTCCCCATGAACCACAGCTAGGTCCCCATGAACCACAACTATTATTCCAGGTAGTTCCAATGAAAGTAGGTGTACAAACATTGAATGAGACAAACGACGAACTGGAAGACGTAGTGTCAGAACAAGGTTGGCCCACCTGTTTGTCGGGACAAACAGATGACGATGCTGATGACACCACCAGACGGCTATCCCTTAGTTTTGGCCAAGACCCTGACCATGCTATCTCAAAGGGTAAAACCCTTACCCCCAAACATGTTGGCTTCGGAATGAGTATCCACCAAGCAACGCGATCAAGGACTCTTGTGAGCCTTTTTCACAATGCTGGGCATTCCATCAGTTACAGTCAGGTACAGGGTGTTGACACAGCTCTGACAAAGAGAACATTCCATCAGTTACAGTCAGGTACATTCCATCAGTTACAGTCAGGTACAGCGTGTTGACACAACTCTGACAAAGAGAACATTCCACCAGTTACAGTCAGGTACAGCGTGTTGACACAACTCTGACAAAGAGATCATTCCACCAGTTACAGTCAGGTACAGGGTGTTGACATAACTCTGGCAAAGAGAACATTGGACAAATTCATTGAAAATGGTAAATTTTCCAGTTCCACCCAATCTTCTTGAAGGCAAATTTCTCTAATTTGCAGCAGACAACATCGATATCATAGAGGAAACTCTCGATGGCAAAGGGACATTCCATACCACTCCAAAGAGGAAAGCCAACAGGTCAAAGTGGACAACAATTACCTCTTGGAAAAGGAGGCTTCCTCTAAATACCGGAAGAGTTATAAAGCAGTTGAATCATGCAACCGAAGCCACTGCTCGTCCAACACCTAGATTTGTTGTTGATGTTGACCTGGAAAGCTATGAACCAGATCCAATCTTGACCACGACAGCAAACATCAAAGACGTTTGTTGGCTACTCACAAGACACTACCGCACTCCTGACTAGTCAGTACCTACTTGGATGGGCTTTAATCAACTCACAATAACAAGCAGCAAGTAACTTTCGTGAGCTACCTAACAATCATATCATCGCGAGAAGAGACAGTGATGTGTTGGTACTTGTGAATCACTTTTAAGCACAACTAAATCAAAAAGTATGGATGAGAACAGGAACAGCAAAACAGCGACGCTTCATTGCTGTTCATGACAATAGTTACATCCTACTCTCCGAAGGAACACCCCAGCATATCATGCATTAACAGGGTGTGACACTGTCAGTCAGCTGAATTGACATGGCAAAAAAATCAACATGGAAAACATTCCAGAAGCATGCAGTTCTATTGCATCATCTTGGACGCGGAGCTCTTTCTGAAGTCACAGAGAAACAAGCAGAAGAATTCATCTGCAGAGTCTATTCATCATGCACTAACGATGCAGCCATCAACGAACTGCTTTACAGACTATTTCAGAAAGATAGCAAAAATCGAAAAAAGCTTCCACCTACCCAGAGTTGTCTTTCCAAACACATCCAACGTGCCCAGTACCGGAGCCGTGTTTGGTATTTGGCAGATGACACGTCCCCTGACCACGTTTCACCCATCAATAATGCCTGGTACAAGGACCAGTACCAGTGAACAACTGCACACCCTGATGGTAGAGAACCCCTTATCTCAGAAATTCTCAGATACTGTGTATTGCAAATAAAAAAAAGTGCAATTGCAAGATGCACCTGCAGATCCAGCAGCTAAAGTGCACAGGCGCATGCTCGTGCAGCGATGATATCTGCCGGAATCCATTTACTATGATGAACGATGAAGAATCAGACTCATTGTCAGTTACATGTGTCCTTCTAATGTCTGACTTCACAGATAATGAAAGATCTTCCCTCCTACGCAGTGATTGGGCGGGGATGGGTGCTATTCTATGCAGCAGAACATTGAACAATCCGAGCCCCTTTCCGGTATGGAGAAAGGGTGGCATTTAACTGACTGGTGGATAAGATTACCATGTGTAACAATATAAGTTTTTATTAACATGTAATCATGTTTTAATATCAGTATTGTTAATTGGAGTTTAATTAAGACATGCCTCCCAGTAACTGTAGCGTTTCACTTTCTGACAATCTTGAAAATATGGGGGATAACATTGATTTGTGCATAATAATCGTAATTTTCCATTATTTACCAAACAACGTGGTGTTGTTTTGTTTGGAAATGAACTGGCATTATTTTGTAATAAACATAATTGACATGTACCATGTACGTAAGAAGTTATATGAACTATTGTACACCTTTGGTCCAGAAACCAAAATAAAATATTTATATATTTTGGTACGTTTTATGTTTTTTGTCGAATATTGCTATAATATTGACACAGTTATTTATTTATTACACAGTCCTCCTTATTCCAGATATGTTTATACCACATTTAATTATGTAGCTCTTTAATTAGTAGAGATACAGCCGATTATGTACACATTGCAAAATCTTAACACCATCTTCGCTAAATAGCTCACTACATAGTAAACGGGCTGATTGTGACTGGTAAAGGTCATATATAAATCCTGGCATGGGTGACAGCTTGTAACATTCAGGTACCTCTGATGTAAGTTTTTTAGATTATTTGCCTAGTCTAGTGTGGTCTGTGCATGTCACCATTGTCTGGCACACGCGTGCCATTTTATTGCAAAATATGGCGCTACATTTTACGTTTTCACAGAGCTTTGTGGGTAAATAAAATATTGGCAAATTGACAACCAGTGCCATCATTTATTGAACAAAATATTATTATAATTCTTGCAGAATCATCTTCAGTACCTACTCTATTATACAACTGGCAGAAAACATATAACAAGTTATTATTTTTTTATATATATTTTGTGTAACTTTTGTAACAGGAAAAATTACGTTTTGTTTAGGAACAAATACTTCTGTAATTTTAAAACTTCTGATTGTCTTGATCAGGTGTTCTGCCAGTTGGGTAGAGAATAAGAGAAGCATATACTGAAACAACAGTCAAAACCTTATTTACCTAGCGTAATTACTTCCAGAGATATCCTTCTTCCAAGTGAGAAAATATGTTTTCTAGCAAACGGCTGTCAAAGATTGAAAAACAATTTATTAGTTAAAAGGATGAATTTACAAAGAGGCATGCTTTATTCACGAATAAAAGTGATTTTGGTGTATTTGATTGTTGTAAAACTGAACTGTAAGCACAGTAAACATAATAAAATATACAAAGCTATGCAAATACCAAATCACGATTAAATAACAGTTATAACAACAGTATGGTTTTTTTTACAAATAATATCTATGGACAAATTAAAAATTGCTGTGTCAGTAAAAAGTGCACTTGTCAACACATAATTAATTCATGTAGACTGTGGCAGCATTGTGGGCCATGCCTCCATGCATTCCTAACCCACAAATCAAAGGACAAGCCAATTATAAATGCTCATAGCTATGTACAAAATATATTGTTCCGTTTATATTAAATATAATATTTCATGGACTCCATAGGAAACTGTATAACAAATATCTTCATGGACTATTTTAACATTTTTGTATTTGAAGTAGGCATTTGTAAATCAAAAATAATGTTTAATTCATTTTTGAAAATATTAGTGTTTTGTGTTTGACCATCTTGCAGTAACGTATTGTATCTGCATTCAAATATACTTTAAGGAAAAAGTATTTAAGTTTACAAATTAACAATAATGACAATATAATTTATAATTTAAGGAAAAAGTATTTAAGTTTACAAATTAACAATAATGACAATATAATTTATTTATCATAATGAAAACGTCAAAACCTTTTCATAAAACAACGGTGTTTGAACACTTAGCACACATTTTATCCCATTTTAGCATGAACCACGTTCACTTTGTATGTGGCCACCGCAGCGCAACAATGCTCCAATGTGGCATTGTGCACGTAAGAGAAGAAGAAGAAGAAGCAATCGTGTTGGGTGGACTAGCGATGCGGAGCGGCTTGCTTGGAACGCACTAACGCAGCAACTAGTGGCGTCGCACAGTGGATCAAGAACGAGCGAATTCCTTCGTACGAAAGTGAGGCTAACCAATCGGACGGCCAACTTCATGTGCCCGACACTGCTGTAGAGTACGATCGTTAGTCGGGGACTTCGTTTGACGTTTTCCGTGGAAAGCTGTATTTTGTCAGCCAGCTATTGTTCAGCTTGGCAGCCGCTAGTCGTTAACGTGAGTACTACTCTTTGTGTGCCCCATTGCAGGATCTTAGGGCGGCTTGAATTAGACAGAAGGTGTTAATTTGGGTTGTATTTTGACAGCAACTAAGCAAGTCAGTTGCCCCGACATCGCGTTATCATGGTAATGGTTGGGACTCACTCTAGTCTTAGTCTTAGGTCAAGAACTAGTACATGAATGTAAGGTTTGTTAAACTCCTTTTCGAAAAAAACATGGGATGGTAAACTCGCGAGCCGTTGTACACGTCATAGTTGTTACTTATGTTAGAGCTTTTCAAGCCTAAACTATGAATTAGAAAACAAACAAAAATAATGTCAAATGTACTGAGCTTAGACTCAGTCTCAGAGCTGCCTTTTCCTTGGCTTGGGCTTTGGTCCCAGACCAGAAACGTCACAGGCAGTCCAGTGTATACTTGACTTGAAGAACATCTTCTTAAAAAGTCTTTGCACGTCTCTGTCACTCAATATCCGGGTGAATGGTATTTACTAACTGTTTACAACAAAGGATATATCAATGACAATGTTGAATGTAAGCAAGCAAGATTATGGTTACATTTAAGTATGTAAAATAAAGTTAAACAAAGATAAAGATTAAATCTAAGTCAGTAAGTGATAACGGTTTGTTTGACTTTGGTTAACTTTTACATAGTCTTAGACTTAGATCTGTAAATTAAGGACGTTTCTGTGTATGTGACATAAATATTTTATCAACATGAATGTTACTTTGATACAGTTTAGAACATTAAAAATGTGTTGTTACACTGGGCCACTACTCTACAAAATGATGGGTTAGTCACTTACATTTTCATAAAGTCATGATTATTTGGCAAAGAAAACATTGAAATTAGTATGAAAAACCTCCAGGAATGTTGGATGGTCATGTGTCATAAACATTGCACTGCTAAATTGCATCACATATTATAATTATATCCACTATAATATTATTATGACCTAAAGTGAACATTTACCAGCATCCTCTAGCCCAAGTATTAAAATTACGTATTTATTAGTGGTGGATTATATCCGTAATGTGCATAATATTACGGATATAGGATCCTCTAAGGTATCTGGATTAATTTCACTGTAATTGCTCGAGTAACCAACAAATTAGCTGACAGTCATCGCTATGGGAACACTCTGAGTAAATGTGCTCGTTTATGTGTCGTATGTACAATGATTAATAATTACATTTGCACACCCTGTCAAACAAGTATGCCCTGTCAAACAATACATACTTGACTGAGTTACTGCGCACATAGTCAGACCACATTTAGCTATATATATATTTTCTTATTCAATTTCTTGGCATAATACCATTCCAGTTCTTATGAACAGGTATTTGTTATTTTCTTAAATGTTATTGTAAAATTAGTATTGTTTGAACTTGATTAAATGTAAAAAAAATTTAGTTTTGACTTGGTTGGATGAGATATTGTTTGGACTTTGTTGAATGGGAGGTTGTTATTGTTATTGGGATAGATGGGTTATTGTTTGAACTTGGTTAGATGGGAGGTTGCTATTGTTTGAAGTAGATTGGATGGGACGTTGTTATTGTTTGGAGTAGATTGGATGGGGACTTGGTTGGATGGCAGGTTGTTGTTGTTGTTATGATTGGGTTGGATGGGATATTGTTTGAACTTGGTTAGATGGGAGATTGTTATTGTTTGAAGTAGATTGGAAGTGATGTTGTTATTGCTTGGAGTAGATTGGCTGGGGACTTGGTTGGATGGGAGGTTGCTGTTGTTGTTATGATTAGGTTAGATGGGATATTGTTTGCTTGGACTTGGTTGCATGGGGGTTGTTATTGTTTTGACTAGGTTGGATGGGGCATTGTTTAGACTGAGTTAGATGGGAGGGATGATGACTAATTGCACAGGAAGAGGATGCATGATTTTAACTGGATAGATGGCATAGTTGATGAAATGATACTGTGCTTTCATCTGGACATTATGAAAATGGAATGTGAGGATTCCCAGATCTATGGGATTGGGAAGTGACCTGGGTGGAATGTTGGAAGTGTTCATACCATAATGTTCGGTGTATAATACACCCCCAAGTATAATACACACACTGACTTTTTGCTCGGATCTGACAGAATTTCTATATTACCATGTATAATACGCACCCCAACTTTTTAGCATCAACCCATGATTTGCCCACTTCCAATAGTTTGGCTGAAGTATGGTTTAGAGTGTCCTTTAGCCTGATGTACCTTGTATGTCCAAGTAACGCTGAGCTGCATCAACGTTTGCTGCTGTGAGTGGCTTATATTATTCGGTGCTATCTGGACCATAAAATGCAATGTTTTTTGTATGTGGAATGATTGAATGAATACATTGACATAGAAAAAAATAGGTAAGAATTGTCGTTTAGCAATGTAAATAATTTACAGTCTACAATTCTTAATTACCACTTAATCGGTCTGACCAAAAAGGACTTTTATGTAAACAAATTAAGAGAAAAATGCATATTATACACAGAAAATTACAGTATTGACAAGGAAGGAAGGAGAGACTTGTAGCCATGCCGGAAAAACCCACAATATGCAATCTTTTATACACAAATGTTAGGTGTTGTATCATGTCTGGATACACACATTATTTAGTCATTTATTCTTCTGGTCATCATCTACCACACCTTCAACTCCTTGTGTACGTACGGCTTCACAATGGAGGCAGTCACCCACCTTTCATGTTGTAAGATGATATGATTAAGAGAATTGTCAGAGAAGTTGATATGACTCATGTTTGTGGTTGACCATTAGAAAGATCACCACCCTGTAAGTTAAAAACAGGAGACACATTTACTGTACATAGCTGTGGTATATTTTGTACTCATTTCAACTTAATGCCTAAGAATGACATTGAATTTAAACATGTGTAGAAGGTTGGAATGAAAATGCATAGTAATGTAACAATCACATTTGTTTTGTCTTGTTTAATGTAGGAAGAGCAATGTGAGGAGTTGATCTAGCTAGTCAAGTGACACAGGATTTACTGAACTGAAGTTATCAGTAGGATAGCATAATTTGTTTCATTCCTGATTTTTAGAGTTGACCATACACAGCACTACAGACGTGGACTCATGGTGCTGATTCCATCATGTCTTTAGTGTTGTCTTCAAACAGTTGTGTATCTTTCATAATTACACTGATGTCTGCACTTTAGCCTGTCATAGTTGATCACATTTGGGTAACTTGTTTCACATTTCAGTTTTGTCAAAACATCCTGTATAGTAGGTAATTACTGGTATATACGAGCACTTGTGTCTACATGTAGTTTGATGTACCCCTGACTATAGAGCATCCATGAAGTCAGAGTCTCAAAATGTCCTACCACCAGTGTTTTCTTACTCCTTTGTTGATTTCCCTATCAGTGTAACATATGAAGAAGGTTACCTTATGTAATTCTTTACAAATAGTTCCAACTCAAAGATTGTCAACATAATATGAATTCTGCCAGCCCAGTTCCTATCTGGAGTTACTTGGCCAGCCTATAAGTTCTATCTGTCTGTCTCAAGGGCTAAACTCCATCCAGTTGCCTAAGGTTATCTGGTTATCATGAACTTGCCCCAAGCAGTCAGATCCACCGATATGGTTTATCAGATACCAGGTCCTATTACAGTCAGTGCACAAAGACACAGATGAAATCTTTTCCTGCCAGTTTTCATGGCTAAGTTCTTCTGAGAGTTGAGGTAAGCATATACTCATGCAGCTCAGAGATAGACACAGACAATTAGTCTGTGTAATGGAGACCAACAGCGAGAAGAAATGTCTTAAAAAAAATTCACATTCATATTACATGGATTGGTATATTACCATTTAAAGCCAAACTAACCTGTGCATATTTAAAATAAAAAACATACATTTTCTTGGAACCATTTGGTGTTATTTTGGTCTATGTGTAAAGCCTCAGGACAAATAACTCATTTAAAAAAAAAAACTAGCCTGAATTACAAATCACAAAAAAACATTTACATTTTACTCTTAAAACTTATGTTAATTTAGCCTGATGTCTTTAGAGCAGACTTCATGTATTTAGTAGAGTGAAATACACCATGTCATATTTGGCACAAGTGACGAATGATATAAATTTTTAACTTTATCTCTGTTCAATTGTGCACCGACATTCATGACTTTACTGTTTAGAAATAATCAAATGTCTACCCACATAAAAGAATTGCGTTAATGTGGAGGTCTTGCAAGCAGTTATATATTCTATTGTAAAGGTATTCATAAATTTTTTTGTGTGTAAAAGAACCATGAATGCACAGTGTTCATGTGGTGCGTGGCAAGGACTGGTTATATAAGTGTGCACGTTGTTTGAGTTTCAACTGCCTTATTACAAAGATTTCTGATAGACAGTCACTCTGGTTTACATTTCATACACAGTGAAAAACTGTCCACCCTGTGACCCTGATTATGGCCACCTGGTCTGACTGGACACAGTGGGCCAGCACTATTTTAGAAGCTGGCCACCTGGTCATCATTTCAGTGGCAGACTGTGGATGCTAATGACTGGTTTAATTAGAGTCTGCTTTGACCACACCATGCATGTTATCTTTCTGTCTCACAGAGTCATCCAACTCTGTGGGGTCCTATAGATGATGAAAGGTTAAAACTAATGCTATGCCTACATTGCTAAACTTTTGTTGCCAATTGTGTGTTTATTTGCTTTTAAATGGATCAGTCTTGCAATGCATGCTGGTATGTAACTCAACAAAACTTGAGTCGCATGTTGATTTGGCTTGCGCAACTGTTGTTAAACCATTTGAAAATTGAATCGCGGCAATAAATGTTGATTTTGCCAGCACAACAGTTGTTGAACCAATTTGAAAATTGAATTGCGGCAATAAATGTTGATTTTGCCAGCACAACAGTTATTGAACCAATTTGAAAATTGAATTGCGGCAACAAATGTTGATTTGGCTGGCACAACAGTTGTTAAACCAATTTTAAAATTTACTCACGGCAACAAATGTTGATTTGAAATTGTAACAACATCAATTAAAATAATTCATGCAAAGAGGTAGAAAGTAGATGTTAAAGCATAAAGGCCTAGAAAGTAGATGTTAAAGCATAAAGGCCTAGAACAAGTTGCAGCACAAATTTTTTTTTAATATGTTGCTAGTGAGCAGTGGTGTATTTAGGGGGGCAGCATTTGGCCATGACCCCGTTTTTTTTCTCTCCATATGTTCCCATTGCGTGGATGGGTGACAAGGCCTGGTCTCTTCCTTTGCGAGATTCTAGATACGCCACTGGTACTGGGTATGACTAAAATTGCAGTCACTGAGACAGCCAGCCTCCAATAGGCCAGTGGCATCTGACTGATGTTTCTGTTCATTATTTCTAGGTGATCTCTTTTATGTGGCTGCCATCTGTTTAAAAACCATATCTTCATGATGATAACAGGCAGGAGTGAACTCTGTAACTAGCTTGTGTGAGTGGTTAAACTAGTATTACATTTCCCATTGACACCAGTTTTATTGATTAGCGTGTATGTACTGGGTGCAGGATTGTAGAGATTTTGTGAAAGTGCAACATGGTTCCTAACACTGATCTATAGCAGAGTGTCATTAAATTATGCAATTTTGTTTTCAAGGAAATCAGTAAATATAAAAAATATAAGAATGGACTCCTGTTTTGCTAATAAATCATTAAACCAAACTTCGTAAAGTAACAAAAAGTTTATTTTACATCAACATTTTGTATCCAGAAATAAGTTATGTATACGCTAACACCATCCCTCACTTCTTAGCAACAAATAGTGACATTACAGCTGTATATTCTAGAGACAACTAAATTGACATGGCTGCTTGAATAAACAGATGATTATATCATTATGTATTTATGTATGTTTGAATGTGTGCTTAAGTATGTAGATATAAACTTGTGTACATATGCATGTGTGTATGTGTGTCACAGGCAGTTCAGAGAAAGCAATTACTGGTATCACACAGTGGTATGTCACTGTATGTGCATGTGCTAAACCTTCTGTGGGCCAACTTAAATGGTCCCTGTGATTGGCTTTAAAGTTTGGTACTGGCTTGAATATATACTGGCAGAAATAAACTTTCAATTAATTGTTAAAAATATAACAACAAACAAAATGGTTCACACACAAAGTGATGTGAAAGATCCATCTACAATTCATTTAGCCATCTCGAATCGGGTTCGTTGATGTTCAGATCGAAAAAATTTACTTTGATCACTTGTGAAAGTGTGAACCGTAGTCATATAGAATATACAGGTGGAACCACTTTTGTAATTTTTTTTGCAGAATTTCGACTGGGCCCAATCGAGAATACTTTAATACTTCGTTTGAAGATTCCACCAATGCTAAATGACACATTTGCAAAAATCGTGGTGGATACTATTTAGGTTCGATTTTTCATAATATGATTCTGAAATGAGATGAGTGAAACATGTGTATTGAGGAAGGGCCAGTAAAAAATATAAAGCTTGCCATCAACCACCAATTAGATGTGTACAGGTATGTGTGGTCAGTGTGTTGCTCTCTGGGTCAGATTTTCCAGAAGACTGCCTCACATCTGTGTACATATTGCATACACATTGTAGATAACCAAATGGGTGGCATGGATATTTACAGATCACTGGAAACCTGCCTAATTTCTAGGGTGGACAGAACCAAATGTATCACCATTATGTAAATGTTGTCTACCATTCCATGGGTAGCCACATGCGTCTTAATTCAGGGCCTCCAGCAGTGTGCTACAACCTAATTCCCTGGCCTGGCAAATGGATTATTTTTCTGTTATAAATATATATATATATGTATGTATATATATATATAGTATATATATATATATATAGTATATATATATATAGTATATAAAATCACTCTAACAAGACCAACAGAAAAAAAATACCACTGTGATCCACCAGTATCCCGCAATTTGATTTGGTAGCCTTTTAGAAACTCATCTGGTGGTAAAACTCATTACTGCTATTAGTGGAGTCAATTTCCCGAGCATAAATCATTTTCAGGCAGATCCATCATATTTTATTGCCAACTGGGAAGAAAAGTAGGTGCCTGGGTATTTGAAGAAAACAGCCATTCCCCACTATCACCGAGTTTGGGAGCTCTCCTAGCCAGTTGGCCTCCTTAATTTTTTATATATATATATATATATATATATATATATATATATATATATATATATATATATATATATATATATATATATATATATATATATATATATATATATACATGTGTGTGTATATACATGTGTGTGTATATACATGTGTGTGTATATACATGTGTGTGTATATATGTTTGTGTGTATATATATATGTATATGTGCTGGGCACAACATAAGGCAAGTGGGGACACCATTGTCAAAACTAATACTCTGGGAGCACGGACGCGCTTCAAGGGGACAGCCCGCTCTTAGCTACGTTGAGGCCCTAAAATCAGATACAGAGGAGTTAACATGTATGAAGGAGAGAGCTGAATGGTGAGCCATCAAATCCCGAAGTCTTTCGACCAGATGATGATGAAATATAATATATAAATATATATATATATAATATATATATGCGTGTGTGCGTGCACTTAGTGCACGCAGGCAAGCAAGACAGGAAGTTTAACAGGATCTAACTCTCCAAACCACTGACACTTCATTCTTCTTGTATGTTGAACTCCAAAGTAAAATAGTGATATGTCCCCTGTTGACAGGTTCCTTTGCCAACTGTGCATGTACAACTTGAAGCTGATAGTAGCCACCTTTGAGTGCCGTCTACTGCACCAAACACAGTTGATTCTGGATGTACATCTGCAGCTTTATCTCTACTGCCAGAGGCTGCAACCAATTCAGCTTGCTTGCCTCAAAGGTCAACAAATAGAGAACAGAGAATGTGGTCAGCCTTTAGTCTTTCACATTTGGTCATAATCTCTTGCACTTAGTAATTGGTGGTCATACTTTGGTTTGAGATAGACAGGAGGAGGATTTTTTGTACTATACCGTTGTAAGACCCATTATAGAAACATTATTATGTTATGACATGTTACGAATGTAGAATAGCTGTAGGCTCTTGTTTGGTCTCTCTAATGAATGAACGTAGATGTGGCCACAAGTGATCACCTGCCTACTTCATATCCATTTAGTTATTGAAATAATACTGAAGTTGTTTTGGTCAGTTTCCCACACAGTTGCATGATTATATACAAGCCATGCCACTTCGCATGATCAAATACATGACTGTCAGACAATTACATGATCACATACATAAAGGCTTCACAGTCACTAGATCACATACATGCTATGCCACTTTATCTATGCATAATGCATCGTTTATGATTGACACATTTTATAGTTATTAGTGACACTTGAACAGCATTAATTATTTAATTCTGCCTTTGTGAGACAAATTTATGCCAGTATGATTTTGTAATTCTATCTGAAGTCCTTTTGGAAGGGGTTTGTCATATTTTGCACATATTATACATATCTGGTGATCCTCATAAAACTAAGCAATGATCGTTTAATTTAGTTCTTTTGTCAGATGAGCTTATGCCAGTATCTTGGAGAGGTGTCAAGGTATGACTGGTCCGGGTGAATGGTTTGTTCGGATCCAAATAACCCATGTCTGTGTGGCATTGGTCTTTCTCTGTTATGTTGTGTGTTCATGCTTGTGTCTAAGCAGAAGAGGTTTACATAATTTATATACCTCAAGGCTATCAGTAATAATAATACTAGCTTTTGACATCAGTAAAATTACTGAAATCAGAGTTTCTAACAATTAATTAGGCTAACAATAACATACTATATTGAGATGATTGAGCCCAGTAAATATTAAATACAATATAAGACACAAATTGTACTAAAATATTAACATACTTTCTAAATTAAATTAATAGAAATAGAATTTGAAATAAATAATTTTTGGCCAAACATGGGACTGAAGTCATTCAGCTGCCCCTGAGGTGCTGTTCCAGCAAATGTCTTCTTTCTTTCTTTATAAGAACTTTGGGTTAGTGAAAGGTCTGCTGATAGATCCATGGGCACAGATTAATAGAATGTCAAGAGACTGATAACACAGGTATCATGTAGCAGATTAAAAAACTTCTGTTGAGTGGAAATTGTGGCATTGCCATGGTGACGCTCCTACCCCCAAAGTTCAAAGTTGAGTGTTGGTGTAAGTTGAGCCAAGTGTAGATTGCCGTGCCTCATGTGGAGGCTGCTGGTGTAATGGTCATTGCAGCTGGTTGATTTGTTGAGTAATACTAGGAGGTGGGATGTATCGAAGGATGACTCAGGTCAATGCTTTTTTATTGTGACATTTTGGCTGTACAAAAACAACAAAGATATTCCCTCTATGTTGATGTCATTTCTCAGCATGTTCATTAGGGTTATTCCAGATGTGGATGGGGAGGGAGATTTTTATTAATAATAATTATGTGGGTGATGGGGCCCAGATAACTTTGTGTACAAAATATTATATTGTAAAAAAATTGTATATTGTGGGTCATGGGTTCCACAAAAATGGCTCCAACCCCCATATCTTTATTTCTGGAAACTAGAATAGCCTTAAATAAAAAATCATTGGTTATCAGGTATTAGCAATTAGGTTACACATAGGTTTGACAAGAATAACATTGCTACGTTGGATTAACCAACCATTTTTAACCAAACACATTTTCTATATTTTAAGTCACATATTTTAAGTCATTTGTCTGAGTGTGTGAGGTCTTCTTAGGGTCTATGACACAGGCACTTGCTACTGGCAGAATCTTTGACGAGTGACAACAAGTGCTCCTTGCTCTAGTTATCTCAGCTGAAGGAATTAGTTACAGTACTTGGTTCATGTCTCTCTGGGGTCAAGATACAGTAGTCACTCAAGGGGGGGGGCGTGCAGACTCCCACCTGGTTGTACCAATCAGCTTGTGTCCACCTGCAGGTTTCATGAACCTAGGTGACTCGGGAAAGAGAAGATTTCAGTCATTCTGGTTTTGTTATTGTTGAAAACATTCCTTCTGATTATTTTCTGTTGTATGTAGTTGGGATCTAAATACAGATTTCATCCCTACTTGACCAGTCTTCATGTCTGATTACTGCCAGGAAGAACTAGAAAATTACTGTCTCTATGGGTCTTCTTGGGTCAGGAGCAAAGGTGATTGACCGCTAGATAACAAGATGAAAGGGTCAGGTCTATAAAGACTAGACCATGGTGCTGGCCTAAATTCGCACAGAAACTAACCTATGATGTACTGTCTCATAAATCGTGTGTTGACATTCTCTGATGGAAGCGTACACCTGTAATCCTCCGTAGAAAGGTGCTTTATGTTAACAACATCTGCCAACTGAATACCTCCAAACATCACATTCATAGTAGAATTATCATAAAAATTCAAACATAATATTTACAGATGTGCGACGCTAGCAGGTTGCATGTTGTTGGTGGAGACTTTCCTTGGTGCCATCATTCATGACATAGTGCTTTTGTACATTCGTGAGGAAAATCAATATGGTTAGAAAAACTCAGAGAATTTAAGACAATGCAGTAGACAGCTGACAGAGACAGTTATTGACAACGCCATGTGAGCAGTAATAAATCTGTGCAACAAAATATAGTTATTCCAAGATTCTTGCACAATATAATTACTGCAGTAAGCAGGATGGCTCCATTTTAAGTTCGACTGAACTCAGTCATATAATAATGTGACTTGGAGATGCATGTGCAGCCTCATGACAAAGCTACTACACACGTATCAACCTTGTATTTTTTATCTGTTGCTGAAGTACACAGCAGTGGACATGGAAAATATACACTGCTGTTTCTCTATCAGTAACAATAGTCATATATTTTATGAATACATCTATAATAACATTACGAACTAGCACTTCAAACAGCCACTCTCAATCACCATAAATACAGGTCAAAAATAATAAATGTGTGCATGATGCAGTATTTTTTTAACAAGATACATATTTAAAAAAAATTAAAACATCAAAGGCACCATGTCTGGCATGTGTTTCTAAAAGAAGTGATAGAAGATAAAAAGATTACTATTTAGATGACTTGAGCTAAGAAGGAGAGAAATGTTGCACAGTTGTAGGCCCACACATAGTTGAGGATATAGAGTCGATGCGGCTATCTTCAGGTTTTAGGTGGCTAAATTGTCCATAGCAACCAGATTCTAAGAATGGCTAACAAGGGGTGACATTGTTTTCAATAAGTGTCACGATGTTTACTGGTTGAACGATAAAGTTCGTTAGTCTAGGGGTAACAGTAAATAACGGTGGATGAGCCGATGTGACTTTCGGGTTTCGATTATGTATATAATAACCAATACTATGGCAAATACATCCAACTGAAATAAGAGAATAGATTACATACATACATGTATATAGTTTGCACATTTATTACGTAAATAGTACAACAAAATAATATGTGTTCACAACATCAACAAGTATATAGGATAACAAGTATACCACTTAATATATTAATGATCTCTGACATCATGACATAATGACAACAGTTAAAATCAAGACTCGTTAAAATTAAAAGTAAGAATGATAAAAAAATTCAGTCTTACTGGAAGTAGAGTTCAAATATTTTAAAAGTTAAACTAAAATCTAACATTGACTCCTTCCCTCGGTCGTCACAGGGATAATACTAACACTTTGCACACATAACACTTGATGATCATTGGATAAACGGATTTGATTCATGGACGAACACTCTTACGATGACTGACGAAACGAACGAGTCGAATAAGTAGAAACGCTTTGACGGTGAAGATCGATGTAGTTTAGAAGTACGCTTCAATGAAGGTGTTTGTCGACGCAGGTCACGCGATCATCAGGATGAACGTCTCGATGATGTGAATCAACGTAAGTTGCACAGTTGTAATCGCTTCAACATAGATATTTGATGTGAATTAACGATCATCTTGTCGCTCCGGTGAATTTCAATTTAATTTATCGAACAAATTATACAACTAGATTCATTACAAGGATTAGTTCATCCTTTCTTCACTAACAATTAATATCAGAACAGATATACTTAACAATAAGGGCCTTATTAGCCCAATATATTAAGTTTTTACATAGGTGCCAAAAGTTCAGCTTTCAATACAGCTATAACAAAATACATGTCGTCGCCACACACTCAAACCAAAACTCCGAATGACGCTTAAAGTTGCTACTGGCGCTAAAACCAAATCTGATTTATGTGTTAACTAATCAAATAATATTTAGAGATGGTACTCAGCGTTTCTACACATTTCAATCCCAAGATGCCATTGAAGGCGGGAATCTTGAGTGAGTTTTGCACTCGGCCCTTAAGGAAATTCGTCGATCGGTGAAAGAAACCATATGGAACCGTGTTTCATCTTATCCATTATACCGATAATTCAGCAAATAATCTAGCAACTTTTTTTACTAAAATACTCAATCTTGATAAACAACGAACTTTTGATTCTAGAGTCTGCCCATATTTATTTTTAGCGTTCTGAGTCTTGCCTTTAGGCAATGTGACCACAACTCTTGTTCTAAGGATGATTTGTTACCTATACCTTTTTATAAGGTTTTATCAATAAAGTAAATAAGATAACAATGTCACAGCGAAAGAAGTGACTTCAAACAGAGTAACCAAACAAGGGTTGTTTGTGGACTATTGCATGTCTGGGGTTAGACAAATGGACACAAATTCATGGTATCTGAATTTGTGTGACAACTTGTTAAAATATGAAAAATTTAACGATTTAACAACATTGATGCATATTATCAATACAAATTAAAACAAGGATGTAAAAATAAAATCCCGTGACATAAGGCTGGGTACTTCACCATATTGACAAGGAGATGAAAGCACCCCAATCCCAGGACAAGCAGATGAAAGTACCCTAACCCTTGGCTTTCTTCATCAGGGTCCAGTTTAGGGTATCCTATGTTGATATGGCAGCCTTCAGTCATACTTCCATCCACCCTGTTGGTGGGTATGTTTCCTGTTGGATGTGGATTCTGACAGACAGGTGCAGGTTAACTCAAGTTGGCTTTTATTCCAAATTAGGTTAAGAAAAAACATCAGCCAAATAAAAACCTTCACAGTGAGTTATGGTTTCTGAGAAGTGAACGTCATGTATCTTGACTAGATGTAGGGTAACCATAGCAACGGTTATCAGCTGGAGAGCTATCCAGAATGAGTCCAGAATCAGTTTAAGGTCAAGCAGTATTGTATTGAGAGAAGACAGAAACAATGCCATGTCTTTAGAGAGCACTCTGTCTGTCCCATAGCTTACTGCACCAATTATTTCAAACTCCTCAGGAGAAACCACTAGTCTCAAGAGACCACTTCCTTGCTGCATTTGGGGGTTATTTCAAAACCTTTCCATGCATGTAATAGTGAGTTGTTAGGCACAGAGTGAAGATTGAGAATTAATTTCTATGTCAGGTTCTCTGCTCAAGAAGTCATTTCTATGTCAGTTTCTCTGCTCAAAAAGTCATTTCTATGTCAGATTGTCTGTGAGAAGTCATTTCAGAGTTGCTGACAGATTTCTGGAATACTAGTGACTTATTTTGTGTGTAATGTACGGATCATCTCCTTCATGGAAAGCTCAACAGACAAAAACGCTGAAATAAGACTTTCTGCTTAGAAGCGATAAATCATTGTTACATGTTTTGTGAAGTTGCTTGCTGGTGTATGACTTGTGGGAGACTGCAGGAAGCAGATGTGAGGTTTGTCTAGTAGTTATCAAGTGTTCACAGATGTCTCCAGCTTCAGAACAACTTCATCAACTCTCCCAGCTTCTTGGACTTAGTGATGTTGCCCGACCTGCTAGAGTTTCCAGACAACAAATTGTATGCACTTGACTTACATTTGATGCTTGGGCTGAGGCTTGTAAAGTTTCAGACAGCAAATGGTAATACACATGCATTTATCTTAAGTAATGGTAGAGTTTTAGGGAGCAAACTGAATGTGTATTTGTGGCATTTTGTAGACATGTTTGGAACTTTGGCACCTTAAATTTATTCATGACATTGATGTAGTCAAGTGAATTGTTCTGGGAGTACTTACTACATTCAACTGCAAGTTGTGTAAAACTGTGTTAAAAAAATAACTTATTGGTTGTGGCTTTGTACGAGATGCCAACCCTCCTGATTTTGATGGGAGGTTGCCGCGGTCACTGTATGTGTGAATAGTGTCTCTGTTTCTTTCTAATTTGTGTTTTTCTTGATAGTTTTCATAGGTTCATCTCAGTGGTGTCCTGTCACACATAGCTCCATCCTCGGCTCTGTACCACAGTTCACTCAACTGTGTCAATAATGGTGATGTTACTTGACTGTAGCATGTACTGGGTTTATGTTATTCTACACTTTTTTGTGTGCAGCATCTGCATTGTGGTTGAATGCTTCCCAGAGAAGTCGAGTTGGGATTGGAATGAACAGGTCTGCCAGGGGTGAAATGAACAGTGTCAGTGGTGAAATGAACAGGTCTGCCAGGGGTGAAATGAACAGTGTCAGTGGTGAAATGAACAGGTCTGCCAGGGGTGAAATGAACAGGTCTGCCAGTGGTGAAATGAAAAGGT
The DNA here is from genome assembly GCA_963662155.1 of Lamellibrachia columna. NCBI lineage: Eukaryota > Metazoa > Annelida > Polychaeta > Sabellida > Siboglinidae > Lamellibrachia > Lamellibrachia columna. Next base: position 18,169,717 of record OY759275.1, read on the forward strand.
CTGCCAAGGGTGAAATGAACAGGTCTGCTAGGGGTGAAATGAACAGGTATGCCAAGGGTGAAACGAACAGGTATGCCAGGGGTGAAATGAACAGGTCTGCTAGGGGTGAAATGAACAGGTCTGCCAGTGGTGAAATGAACAGGTCTGCCAGTGGTGAAATGAACAGGTATGCCAAGGGTGAAATGAACAGGTCTGCCAGGGGTACAGTGGTGAAATGAACAGGTCTGCCAGGGGTGAAATGAACAGGTCTGCCAGTGGTGAAATGAACAGGTCTGCCAGGGGTGAAATGAACAGGTATGCCAAGGGTGAAATGAACAGGTCTGCCAGTGGTGAAATGAACAGGTTTGCCAGGGGTGAAATGAACAGGTCTGCTAGGGGTGAAATGAACAGGTCTGCCTGGGGTGAGATGAACATATCTGCCAGGGGTAAAATGTGAGGCAATAAAATGTGTCCTAAAACACAGGATAAGTGCTTTATAAGAATTGTACTTCGTATTTACCTTTCTCTTTCCTATATAGAATTAGCCTGCCTTCACTGTACTAATTGCTGCATGTTGCAATCATCTTTTAAATTCAGATTCAGTTTTAGTATCAGTATACTAGACACAAATCAAGTAAAATGTTAGGCAACTTGTTCAGGTGGCATTGATCAGTTAGCAGTGCCACTGCTGCTGTTCAGTTTACATTAGTCTGTGGCTGATGCATAAATATTACAGCCACATCAATCATTCTCCCCAGTGGGTAGACCAGGGCTTCCTCTAGTGCATATAATGATGCACCTCAACTAACCAGCAAAATGAAGTGAGACCACCTGGAATGGTTAGATCCAGCTACACTGAGATGGAGAGCAACTCATGTATACAGGACATTGCCAAGGCCCAGACGCTAGCAGACATGCCCTTGGCACTGATTTTATCATCTAAACTAAAATGACAAAAGGGGCATTATTGTCTTGACTGGCACACAACAGAGATTGTCTAAGGAACAATCAGCATTACTGTTGTTTTATATGAACACTTTGTTAAGTTCGTGTCAGGCCCAATCTTTGCTGAAACTTTGGTCATTATGTAGTTGGCAGCAGTAGACAGGAAACAGGAGCAGTAGACAGGAGCACCGCCAACCACAATTATCTGCAGGCTACATGTGAATTTGTCTTGGATAAATTTTTCTAGATATCTGACAGGGGCAGACCGCACACATTGACCACTGAGCTATTAACTGTTTGGTTGGCTTCCTTGTCTTGATTCCAAGAACAAAATTATACGACTATGGCAAATGTGGTCAAATGTCCACTTTGACTTTCAACTGGGTCAAGGTTCTCTTTGAGTATGGGTGATGTTGGCTGAGGTAGCCACATGCTTCAAGTGCCAGGACAAGTGCATTATCTGTACAAAGTATTTAATCACAAGTACTTTCAAAAGCATCTAAGTACGTTAGGTTGTTGGTACTAAAACCTTCATGTGTTTTGCTTAGTTGTGTTTAGTGTAGTTTTGTCTAGCTGTATACAGTTACCATATACGCACCTGCATTAGTTCTGACAATTACACATTCATCATTTACTAGAACTGTTGACAACATTATGTTCCATATTTCAACATTTACTACAGTTGTGATGTTAACAATCTTTGTTCACCTGTTTGACAACATTAACAATCATGACATCATTGCCAGCGTGAGTATGCCGATAACCAGTGATCTGCTGAATAAGTGAAACCATATTTACCACAATCTTATCTACACAGGAAGTCTTGTTTGAAGGGTCAGTTCTCTTAACCCCACTGTCTTTCTAACCATAAGTGATAACCCTGACTTCTGATGATGTATGAACAGCTAAATGGCCCACTTTTAGGGCCCTACTTATTGGTATGATTACAGTATTTGTTTTGCAATTTTGCAATGGTTGGAAGACAGGCCAGCTCCAGACATGCATTCATAATGCATTTGTTCTGTTAGCTGCATGGACAGTTTCCTCCAGGCTGCATTGCCTCAGTGATTCTGTGTGCCACTGACTGGCTCCTGCTGCTTGGCTGATACCCAGCAGGACACTTATCTATGTAGCCCAAGGGATGTAAATTCACACCCCCTTGCACCAAGGAAGGCTGGCTCCCCCAGAGACCTCATGGGTCTCATGGCTATGGTCTAGGGAGGGAGGCATCACAGAAGATAATCACCATATTTCATCATGTGAAGGTTGTTTTTCGACAGAATCATCTAAAATTTATATTAATTAATGCAATATTTAATGATGTATTGGTTGTCATACCATGAGCCTAGTTGAAAGCATGTAGTTTATGAGTTACACATAGTCATCTGCACTAAGTGCTAAGTTTTAAATCAGATTTAGGAGTTGACAGACAGCCTGTAGGTCCACGCACCCACTTGACATAGGGTCTTGTTACAGTAGTTTCTATAGGTAGTAATAATAATAATAATTCTTTTGGAACACAATAAAGTGGTTTACATAATTAATTAGTGATAAATTGAAAGTATTGTTTATAATAAATGTTTATGAATAAAAAAAATGTATATGCTACTAATAGTTAATATATTTATTAAATTAGAAAAAATTATGAAAATATTTAATTTAGAATAAAAATAACATGACATACAAATGTTGTAATAAGAGAGCATTATTGAAATGGATGATAATAAAAAAAAACTATGTAATTTATAAACCAGATAAAACACACACACATAGATGTACAGGTCCAGGCAAACGACTGCTAGGTTCTCTCAGGATAGGTGAGAATGACCTTAATATTTCCCTGTAAGACAGATCAAGGCAATGACCAGCCAGCAGAAGGGAAGGTTTTGACATGGTCCATTTGTTGACCAGATAGACAGGGTAGCTTACACCAGCTGGGTTCTGTTCCATGCTCTGGTCCACCCAAGCAACTTAGCTAAGATTATGACTTGTGTTTATCAAAGTTAGTTAACCACTGTGCTACTGGCACAGTTCCAAGAATCTCCATAGACACCCCAGCTGCATTGGGAAACACTGGGAATGTGTTTGTGATAGTTGGGTGGGGTGTGTGCACAACATTCTTTTTATATCAACTGTGGCCTGTTCAATATGTAACCAATAGCAACGGGTGATCACATTTCTAAGTTAAATTTAAATATTTCGGTGGCATGTTTTTCGATATCTTGTTGATGATGAAAACATTCCAGTGATTTGTTCATTAAGAATGTTGAAGCTATATCATTACATTTTGCTTCAGGCTATAGATCTTACAATTGTTCTTTTGGAGCAGCGCTAAGGTTGCTAAGCAACAATGATAAATATCAAGTGGCAGATTAAATATTCAGCAAGTGCTGATGTCAGTAACCACTAACTATAACACATTTTATTTGAACAAATAGAAGGAATATGTGTACCATTAAAAAGCTACAGTAAGTTGTCTTTTGACCTGCATTTTGGTATAAATTGTTACAAATGTTTTTATATCTAAGTGAAGTGAAATGATTATGCAGTTCTAGAATTATACTTTTGTTACCAGATTAAAACAGTTGTCTTCAGTATTTTTGTAGTATGCTGTTCTATTGTTATTCAAGTAATTAAAAATGGCATATTCCATGGTTTGATTTCATTCAGATGAAGGCATTGTTGCAGTCAGTTTCTCTGTTTGTATAAACATGACAAACATAAGAAGAATAAAAATAAAATGATAATATTGATTGATAAACCTAGCCTCCACCTAGTATAACCCAAAAAGCTGTGTGCGTGCGTGCGTGCGTGCGTGCGTGCGTTCGTGCATGCGTGCGAAGTCGGTGTAAAATTGTGTAAATAGTTATAACAAGAATTGACAAGACAAGATGATGTGCTACACCTGTGCTATAAAACCAAACAACTTCCTAATGTTTCACTGGGCAGAAACTGGAGATTGGGAGATGTTTGTAGACTTCCTCTGTTAGTGTTCCCAGTGATGTGGAGATGTTTGTAGACTTCCTCTGTTAGTGTTCCCAGTGATGTGGAGATGTTTGTAGACTTCCTCTGTTAGTGTTCCCAGTGATGTGGAGATGTTTGTAGACTTCCTCTGTTAGTGTTCCCAGTGATGTGGAGATGGGGAGATGTTTGTAGACTTCCTCTGTTAGTGTTCCCAGTGATGTGGAGATGTTTGTAGACTTCCTCTGTTAGTGTTCCCAGTGATGTGGAGATGTTTGTAGACTTCCTCTGTTAGTGTTCCCAGTGATGTGGAGATGTTTGTAGACTTCCTCTGTTAGTGTTCCCAGTGATGTGGAGATGTTTGTAGACTTCCTCTGTTAGTGTTCCCAGTGATGTGGAGATGTTTGTAGACTTCCTCTGTTAGTGTTCCCAGTGATGTGGAGATGTTTGTAGACTTCCTCTGTTAGTGTTCCCAGTGATGTGGAGATGGGATTAACAGGTCCAGAGCAACAACATTTGCTTTTCCAGTTGGCATCCTGCAAGGGGAGTGCTGTTCATACTCTGTAGGGGAGTGCTGTTCATACTCTGTAGGGGAGTGCTGTTCATACTCTGTAGGGGAGTGCTGTTCATACTCTGTAGGGGAGTGCTGTTCATACTCTGTAGGGGAGTGCTGTTCATACTCTGTCCATGGATAATTGGCCAGAGTTTGCTTGATGTCTGTAGATTAGGATGATGAGGCCAGTCTGTGATAACATAGCCACCATTAGTGCCTGTTATTATCTGTGGCTAGTGAGCCAGGCTTGGTCATCGGGCTGGACAGGGTTGATTGTACCAACTTACCCCAGGCTAATGACTGACCACAGCACCCAGTCTCCCTCACCCTCCCACTTCCCTCTCATCCTTCCCACATTCTTCCCATGTGTGGCAGCTACTAGTGTATGACTCATCTAATGATGTTTTAGGAGGACTTGCTCTTTTAGACCCAGAGGGATAGAGTATATATAATTAAAGAGGTATGTTGACTTGAATTAGAAAATGTAACTTGTAAGTTAATTAGGCCCTATCCCTCTTGGGGGTAAACATTAGGTAGCAGAGAGTTTTTACAGGAAAGAAGAGGATGTAGTTGAAGTTTTACCATATTCTAACTGAAAATTTTCTAGTAAATAATTGCCGTAAGCAGTATAGAATAATTGTTCTTTATAAATACGGTTTTATGAGAACATTTCACATAATTTATATGCTATCCTGTGTTTTTGACCTTGTAGACTTGTTCAACAGCAATGCGTTTTTGTTTCTATTAATAATTCACTTCTGCCTGGCTGTTGTAGGTGTGATGGACGATGTGACAACACCAGTGCATCCTGGGATTAGGTAGGCTGATCAACGCAACAAGAAGTTTGTTGTGCACAGCAACTTTACCGCAGGCCTCATCAGCCAACAATGGGACGGAAGGGGCATCTCGTCACTGAGTCGCCTGTGTGCAGTCACAACCGGTGCAGTGTACATGTGGCGCCATCTATAAGACTTATTTCTCTACTCTGGCTGCTCAGTGCGACGGCACTGTCTAGTGCTGAGCAGATCGAAACCAATGACATTCAACAGTTCCTCAGTGGATTATCTGACAGTGGTGACGTGTCACCAACAGGTGTGACAAAGGACAAATTGTCATCGCAATGGGGCATCGCAGATGTTACGACACCCGTTGGGAAACTGTTCCATCTCGTTTTGCCAAAGAGCAGCGGTACACAGTTTAAGGTCAGTTTACTTCATCAATTGTTCCCAACGTTTGTCATAAAAACAGCAACAATTTTTGCTACTTATGTAACTGCATCTATCATGCCTCTATTGGACCGTGTCTGTCCTGGATTGTGCCTCTCCTGGTCTCCTGGACCATGCTTGTCCTGGTCTCCTGGACTGTGCCTGTCCTGGTCTCCTGGACCATGCTTGTCCTGGTCTCCTGGACTGTGCCTGTCCTGGTCTCCTGGACCATGCTTGTCCTGGTCTCCTGGACTGTGCCTCTCCTGGTCTCCTGGACCATGCTTGTCCTGGTCTCCTGGACTGTGCCTGTCCTGGTCTCCTGGACCATGCTTGTCCTGGTCTCCTGGACTGTGCCTGTCCTGGTCTCCTGGACCGTGCCTGTCCTGGTCTCCTGGACCATGCTTGTCCTGGTCTCCTGGACTGTGCCTGTCCTGGTCTCCTGGACCATGCTTGTCCTGGTCTCCTGGACCATGCTTGTCCTGGTCTCCTGGACCGTGCCTGTCCTTAGGATCACATTCCTGACTATTGGTATTATGTTTCTTGGGATTGTGTTCCTGACTGTTATGCACCTGAAGATGTTATGTTCTTTAGGGTCACATTGTGACTGTTATGTTCCTTGTAATCACAATAATTCCTTACTACATATTGCATTCAGGTGATTCCATTGTTGATTGATTATAATTATTGATGATGATTAGCTGGAGGATGTGTTCCTATGACTGTGTTCCTGAGAGATTATCTTCAGGATGATTGCTTTGCACTGATAGATTATCCTTGTGATAATTGCGTTCATGACAAGTGATTATGTTCATGACAAGTGATTATTTTCATGACAAGTGATTAATTTCCTGACACCGAGTCCTTAGTGTGTTAGAGGTGTGTGTTGACAGTGTGCTACTTGCTCATGGGGTGTGTTGGAGATGCGTTATTAGTAAATGCTCATAGGTGTGTTAAAGATGGGTTTTGGCAGTGTGCTAAATGTTCATGGGGTGTGTTAGAGATGTGTATTGACAGTGTGTTAAATGCTTGTGGGGTGTATTAGAGATGTCTTTTGGCAGTGTGCTAAATACTCATGGGGTGTGTTAGAGATATGTGGTTGTAAGGACACTGAGTGGAACAGTTGTGGATAACTGGGGTTGTAAGGACACTGAGTGGAACAGTTGTGGATAACTGTGGTTGTAAGGACACTGAGTGGAACCGTTGTGGATAACTGTGGTTGTAAGGACACTGAGTGGAACAGTTGTGGATAACTGGGGTTGTAAGGACACTGAGTGGAACAGTTGTGGATAACTGTGGTTGTAAGGACACTGAGTGGAACAGTTGTGGATAACTGTGGTTGTAAGGACACTGAGTGGAACAGTTGTGGATCACTTTGGTTGTAAGGACACTGAATGGAACAGTTGTGGATAACTGTGGTTGTAAGGACACTGAGTGGAACAGTTGTGGATCACTTTGGTTGTAAGGACACCGAGTGGTTGTAAGGACATTGAGTATCTTGTGTGCTAAGGCAAAGTTTTGGCTTGAGCGCAACATTCAGGAGTGTCCTTAGAGGTGACAATAAATAGATTGCAGTGAAGTGCATCACCATAAAACTTGATTGAACAGGTTCCATTTATAGTTTTATTGCATACATATATACTAGGTAGGCAACAATATCACCAAACTAATTAATTTCTGGACATGTAATTGCCAAATTTACAGCTGTTGTGTGATGGAACTCTCTTGTGAGTGATGGCGAACATAGCCTGGTCTGTTCCTGTATGTACATGCAGACATTGGAGGCACATTGGAACCACACGTGCCCGGGACATCAACCTGGCTGGCTACATGGCCCAAAAACATGTGGACTTTGGGACACTTCCCCTGTCACTGCTTTGGGCGTATTACACTATTCCCACCAGTCTTCTGTCAATATATTGAATCTCAGTCTGGTGTAAGTAGGGATAATCTGTCTGTCCTTGCAGGTTTCCTCCAAGCTGTCAAGTGTTCATTTGATACACTGAAGATTCTCAGTAAATCCCAGCAGATTGACTCTTGTTTACGTGTCTTAAATCAGATGAGCTATTGATTTCCTGGTTTTGAGACTGTGGAGGGCCTGTGTATTTGAGTCTATGATGATCAGTGAGCCCAGCTCTTGTGGAGACCTCATCTGATTTAGCCAGTGATGCTGAGATGTTGACACATTGGCAAGATGTCACTAGACTTTTTGAATGAGGCATTCGTTCTTGGTTCCTGATTAGGCACCTTTGAATGTGTTGATCAATCATTGCCATATTTGAATTAACTATTCAGCTGTAATCCCACCTTTTTATAGGCTGACTCTCACATAGTCACAAGGGGCCGCATGCATGAACTAGATTAGTATTAGACCAAATAAAAAATCCTGGTTTCTCATCAGAAGATAAATGAGGGATGAGGTTTATTAGTGTGCTGATGGAGGTGTTAGTGACTATCAAAGGGGCTATTCTCAGTTATCAAGTACTTCAGAAGTATGCCAAAAAACACCTGTGTATTTATTACACTCCTCCGTAGAAATGTTAAAAAAAACGTGCCCTTTGGCTAATTTTATATCCTGCTTATCGCTTGTTGCTCAGAAAAAACGTATTTAGAAGAAAAAAAAATATATATATATATATATAAGAAAGGTTTTGCAGCAGAGGCAGCACCTATTTTCAAATGTGCATGCTGATGAGAAACCGGGAATTTTTTTGATGCCTAAGGATATACAGAGGATTGAGATTTTTTAGACTAAATATTATCTAGACTAAGTTACAAAGCTACACTTTTTCTTAGAGGTATTTCTCACTGTAATGAATGTAGTAATATTTGATGTAAAATAAAGTAGGCACGAATGATCAGAGAACATCTTCAAAGGTGCCTAATGGACAAGCCATGCACAGAACCATGCAATGTATGTTGCTATCATCAGTTGCTTTATGTGGAGTTGGAATCTGCTGTGTACGTTCTGTATTTCGTCAGCCTCTGGCAGGCTTATCAGGTCGGTGGTAGCCGTGGACAGACATACTGATAGGTAGAACCCTGGTATCTGGGCGGGAGGGGCAGATGGAACCTACATTTTGTGGGATGTGGGAAACATATCTAGAGTGCTGTGCAGTCAGTGAATCAGACTGGATAAATGTGCTTAAGGACCTGCAATGTTTTAGGGTCATCTCTGGGTTTCTGGGTATCAGCTGCAGTAGAAATACAGCAGAGAAATGAGACTAGCTTATGGCAAGTGCTGAAAATAGCTCATTGATGTAGCATCTCATGAGTTACACATGTGAATACACCCTTCCTTACAAAGTAACACTGTTACAGTAGATCTTTTTGTTTTATATTGGCCTTATTTAGATTTATTTGGCTGGGTTTTCACATACTTCATTATGACAATTTAACACTATATCCCAGTTGGGAATTCTAACACATAATATTCTCCACAGACCCTGTGTAAACAAACCCCAGATGTGAAGCTTCACTGTTTATTGTTTTGTAGCAATGACCATGTGCTATATTATTTATCATTTTGTAAAAATAGACACCTTTAAAATAGTATAGCTTTTGGGATTATATACTAAAAAAGAACATTTGTGTTGCATCAGGTTACTGAGGCTGGGAAGACTGAACTGCCCTCGTGGATGACCTTTGACCCTGCAAGTGGCACGCTGGAGGGGGTACCGAGTGAGGAGCACGTGGGTATGCAGTACTTCATCGAGGTTGTGGCGTCAAAGAGTTCCACATCTGAGACTGAGAAGGACATGTTTACAGTGGATGTGATCCCACACAAAGTACACGCAGACACTAAGGCGATTCCTCTCAGAGACGCCCAGAACGACACCCTCAAGCTGATCCAGTGTCCGGTTGGTTCATCCATCACCATGGCGACAGTGATAGTCGATGTTGATCTGCCGACGATGTTGTCCCAAGACAAGGTGGCATTACTGCGTGGCCTGAGTGCCCACCTGAGCATGCCCGTCGAGGTGCTCAGGTTGTCGCCCAAGGGTAACCTGCCCATGTTTGACAGCTCAGCCCTCGTAGCTGGCCCTGGCAATGTGAAGTCACCCCAGAAGGTGGGGGCTCAGGTGCAGTGGGAGGTGGGTTGTGGCAACGTGTATGCCCCTCACATGCCCATTCTTCAGCAGCTTGAAAGTTCATCGAGCAACGGTGAAATGGGTGATGTGATTGGTGTCGGCATCGTCGGATGGTACGTCACCAATAACAAACCACACTCATTGAACCGCATGAAACGACGCGTCCACGTCCGTGCCACTCCGACGCCGGTGGTGCATGGCGGACCGCCGACACACCGCCCGATGCCAACAGTCATAGTCGACAGAAGTAGCAAGACTGATGGCGCACCGACACGGGTCATTCCAGGAATCAAACCAAGCCGTACACGTCCTCCCCATAGGGGGCGCTCCAAGTCGTATGGCCGCCACGCACACAAGTCTCCAAAGTACTCACCGTCAGGAAAGGACGATCAGACAGACCTGGTGCCTCAGCGACCGTCACAGGTCATCAACGCTACGCCAACTGTGACTGGTGGCGCCACCATGAGGCGCATTGAGCCCACATTCGTTGAGCCGAGTCGTGGTGTGTCTCGCACTCATGGCCTCTTGGAGCCATCGCTGATGCCAACACAAGACCCCTCAGCAACTGAACCAACTCAAATACTACCGACGCATACATATGACCGATCAACGGGGGTTAGTACCGAACCAATCAGGCCAACTAAAACTGACAAGTTCACGCCACCCACAAAAGAACCAACGAAGAAACCAGTGTATGTGCCAGGAGCTGTCACTGAGAAGCCGTTTGACTATGCTCCTATCCTGAAGAATGGCATGGAGCGAATTAAAGTGCGTGTCGGTGACATCCTTGATTATAGTATACCACCTGATACGTTCTATGACTTTGAGGACGGCGACACGAGGCAGCTGAAGTTGGCATTCCTCACAGTTGATGGAATGACACTGCCTCGCAACTCGTGGTTGAAGTTCAACAGATCAACCCAGCGTTTGTATGGCCTTCCACTGCCCATCCACGTCGGCAAGCAGGAGTACGTCATTGTGGCCATCGACAATTACGGCAACATTGCAAGGGACCTCTTTGACGTGGTGGTTCAACGCCAGGCGCATCAACGCAAGATCAACCACGAGTTCAGTGTCACCCTGGATCTCAACTACATGAAGTTTGTCTCAGATGTTGACCAGCGCATCGACGTCGCATCGAAAATCGCACGCATGTACGGTGACAACAACCTGAGTAAGATCACAGTGACCAAAGTTGCAGCAGGCTCGGTGATCTACGCATGGACAAACAACAGTGTGCCGACTGAGCCGTGTCCAGTCAAGGAGATTGCTCATCTTCTGCGTTACCTCATCACAACCAACAACACATTGAACGAGTCTCTGATCAATGCCATGAAGCCGTATCGCATATTGAAAGCTGGTGCAACGCCGTACGGGGCCTGCGCTGAGGAGGGCGGCTCACCCATGATATCAACGGTTCCAGAACCCCCACGAGAGGTGGAGACCATCGAGAGCAAGCCTCGGGATACTAGCGATGACGACCTCCTCATCATCATGATTGTTCCTGCTGTCATCATCGTGGTGATGCTGCTGCTGGCGGCTCTTATCGCCTGCATCCTCTACCGCAGGAAGCGCCGGGGCAAGCTCTCAGATGAGGACCAGGACACATTCATCAAGAAGGGCATCCCCATTATCTTCACTGATGAGTTGGATGACAAGCCTGAGCCTCCAACCAAGCCCCTCATCATGGATGAGGAGAAGCCACCGATGCAGCCCCCTCCCCAGTACTCTCCTCCGGGCTACCGGGGAAGCGAGGCCTCCTCCCCTCATTCCCAACACAAGGAGCCATTTCTCGACTCGGCAGATGAGGATGACCCGATGATGACCTATCAGCGCCCACCCCCGGTCACTGCCAACTCAACCCTTGAGGGGCGCAACTCCCGCCCTCGTGCCCAGCCGGCCTACCGCAGCCCTCCGCCATACGTGCCTCCCTAATACTGACAGCGGCCCAGCCAAAACACAGTGAACTGTTGCAGGATGGGAACAACACTAGCAGCAGGCTTCAGATTTTCTCATATAATGCTTGTCTTCTTGGTCCCAGTAGGTGGCAGCACATGCTGTTCTGGCTAAGTTGATGGGAGTCTATCTGTGTCTTAAGTTGTCATCTGTGTTTTGTCTTAAGATAAAACATGAGGATCCTTATACATGTGCATGCAGCTACAAACAATACAATCTAGGGCTGTTGTATGACAATCGTTGTCAGAGCCCTCCTTTCTCTCACCCTTCGGTTTTGCCAGAATAACGTACTGCCACCTGGTAGAAACTACAACAGATTCTGCTACTGAAATTGCTCAGCCAACATTAAATAATTAATAAGCATTGTTGCTGACTACCTATTGATAGGTATCGTAGAAACTGTTGTAGAAATGTTATTCTAAGAAACATAGAAAATGTAAAATAAAAATGATGGGACAGCATTTCTTTTGGTTGGTTTACAAGATGCATATATATATATATATATAGCTGTATATATATATATATATTCCTAGATCCCATTTAAGTCGGCACCTTGTGCATATACTGCTTCCCCGGTCTGCTGTACGCGACAAATATAGCATTTGAAAATATATAAGGCTCTGGAAAAAACATGCTCAAAATCACCCAAAAAATTTGGGGGGGGCAAAGTTATTTCATTTTCGGTTAAACTGTGCACAGTCGGTGATGATGCTAAACTAAAATGGATTCGTTCCACAATGACACAAACATTAAGCAGATCTGCTTTGGTTTTCTTAAAGCGGTGGTCTGCTATAGGCGGCGGTATATGCATAAACGGTCGACTTAAACGGGATGTAGGAATATATATATATGTGTACTGTCTACACCTGTACCATCTGTAGCAGAGACTGATGCTAAAAAAAATTTACTTTAGTCACAGCAAATACTGCGCGAAACACTGTTGTCTCGGCGTTTTAGTAGAATTTTAAGTTGTGTTATGAGATACGGTTTACACAGTCAAATGAAGTAAAGATTACAATATTACTAATAATTCCTGTTTTATAATTATCTTGCTGGTAATATTTACTGTAGTGACATTCCTGTATATGGTTGGTGTCACCGGTGTAAAGTTTACTTGCAACAAGGATCTACCGGGTAAACTATTTTTTACACAAAATACGTATTGCAATACTTAATAATTTTATTCTGCTTTTTGCGTATAACTAGGTGTAGAGAGATGATTGTGTTAGACTGTGTGTATACACAAGTGTAGAGAAACAAGTACTAGACATTGTGTTTACACGTGTAGACAAGCATGTGTTAGACTGTATATACATGTGTAGACAGACAAATGTGTTTTAGACATTGTGTGTATGCACATGTGTAGACAAGCATGTGTTAGACTGTATATACATGTGTAGACAGACAAATGTGTTTTAGACATTGTGTGTATGCACATGTGTAGACAGACATGTTGTGTATTACACATGTACAGACATGGGTGTGTACACACATTACTAAGCATGTGTTAGACTTGTTCTGATGATGCAGATATTGGCTTTGGCAGCAACAGCGCAGGTAACTTGCGTGTGAACATGTTACTTGGACAGTCTGCTTTCTAGCAACTAATATGATTAGTGTTGTTGTTGGCACTGTTAAGTGAAACAGTGCAAAGCTTTCTACGCAATTATTGCAATAGTCCCTTGATGGATGCCTCGTATCCCATGCAGTGCGCTTGCCAGGACTTAACATGTTCAATGAAGTTTTATCAAAACTCTGGCACTACTAGTAAGATATTATATACGTAGTTTGTAGTGACATAACTAGCAGAATATAATAGGTCTATTGAGTGCAGTTTTGTTACCTACTCTCTACTGGGTGGCCGTATCAAGTAGCAGCCATTATTAACAGTATTCTTTTGAATGTGCTGTTTTTGTGCCTTTGCTTTTGTAGAAAGTGTGATTTGAAACATTATTTTAGATCTTAAGTCTTTATTAGGGAATTTATTGCATTTCATTTGTTAACTCACATATTGTGCAAACGTCAATATGAGATGCTTGTACGGCCTCCTGCATAAGGCACTTGTGTATTTTAAGAATTAGTTTATTGTAATAGTGCGTGTTGAGTGAAGTGATACAGTATTATCACTATTCACATGATTAGCTTTAAACGTATATATTGAATTTATGTTTTCTGTAAACTAATAAAAAATTTATAATTGTGTCTGTGCCAATAAATTCAGTGATAACATTATGATTTGTTGTGTCAGCGACCTTGAAAGAATATTGTTATTGACCAAGAAAACTCGGTTAAGAGGCTGTTGACAATTGTTGACATTTTTCTATTGATACAAAAAATACTAATCTCCGTCTTGCACCGCCTCCTCCCACCTGAATTAGTACTTTAAAAAAAAATTATTTTCCCTATTGAAAAACACTGATGTAAGAATGTTATGACACAATGCATGTATAGGACATACAACAAATAACCATCCGAATATCTTTACAAACATCTCCAATTATGTTAAAGCTTTATGTTTCTCTAACAACCCCATGGTGTCATATTAATAATTGTGTTCCACGGAGTTGTGAATTTCCAACATGTTGGGCTGTATTACAGCACTGCATCGTGAACAGTTACACAATTTAAGAGTAGTTCCATAAAAGTTCACTGTGCGGCACTGCATGACGCAACAATGGTCATATTTCACATGACCAACATTAAAAAATTTAGTATGTGGGCCTTGGTGCACTTTGTAAAAATGGGTAAATGTCAACAACTGTGAACAGTCAAGCCCAGGAGACAGTAGGTCAACATCAAACAGTGGGACTGAACCTGTGGGCTGGATCTCGCTACAATCTGACACAGAGGACCAACTAAGGTGCAGGAGTTTCTCTGATGGTTGTTTAATGCACCCACGGACTGTTGCAGTCATGGGAAGAACCTATTAAGCTTACATGCCCTAATTAGCGTACACCCCGTTTACTAATCAGCAGGATCCATAATTATTGTAATTTTACTAGTGTGGAACAATTGAAGTATCGCCATCTGGTGTTAAGCAGTTGGCACCACTTTTCAATTGTTTTACACTAGTCACCAAATGATACTAGTGCTAAACAGTTACCTTATTGTCTAGAGAAAGAAATTTGGTGTATGACTATATTCTTCGATGTTTTTCCATGGCCCAACTTTTTTTAAGTGTACTGTGTGCTGCTTACTAGGTCAGATATCGTTATACCTAATCAGAATACAACATCAATCCCATTTTAATTAAACAAATTTAGCAAAATGTTTTTAACATTATTGTCTTTAATCAGTAGATTCATTGTAAGTGTGATGCACAGATCAAGCAACATTCAAGGTCACAAGTATGGGTCAATAAACTTACATAAATAGTTTTCATATAAAAAATATAGCACCGAAGCTACTTGCATGGTGCTATACATAAATGTAATTCAAACATCTAAAATAATAGCGCTTCGTAATTACCATATCAATTGACTAACTTGACTACAACGCCATATTTGTTGTCAAAATGTACTTCCAGATTCAAGAATATATGCTATATTCTGATTACAAGTTGACCCAAAAAACTTGCATGAAATCATAAGTATTATAGGCAATGAAATACCTAAGTAAGTTATTATAATTTTATTGTTACAAGATGATAGATAAACATTCAGTCTTATTTATTTATCAGAATATGTTGATCAGTCCCACATTATTTTAAGGGTCACATCCAGTATCCGTAACTTTCTCACACAAGTACACATTTTGAGTTTTCTCAATACATGTACAGCCTTTATACATATTTACATAGACATGTTAAACACATATTATACATGTAAGCCAACTTTCTGAGTATCAACAAAAGTGTAAAATACACTGTAAGACTAACAAAGTTAATTATTTCTCTCAACCATTTATAAAATGACCAGCACTTTGGTAACTGAAGTTCAGCTGAAAGATCTGCTATTTGTTACTAGTCCTAGATGATACTAATGAATATAATAGGCAAACTGAACAGGTAAGAGCGTGCTATCTTGATACAAATATAATGAAGAATATATAATTATCTTTACTGAGTCTTCTGACGTCTTGCCTAGCTGATAAACAACACAACTCACTTTCATATTGAGTTTTAAAAGTGGGAAATTTTTTCTCTCCAAAAACAACTGTTGAATGCTGAGAAAAAAATGCATGGTACATTACTGAGTATATTTATACAAGTCTTTGACTTTATTAACCACGCATTTGATTTTATGATCTTGTCTGAGCACATATATGTAGAAACATTACAACTGGATGACTATTTACAAGGCACACAAAAGCAACATTTGCATGACATAAGAATGTAAATTGAGCACTTTTCAAAACACTAAAATGATTGTCTGTTGTCATCTGTGGAAGTCCTTCCTTTGCTGTTGTCCTCAGCTGTTGTCATCATCTGTGGAAGTCCTCCCTCAGCACCTCATCGATGTCAGCTCAGTGTGTTCTTCTTGCTCGCTGAACCAAACGTGTGACTGCGCCCCACTCGCGCAGGCACCGCAGGGGCGTCCAACCCCACACACCCCTCGCTTGCCTTACGCCGTGGGGCTGGCCGTGGTGACCCATATGGTGACTCCACACTTTTTCCACTGCCCTCTATAGGGTTGGATGACAGGGAACGCTTTGGTGGGATTGGTGGTGGGATTGCACTGGGAGGAGACTTAGTGGCAGGGGAAGGCACGAAGGCATGCAGGGGGTGATCCCTCGACGGGGCTGCTGCAACTTGGGTGGCCAATTTCTGGCACGACGACGGCATTGAAACAGGCATCTGCAACAGAATGGACAATTAAGTTATTCATGTTTTGGAACAATGTATAACACAAGTGTCAACATCTGGTCATGGAAAAGGATACATGATGGATACATAGTGGATACCTGGTGGATACATAGTGGATACATGGTGGATACATGGTGGATACCTGGTGGATACATGGTGGATACGAGGTGGATACGTGGTGGATACATAGTGGATACATGGTGGATACATAGTGTATATGTGGTGGATACATAATGGATATGTGATGGATGCATAGTAGATACATAGTGAATACAGAATGGATACATGGTGGATACATAGTGGATTCATGGTGGGTACGTGGTGGATACATAATGGATACGTGGTGGATGCATAGTGGATACATGGTGGATACATTATGGATACATAGTGGATATATATAATGGATACATAGTGGATACATGGTGGATACATAGTGGATACATAATGGATACATGGTGGATACATTATGGATACATATAATGGATACATAGTGGATACATAGTGGATACATAGTGGATACATTGTGGATGCATAGTGGATATGTGGTGGATACGTGGTGGATGCATAATGGATATGTGGTGGATGCATAGTGGATACATGGTGGATACATAGTGGATACATAGTGAATTCATAATGGATACGTGGTGGATACATGGTGGCAGGGCTGTAACAAGTAGAACATTTTTCTATTTGAGTAAAAGTAGAAGTAGATCCTGAAAATCTACTCAAGTAGAAGTAAAAGTACCCAAAAAATGTCTACTTGAGTAAAAGGATAAAGTAAAAATTTATACTTGAAGTAGAAACAAAAGTAGACCACAACTCATGAGCCCACAAGCATAATAACGAAAATAGTACTTTTTAAGGTTAACACAGACAAACACACACTTCCACACACTGGTAAGACAGCAAAAGATTGTAAGGCACACCAGGTTACAGGAACGCTTTATTCGGTGAGTGTTAATACAGTGACCAAATTTTATGTTTCGAGGACACAATGTTTGTTGTTAATCATGTGACAATGACTGACCTTGGGGATATGTCTGCGGTCAGGCAGCGGAGGTTTCCACGCTTCGGCCATGCATGATGACCGCTGCGGGGTAGAGTTCTCGCCTGAAACTGACACAACAGACACATGTGATTTCAAACTGTGACAACACCGCAGTAACCTGCCAATAACCAACTTACCAGCATTAGGATAATCTTAGTTCTAGAAGCACAAAAACATGCGACAGCAACAACACCTTTCAAAAGTAACACATCTCATGTCATAGCATAAGAAAAACAATGTCACATATCCATACGAATACTTTTGTTTAAAAATTTTACTTGATAACTACTCTAATAAATCTGTAATGTAATACCCTTAATTCCTGCACCTCACTGTCTATGGCTGATTACTGAATTTTTATTAGCACAGTGTAGTAATTTTTTCAATAACACAAGCACATTCATTTCTAGAATTCATTCCTGTAGGAAAATGACTTTATCACGTATATCGCTCAGAGATATGCAGTACTCCCACATACAGAAAATGCTAGGCCTAATTTGATCAAATCAAATTTAAGACCTTTCTTTGAAAATTCCTATTTTAAAGATGTTTTCAAGGCTGTAAAAATGCAAAATTCAAACCAAGATATTTTAAGACACAATTATGTTGAAATGTATCATCATCTCGACACGTTGGTGACTGTCTAATGTACACGTTGGTGACTGTCCAGACTCACTTTGAGTGGAGAGTTTGTGTGGCGGAGGGTGCAGTTTGAAAGTGTCGCCGGAGTAGCTCTGTCTGGCTGTCGATGGACTGACAGTGCGCGATCGACGTTGACATGGCGCCGCTGACGAACCATCAAGACTGACACAAGATGGCGCTGGAGTGAGGCCTTCAACAGAGGATGTAACGTCACTTACGTCAAATTTAATAAACCAACTGCAGGCATAAGTGAATGCTGTGGCACAAAAAGTCCACACATTTAAAAAAAATAAAAATTCTTCAAAAAAGTCATGAGCAAAGCGTTCACTTGCTTAATAAAATAAGTGCATTTCTGGCAATAACGAACTGGTATTTATGATTGAACTAGTAAAGTAATCATATTATAATCCACTGTGTGTTTGTATATATGTGTGTTTGTATGTATGGGTGTTTGTATGTATGGGTGTTTGCATGTATGTGTGTTTGTATGTATGTGTGTTTGTATGTATGTGTGTTTGTATGTGTGTGTGTGTTTGTATGTGTGCGTGTGTGTTTGTATGTGTACGTGTGTGTGTGTTTGTGTGTGTGTTTGTATGTGTGTTTGCATGTGTGTGTGTTTGTATGTGTGTGTTTGTATGTTTGTATGTTATGTTACTCCTCCTGGACACTTTGTATTTCGGGCATCAAACTTTCAGGGGTTTGTCTACGACCCTGCAGTCAGGTTGTCTCAGTTTTATTTTTTTTTAATTCACTGCGTTATTACCCTTTCTACGAACAATTGAATTACCCTCTGTAGTTATTATATACAACTGTCTGCAACGCGACAGGAACAATTACATACAATTGTTGACAAAGTCATGCGTCCTTTTATTCAATTGTCCAAAGTTACGTGATACAAGGCAAGGCGTCACTACACGTCACTATAACTGTCAGTATTATGTTGCAAATTCAAGAAGCCATCAATATATTGACTGGCAGCACCATGTAACAAGGCATTGATGGATATTTCTGTAACAATGTTGTGTATCCTAACATTTTACAGTCACTACCAAGTTATCCCGTCCCGAGGATGGGCATTTTTGGTTATTACTATAATGAAACATAGCAGTCAAGTGAAACAATTGTTTTGCCACACCAGTACAATGAATAAAACATACTACACTCACTCTGTCGAGGGGCTTGAAGACTTCGGATGTTATCATTTGGTGAGTCCAATTCTCTGCGACCTTTACGACCCAAGGTCGCAGAACCCTTCAAAGCAAAATAATGGTGAAACAACTGCAAATTCACATAAAACGTACTTTCATGCATGTACAGGAAATAGTACAACTGTTGAAGAGATTAAATAGTTATAACAAAGAGCTTTCTCACATTACAGGCATGAAGAATGTAGGTTTCACTTTTGCAACTTCTATGTGAATTGCATATACAATGTGTAAATTAACTGATAATTTGTTATGCTGTAAGTTCCTGTTCATAATCAAGAGCATGTAAGGAGATTTCTAATTTTCACATGATTTTAGAAAGTTGAAAGATAAAAAAAAAATTGTAAAGCTTCTGGACCAATAAAGAATACTTAAATGACCCAGACTATTAATCTTCTTTTTTCAAATGATTTTAAAAAGTTGAAAGACAAAACAAAAACATTATTTTCTGAAGTTCCTGAAGCAACAAAAACTATTTAAATGAATCAGACCATTAGGTTTCTGTCTTTACACATGCAGGAAAGAAGTGTGCGAGATCGGCCAGACGGCAAATGACACCAGGGTTAGCAAGCCACTTAAGTATCAGTCCACACACCAGGTGCTGACAACAGCAAACCTGTTCATACACATTTCTCTTCCCATCTTTCTGAACAGCACCACGTAAACGTGATCCAACATTTGACAGAACTGTCATTCAACACAACTACGCACCTTTTCTAGAGTTGCCATGAAAGACGATGCAAACACCGCCGAGCGAGGCCGCCGAGGGGAACTGTTGCTCCCCCTGGTGGTGGAACTGCAGCGGGAGGATGGCGAGCTAGCGCGCCGCTTAACATGCGACCGTGCCAGGTAGAGCAGTGACCCAAAGCCAGAGAGAATGTTAGTCTGGAAGACAGGCAAGTTAGTCTGCAGGTGAGCAGAAAGAAGATGGCTAGTAAAGACAGAAACAGAGTCAACCACCACCAACAGTGCCAGGGGACAGGGGTTGGGTGTGCTGAGTGTTATTATAAAAAAATGGGTGTGGGATAGGTCTGGGGGTTATTGGGAAATCTGCCAATAGTGTGGTGTGTGTCTGGTTTTTTTTTGGTTGAAATTATAAAAGGTGTGGTTTTTGTTAAGGGGCCATTGTGAACGTTCTCTCTTATTGGAGAACATTTGCTCATAAACATTTTGGAAATTAATTTGCCAATCCTGAATACAGTATACTAATCATCACATAATAATTGTTCTCAAAACCAGTGTGAATATCACTGAATACTGAATTATGTGGTGCTAATAAACATAAAAATTAAAATACAAAAGTTGATGGCTTAACTCTTTTACAACTAAAAAACCTAAACATAAAATTAGACTCAGTGAATTAGCATTTCACTTGATAATTGAACAAAAATACCAAAAAAATTAGAGTGTGGACTGATAGAAGAAGGACTGTGGAGTAGATGGAAAAGTGTAAACCTACAACTCCACAGAGGAGAGAAGGACTATTAGACATGGCATACGGGGAGAACATCCTGCAATAAGGGCTCTTAGCATCATACTTGTTAGTCAACCTGTCATACAGTATTGTGGACAGACTTGCATTCTCCATAATATATGAGATTACGTACATGCTCATAATATATATCACTGAATACAGAGGCAAAATGATTGATTAAAATTTTTCATCTTTAATAGCTACTAAATGTATGATAGATTTGATAGCATCATGGCTAGATTGCGATGAAGATTTTCTTTCTTGCCAAAACTTTGCATTCACAAATTAGCAATGTGACAGTGTTACTAAGTTACAGAATTAAAAAAAGTTGTTATATGTTCTGCTGACACTTTGTCATTAGACAGTTTTCATTTCCCTCACACTGTTGTATCTGTAGCAATGACTCAAACAGAAAGTCTCATATTTCTGCCACAAGAGTTACTCTCAGTGAAGTTTTACATTTCCTCCCTTTCTGGGACCAACACAACATAATACAATACAACACAACATAATACAATACAACACAACATAATACAATACAACACAACATAATACAATACAACACAACATAATACAACACAACACAACATAATACAATACAACACAACATAATACAATACAACACAACACAACATAATACAACACAACACAACATAATACAATACAACATAATACAATACAACACAACATAATACAATACAACATAATACAATACAACACAACATAATACAATACAACACAACATAATACAATACAACACAACATAATACAATACAACACAACATAATACAATACAACACAACATAATACAATACAAAAAGAAATGATGAAAACACCAGTGAGGGAAAGAAAGGTTAAAAAGAAAAGTTTTCATATGATGACAAAATGTTAATATATTTCCTGCTGACCTAACACTGACATGTATAAAAAAATTTTTCCAAGCAATGTCCAATTTATAATAACTTACTTTTGTCATTTGTTTAATACATTGAGTTTCATTTCTCCTATACACCTCTTGATTGGCTGCTCTGAGTGACCAGTATGAGTTAGTGACTAAGTGAGTGAGTTAGTGACTAAGTGACTGAGTTAGTGAGTGAGTTAGTTAGTATGATGCATTAGTTTGTCTAGTTACTTGTTCGTCTTACCTCCGTCTTGGCTGGAGTCTCTGTGTGACCACTAGAGGTCGTCACTGGTACTGTTTCACCTCCAAACACCCCTGATGACCTGTTACTGCCAGGGGGTGTTGGAGTGCAACTGGGAGACCTGGATGGTGAAGAGGTCCGGGTGAGGTCACATGTATTTTGCAAAAATTATTGATGGCCTTTTTTCTTGCTATTTTTTTTCCAACAGTTCCAAATTATCACCACTATTTTGGGCTTAGAATAAAATCAAATGAATAAAAATATAGATTCATTCCCCCTCTCCCTTTTCCCTCCTACTTAATTCCTGCCAAAAAACTGTTACCTGGCTATTTTGTTATGCAAACCATATAAGCAAAGTATCCCAGAAGCATTCAGCCACTCATAAAACAAACACTCTGAAAGTGTTGTTAATGTATAGACTTCATCAACGTGTTGATTTTGGTGTATTGTAAATTCTCTATTTGTAGCCGCGGCTTCAATTACAATAGAGTGTAGCCGAATTGATGATGATGTGCGGCAAAGTTGGGGTGCGGCTTTAAATACAGTAATTTGCTGAAAAAATAGCAAAGTTGGCTCATTGGGTTGTTAGTAGTTATTAGTGCGATAAATAACGGTTTATAATCAATGAAGAAACGAAGTTGGAAGCATCAATAAAACATTGTATTACAATTGCCACTGGTGCATAACAAATAATTACATAAAACATAAAAACCTGTGTCCGTAGTGTTCAAAAACTATGATCAAACATGTCAAATCATGTCATAGTTAAAATACTTCAAAATCACTTTCGTAGTCGCTGTCGAAGAACGCTGCTGGTACCGGCATGGCGGCGTCATCCCACGTATCCGTGTCTGATTACAAGTCGTCGGCATCGCTGACTGTGGCCGCATGCACCGGCATCTTCGAACGTGATGTCGTCCGTTCCATTGTTGGAGATGCCGCACTTCTTATAGCTGTATTCAATCAGATGGAATCACACCCCACGCCTTCACGAGCCATTGTACAAGAATCTCCTTGGCTGGCGCATGATGGCGGCCACCGGGAGCTCCGTGAATCATCCAGTGCTCCCACAAGTGTCGCATCTGCTGCTTGAATGGGCGATTGCTGCTAACGTCAAGCGGCTGTACTGGTGGCGTCAGACCACCGGAGATTACAGCAACATCGATATCATGCATGGTTTCAGGTTTTGATGTTTTAAGCTGCGTTACTTTTATGAGGAGTTCCAAGCTTGCTGGCTTCGTCCGATTGTCAAAGCAACACCACTACCAGTGTCTCGTTGGAGTTAATTACATTTACTCTGGCACAAAATATGGTGTTATAATCCCAAGCACCTGGTAATCTTATGCAAGTGGTCCCATTAACGTGCGGCAATAAACTGTCTGTGAACTAGACCAATCTGTCAATCAGTAGTTCTGAGAATAACGGTCATGCCTTGCCGATTATGTAATCAACATGCATCACCATTCCCTTGTTGGAGACAATTGCATTTACAGCAGACTGTTTTATAATCCCCTGAAAAGTTGTGTGAAGTCAGCAGTGCACAACCCCAGAAACAACAGGAGAGTAAATAAGCAATGTCCAGTCTTGTTGAATTGAATGCGCTAACATTTGATCAAATGCCTGTGAGTACCAGGGCAGTAGGCCGACGATGACACACCAACAACAGGAACTTTCCAAGAAATAGGTAAAACCACAATATCAACCACAAGGCTTTAAATAGGGTTTTTGCCTGCAACAAACGGTGCGGAGGAAAGTCGGGGTTTATGTCAAAAGTCGGGGTGCCGCTTTAATTAGGGGTGCGGCTACAAATAGAGAATTTATGGTAGTCTCTTTATATCTGTGCGAGTCAAACTGTAGTACTTACGATGAAAGTGAGGAGGTGCCACGTGTACTGTCTGCTGCAAGTAACTTCGAGACATCCGCTAGACGTTCCATATTTGGTGAACCCTGCAGGATAAAAATCACAGGTATATGTTTGTATTGATATATTAGTATACTGATCTTCCCTTTATGCCCAGTCCATAGTCCTTCATGTTTTCCTTAGAGTAGCACATCAAACATATGTCAGTGGTAAGCAATCTTGTGCTGCTCTATGCAAAACATAGTTGATTTCTTGAATGTCTAAACGTTCAACGTATCTGACTTTCTCGACATCCAAGCAATGTTTAACATTATAAGCATATCCACATTTAAAATGCAGTCATAAATTATTAAACCTTATTTCAATCCACATTCACAGCAGTACAACTATAGTTAATCATAAATATACAAATTATTGACACACTTACGAATTACAAGCAGAATTTGTCATGTGTTAACAATGCCAATTCAAATGTTGTAGTCATGAAATCACAAACTTTAGTCATTCTTTGGAGGTCCCTATTCCTAAATTAGAGAATACATTTATGAATATCTGCTAGATAAACAGCCACAAACTCTCCTTAATAAATGTTTCCATCTCGGTCAGAAATTGCAATTTGTTGACTTTATAGAGGTCACAATGACGTCAAACATTCTTTGTTTCCAAAACCAAAACAATGTCTCTGCATGGGTTTAAATGTTACTAAGTGACCCCATTTTGTCTGTTTTTCATATTTTTCGGGAATGGCACAGGAAGAGGGTCATATGATTCACCGATGCTTTGATGCCCTGCTTCATAGTGTGAAAAAGCTCCACCAGGCGGTCGTGTAGAGGCTGCATCTCAGCAGCGACGAGTCGACCGTGAAGCGACAACATTCCATCCAGAATCTGAACCTGCAAACAACAAACTGGCAGCTGTTACTGGCTGTCATATTTATAGCCTTACAATAAAGTACACTCATCATTCAGCCAGTTTAAAGATGCCTCCTCAATCTGATAGTGTCACTGCAACATGCCAGCTCATTAGTACAAATTTATTATCAAGTTTTGTTGAAATCATCAGATAAATTATAAAATAATTTTTTTACTAGTTCGGTCAAAATTTAGCAAACAAAATGGTAAAAGTGGTCCGGATATATATAATATAACATACGACTAATCATATTTTCGCAAGTTGCCCGATCTAACAATCAAATTCAATTCTTTCGATAATTTTAACAAAAGCACACATTCTTTTATTAAAGTTATCATTAATAAATTATATTCATCATTAATAAATTATATTTATCATTAATAAATTATATTTATCATTAATAAATTATATTTATCATTCATAAATTACATTTATCATTCATAAATTATATTTATCATTCATAATGTGCACTGTGTGGTAAAAACATTTAATCATATTTCACATGAACTGACGAACAACATGTATTCTAACCTCTGACAAATACGCTGACCTCATACATACATACATACATTCATATATATACTGACCTCCGACACATATTATACTGACCTGCTCCAGAAAGAGTGCCTTTAATCGAGCCGTGTGTCCACCAAACTGAGGATATGTAACAGCAAACTCTTCGCTGAAAAATGCCTGCATCAGAGAGAGGTCTGAATAGAAACAATGAATCAAAATACTTATCAACAGCATTACCTAAATATCAACAACATTACCTAAACTGTAATTATGTATTTAGCACTAACAATGAATTAACTAAGACTTACATCCTGGTATTTTGAGATTCCTCCATTGACTGCGGCATCGAGCACACCATTGAGCCTCATTGTGAGTGGCTTCAGAGTGAGGTTCTTATTCAGCATGTGCTGTGTCATCAACTGACGCAGTTCACAGTTCTTGGTCTCCATCGCGTCGATGGCGGTCTCTATTGGACTCAGCTCACGCATGTGTGTGTCTGTCACTTCAAACCAGCGCAGGATGCCAGGAAGCTCAGCCGACGTCCTGATGGTCGTCCGTTCCAAGCACAGGGTCTACACACATACATGACACTCTCAATGGGCACAAAAGAATTTTTAAATTCAAATACTAACAACTGCATACAACTACAGCAGATACTCAATTAGACATAGCTTTGAATTTCTCTTTATGTTCCAAAAGTATGTAAACCACTGCTGATAAACAACACAAACGTAATAATATTTAAAATGAAACATATTCACTTCTGCTTGATGCTTGATGAGATAATCCCTTTACAGCTGATCATGGCTAAACTGGGAGGTAGTATATACTTTAGAGATGGAGATCACCAGCTCTATAAGGCACACTGAGTCAACAACAGGTTTTTTCCATTTCCCTGTGTGTGATCTTTTACTTCCCCTGGCATAGACACCAGACAGAAGGGACCAACGGCTTTTAGTGTCTCTTCTGAAAGACACAGACAAAGTGGGGTGAACAAAATTGCCCAAGTTTCGAAATGGCAGCAGGTAGTTTCAAACCCCGGTCCCCTCAACCAAAAGCCTGATGCAGGCATGGGTTCAATTACAGACATTCTATTACTTCTTACTGTTTCTATTACTATTACATTAATTCTAATCTATTACTATTACCAGGATATCTATTACAATTACTGGGTCATTATTACTATCGCTAAATGTAAATTAGCTATTTTTTCGATGGGTCTGTGAACCCTAGAATTGCCTATGAACCCAGTTTTTGTAGTGCTAGCTAAACATACATTTGTTCACCATTTGAAGAGGGTGATGTGAGAACATTTGTCCAAATTTTTACAAAGGGTCTGTGTGGCAATGTTACCATGTGGCAATTGACAATTTGAAAAAAGAACTCTGAACTTCGGCTCAAATCAATGCTTACTTTGAATTCAATACAGGTTGCAGCTCCTGCTCTAAGATAACATTTGTTTCCTGTCTGCACATATCTGAAACCATGCCCTTTGTGTGTGCTAGGAATGTGTGAAGCCATAGCCACCCCAATGGGGCATCTTAACAATTAGTAATTGGCTTACTACTCCTACATTGTTTCATTGAGCAGGTATTTCTGAAACCATCAAATGATCAGCCTACAGGTCTTTTTATGTTGTTTGAATAACTGTTCAGCCATTGTCTGTACATTGTTTACAATTACTAGCAGTTGGAATAACATGCAAACAAACCTGATATTTTGTAAGTTTGCAGCAGAAGATGTAATAGAAAAGTAATAGACTATTATCTATTACTTTACGATCTATTACTATTACTTTTGAAAAAATCTCATCTATTGCTATTACAGAAAAAATGTATGTTACCTATTACAATTACTATTACATATTACTATTACCCCATGCCTGACCTGATGCTCTAACACATGACCACCCAAGTTAATACATGTTAATTACATCTCCTACTCTATGCATTTCTATCTGTTCTTGTCTGAATTCCTGGCTAGTTACCCTCTCACCTTGAACTTGTGCTAGTTACCCCTTCACCATGAACTTATACTAGTTACCCCCTCACCATGAACTTATACTAGTTACCCCATCACCTTGAACTTGTGCTAGTTACCCCTCACCATGAACTCACGCTAGTTACCCCCTCACCTTGAACTCACGCTAGTTACCCCCTCACCTTGAACTCGTTGTCTCTGTCCTTGACCCCCTTGTGGAATGGCCGGTCAAGCTGGAAGTGGTCGACGTGGTTGACCCGGTGGAAGCGACGCACGTTCTCTGGGATGTCTGGCTGTAGAAAGGCAGAGGCCACCTCAGGGAGGGCAGTGACCGTGCACACCTGGATGTCTGCAGTGGACAGTGGTCAAGGGAAGGACCAGGGCTGCAGAGGCTGCTGTCTACGTTGTTGGCAAACACAAATGTACACATGGCATGGTGTGGAGATAGCTGAGGAAGTGTTGAGATAGCTGTGGAAGTGTTGAGATGGCTGAGGAAGTGTTGAGATAGCTGTGGAAGTGTAGAGATGACAGTGGGTGTGTAAAGATAGCTGTGGATGTGTAGAGATGACAGTGGGTGTGTAAAGATAGCTGTGGAAGTGTAGAGATGACAGTGGGTGTGTAAAGATAGCTGTGGAAGTGTAGAGATGACAGTGGGTGTGTAAAGATAGCTGTGGAAGTGTAGAGATGACAGTGGGTGTGTAAAGATAGCTGTGGAAGTGTACAGATGACAGTGGGTGTGTAAAGATAGCTGTGGAAGTGTACAGATGACAGTGGGTGTGTAAAGATAGCTGTGGAAGTGTAGAGATGACAGTGGGTGTGTAAAGATAGCTGTGGAAGTGTAGAGATGACAGTGGGTGTGTAAAGATAGCTGTGGAAGTGTAGAGATGACAGTGGGTGTGTAAAGATAGCTGTGGAAGTGTAGAGATGACAGTGGGTGTGTCAAGATAGCTGTGGATGTGTAGAGATGACAGTGGGTGTGTAAAGATAGCTGTGGAAGTGTAGAGATGACAGTGGGTGTGTAAAGATAGCTGTGGATGTGTAGAGATGACAGTGGGTGTGTAAAGATAGCTGTGGAAGTGTAGAGATGACAGTGGGTGTGTAAAGATAGCTGTGGAAGTGTAGAGATGACAGTGGGTGTGTAAAGATAGCTGTGGAAGTGTAGAGATGACAGTGGGTGTGTAAAGATAGCTGTGGATGTGTAGAGATGACAGTGGGTGTGTAAAGATAGCTGTGGATGTGTAGAGATGACAGTGGGTGTGTAAAGATAGCTGTGGAAGTGTAGAGATGACAGTGGGTGTGTAAAGATAGCTGTGGAAGTGTAGAGATGACAGTGGGTATATAGAGATAGCTGTGGAAGTGTAGAGATGACAGTGGGTGTATAGAGATAGCTGTGGAAGTGTAGAGATGACAGTGGGCACGTAGAGATGGCTGTTCAAAAATCTAGATGGCTGTGAATTTTATTCATTCAGGTATCTTCTGATGTGTGGTGGATGCTAGGCCTATGGATGATACATAAACATATATAATTGAGCCAATATAAGACTAGAATGAAGAGTTGGAGGATACATTGAGCCACTCCCTGTTTGATGGCCTCTGATGGAGGGTTGATGCTGCCCATCATCGAGGCCTCTGGGAACTGGATCTGTATCCGATGTTGAAACGTTCCCAGCTTCTCTAACTCTGTCCCCCGGTGGATGAACTCCTTGTTCTGACATGGAAATACAATAACAGAGGGCTGACATGTTAACCAGTGTGACCTACAAGGGCAAGTGCAGTTCTGTAATATCGGGTAACCTTGAATACCATGTCACTTGAATACGCTGTCGGTATACACGGAACCAATGCAAAGTCTCAATCAAAAGGGTTGTTATATCAAAAAGAAAATTAACAAAGTTAATCACATCACCGACATGTCATATCTTTGAACAAACTTAGTTAACAACGGCCAAAATATGTTGTATCAGTTGAGTTTCGACGTAAATAGCATGGCCATATCCTATTGGCAAGAATAGGAATAGGTTTTTACAAATATATTTTCATTTGGCAAGCGAATGTAAACCACTGGAGTGATATTCTTAATTATAGTTACAAATGGTTATGTTTTAGTAACTATTATAAGTGCATAGGCCCAAAACCATGACTTTTGTTTCCATTGAAAGTAGTAAGTCTTGTGTCACTGACAAATCATGTAATTAAACAGTGTGTCACTGACATGTCATGTCACTAAGTCTGTCACTGACATGTCATGTCACAGAAGTCTGTCACTGACATGTCATGTCACTGACATGTCATGTCACATCACTGACATGTCTTATCATTGAACAAAGTTCAACAAAAAACCTGGGGAAATAATGCAATGGGGATATTTAAAATTACCCCTCTCAACCAAAATATCTACTGAGGTGAAATGAAAACCCAAGAAATACAGCCTACCCTAAGGAAGAGGGGGAAGCCCTGTCCGAAGTAGCCGACTCTGAAATAGACAGGTTCCGGTCGCAGTTGCTTCAGAATCTTGTTGTAGAACCCAGCCTGGGTTTGCTGAAGCAACATTACTCAAGTATCAACTAAGTACAATTATTGGATTAATTAACTAAATTAACTAAAACATACATTAATATAACATAATAAACTTTATTTATACACTCATATCCAGGGTAAGACCCTGTTCAGGAGTGTTTACGTTTGACAATAAAAAAACAGCTACAAATAAATAAAACATCTGTGTACAACTGATACAATATCAAATTAATAAAATATAATTATTGGAATAATTATACCATAAATAAATAATACTTAAAAATGGGTTTAAATAAACAAATTAGTAAAATATGAATTAATAAATACAACAACGTGTAAGTAGACCAAACTAACTAATATTTAATGTTATTGTCATTGTCATTACTGTGATAAAGTTATTGTACGTGTTTCTTGCCTCTCAAGGGCAAAGAAATCGGTTTGTCTTACACTTCAGTTAATCCACTGCGAATCAGGTTCATTGATGTTAACATTTGTGCGTGTGAATAGTTTAACTAATACGGCCAGTTGGTTTCATGGAAGAAGGCATACTTTTGTTAAAAATCATCAAAAGAAATTACTTTGATCATCAGATTTGGTATCTTGTCTCTACTCACCAGGACTTCACACAGTTTGGAGTACTTGATCCTTGACTCGTACAACGCCGCAAGTTCCTTGCACAAAGGGATGCCAAACTCCCATGACTGCAACCACACATCAAGTCTGTATATCAGGAACCACACATCAAGTCTGTATATGCAGGAACCACACACCAAGTCTGTATATGCAGGAACCACACACCAAGTCTGTATATGCTGGAACCACACACCAAGTCTGTATATGCTGGAACCACACACCAAGTCTGTATATGCTGGAACCACACACCAAGTCTGTATATCAGGAACCACACATCAAGTCTGTATATGCAGGAACCACACACCAAGTCTGAATATGCAAGAACCACACACCAAGTCTGTATATACATTAGGCAGGAACCACACACTAAGTGTGTATATGCAGGAACCACACACCAAGTCTGTATATGCAGGAACCACACATCAAGTCTGTATATGCAGGAACCACACATCAAGTCTGTATATCAGGAACCACACACCAAGTCTGTTGTATATGCTGGAACCACACACCAAGTCTGTATATGCAGGAACCACACATCAAGTCTGTATATGCAGGAACCACACATCAAGTCTGAATATGCAAGAACCACACACCAAGTCTGTATATACATTAGGCAGGAACCACACACTAAGTGTGTATATGCAGGAACCACACACCAAGTCTGTATATGCAGGAACCACACATCAAGTCTGTATATCAGGAACCACACACCAAGTCTGTATATGCAGGAACCACACATCAAATCTGTATATGCAGGAACCACACACCAAGTCTGTTGTATATGCTGGAACCACACACCAAGTCTGTATATGCAGGAACCACACATCAAGTCTGTATATGCAGGAACCACACACCAAGTCTGAATATGCAAGAACCACACACCAAGTCTGTATATACATTAGGCAGGAACCACACACTAAGTGTGTATATGCAGGAACCACACACCAAGTCTGTATATGCTGGAACCACACATCAAGTCTGTATATGCAGGAACCACACACCAAGTCTGTATATGCAGGAACCACACACCAAGTCTGTATATGCTGGAACCACACACCAAGTCTGTATATGCTGGAACCACACACCAAGTCTGTATATGCTGGAACCACACACCAAGTCTGTATATCAGGAACCACACATCAAGTCTGTATATGCAGGAACCACACACCAAGTCTGAATATGCAAGAACCACACACCAAGTCTGTATATACATTAGGCAGGAACCACACACTAAGTGTGTATATGCAGGAACCACACACCAAGTCTGTATATGCAGGAACCACACATCAAGTCTGTATATGCAGGAACCACACATCAAGTCTGTATATCAGGAACCACACACCAAGTCTGTTGTATATGCTGGAACCACACACCAAGTCTGTATATGCAGGAACCACACATCAAGTCTGTATATGCAGGAACCACACATCAAGTCTGAATATGCAAGAACCACACACCAAGTCTGTATATACATTAGGCAGGAACCACACACTAAGTGTGTATATGCAGGAACCACACACCAAGTCTGTATATGCAGGAACCACACATCAAGTCTGTATATCAGGAACCACACACCAAGTCTGTATATGCAGGAACCACACATCAAATCTGTATATGCAGGAACCACACACCAAGTCTGTTGTATATGCTGGAACCACACACCAAGTCTGTATATGCAGGAACCACACATCAAGTCTGTATATGCAGGAACCACACACCAAGTCTGAATATGCAAGAACCACACACCAAGTCTGTATATACATTAGGCAGGAACCACACACTAAGTGTGTATATGCAGGAACCACACACCAAGTCTGTATATGCAGGAACCACACATCAAGTCTGTATATGCAGGAACCACACATCAAGTCTGTATATCAGGAACCACACACCAAGTCTGTTGTATATGCTGGAACCACACACCAAGTCTGTATATGCAGGAACAACACATCAAGTCTGTATATGCAGGAACCACACATCAAGTCTGAATATGCAAGAACCACACACCAAGTCTGTATATACATTAGGCAGGAACCACACACTAAGTCTGTATATCAGGAACCACACACCAAGTCTGTATATGCAGGAACCACATATCAAGTCTGTATATCAGGAACCACACACCAAGTCTGTATATGCAGGAACCACACATCAAGTCTGTATATGCAGGAACCACACACCAAGTCTGTTGTATATGCTGGAACCACACACCAAGTCTGTATATGCAGGAACCACACATCAAGTCTGTATATGCAGGAACCACACACCAAGTCTGAATATGCAAGAACCACACACCAAGTCTGTATATACATTAGGCAGGAACCACACACTAAGTGTGTATATGCAGGAACCACACACCAAGTCTGTATATGCAGGAACCACACATTAAGTCTGTATATGCAAGAACCACACACCAAGTCTGTATATGCAGGAACCACACACCAAGTCTGTATATGCAGGAACCACACACCAAGTCTGTATATGCAGGAACCACACATTAAGTCTGTATATGCAAGAACCACACACCAAGTCTGTATATGCAGGAACCACACACCAAGTCTGAATATGCAAGAACCACACACCAAGTCTGTATATGCAGGAACCACACACCAAGTCTGTATATGCAAGAACCACACACCAAGTCTGTATATGCAAGAACCACACACCAAGTCTGTATATGCAGGAACCACACACCAAGTCTGTATATGCAGGAACCACACACCAAGTCTGTATATGCAGGAACCACACATTAAGTCTGTATATGCAAGAACCACACACCAAGTCTGTATATGCAGGAACCACACACCAAGTCTGAATATGCAAGAACCACACACCAAGTCTGTATATACATTAGGCAGGAACCACACACTAAGTGTGTATATGCAGGAACCACACACCAAGTCTGTATATGCAGGAACCACACATCAAGTCTGTATATACAGGAACCACACATCAAGTCTGTATATCAGGAACCACACACCAAGTCTGTATATGCAGGAACCACACATCAAGTCTGTATATGCAGGAACCACACACCAAGTCTGTTGTATATGCTGGAACCACACACCAAGTCTGTATATGCAGGAACCACACATCAAGTCTGTATATGCAGGAACCACACACCAAGTCTGAATATGCAAGAACCACACACCAAGTCTGTATATACATTAGGCAGGAACCACACACTAAGTGTGTATATGCAGGAACCACACACCAAGTCTGTATATGCAGGAACCACACATCAAGTCTGTATATGCAGGAACCACACATCAAGTCTGTATATGCAAGAACCACACACCAAGTCTGTATATGCAGGAACCACACACCAAGTCTGTATATACATTAGGCAGGAACCACACACCAAGTCTGTATATGCAGGAACCACACATCAAGTCTGTATATGCAGGAACCACACACCAAGTCTGTATATGCAGGAACCACACACCAAGTCTGTATATGCAGGAACCACACACCAAGTATGTATATGCAGGAACCACACATCAAGTCTGTATATGCAAGAACCACACACCAAGTCTGTATATGCAGGAACCACACACCAAGTCTGTATATGCAAGAACCACACACCAAGTCTGTATATGCAGGAACCACACATCAAGTCTGTATATGCAAGAACCACACACCAAGTCTGTATATACATTAGGCAGGAACCACACACCAAGTGTTTATATGCAGGAACCACACACCAAGTGTGTATATGCAGGAACCACACACCAAGTGTGTATATGCAGGAACCACACACCAAGTGTGTATATACATTAGGCAGGAACCACACACCAAGTGTGTATATACATTAGGCAGGAACCACACACCAAGTGTGTATATGCAGGAACCACACACCAAGTGTGTATATACATTAGGCAGGAACCACACACCAAGTCTGTATATACATTAAGCAGGAACCACACACCAAGTGTGTATATACAGGAACCACACACCAAGTCTGTATATGCTGGAACCACACACCAAGTCTGTTGTATATGCTGGAACCACACACCAAGTCTGTATATGCAGGAACCACACACCAAGTCTGTATATGCAGGAACCACACATCAAGTCTGTATATGCAGGAACCACACATCAAGTCTGTATATGCAGGAACCACACATCAAGTCTGTATATGCAGGAACCACACATCAAGTCTGTATATGCAGGAACCACACATCAAGTCTGTATATGCAAGAACCACACATCAAGTCTGTATATGCAGGAACCACACATCAAGTATGTATATGCAGGAACCACACATCAAGTCTGTATATGCAGGAACTAGAACAAGTCTTTATATACATATGGAAGACAGCCAACACTACATTTGCCTTCAGTATAGCAGGTTTGCTGTGGATTATACTGCCACATGATGGTTAACAGACACTTGACGTTGTGCTGCCACCTGATGGTTAACAGACACTTGACGTTGTACTGCCACCTGATGGTTAACAGACACTTGACGTTGTGCTGCCACCTGATGGTTAACAGACATTTGACGTTGTACTGCCACCTGATGGTTAACAAACACTTAACATTATACTGCCACCTGATGGTTAACAGACACTTGACGTTGTGCTGCCACCTGATGGTTAACAGACACTTGACGTTGTGCTGCCACCTGATGGTTAACAGACACTTGACGTTGTGCTGCCACCTGATGGTTAACAGACACTTGACGTTGTGCTGCAAGATTTGTGATTTCTGTAAGTGGTGGAAATCATGGACCCTGAAGTTAAACAACAAAGTTTACAGGCAGAATATTCAATAACTCAATGTTGATGCATAGAAATAAAGTTAACCTGTTCCTGCATAAAATTATATATTCAACGAATATATGGCATCATGACTCTTCAAAGTTGGTCAATGTAAAATCTACTAAGACATCAAAATTTAAATTTATATTTGACTCAAAACAAAAATGTTGAATAAACATCACAAAAAAATACATTTAGAAGAATTTATGTTGAAAGAAGCTAGCATTTAGTTTTTTATTTCCTCCCAGTCAGGCATTACTTCATCAGAATTGCAACCATCAAACTTGACGCAGACAATACAGAAAGTCTGATACAGATGTATTTCTCATAAGTAAACAAACACAACGTTTGGACAACATAATTATTGATTCTCAACTTTATGATTGTGTTGATAAATAATGAAAGAAGCAGAAGATCATCACCTTTCCCTTGTCAAAGTGGGACAGTATCTTGTGGCAGAGGGTCTCCTTGCGCTGCCACTCGGGTTGCTGGGGGTAGTTCATTTCCGCTGTCAACTCCATGTCACTCCAACTGAGCAACTCTGCATGCAACAGTAGTGTGAACGCAGCCTCGGTGTAGTTACCACTCACCAGGTGGAGCTCATGTAGCTTGTAGATGTAGCGGATGTACATCTCCTGCCTGTCGATCTCTTTCTTGTAGAAGTTCTGGAAATCAAGAATGTTTTGTTGGTGTGACGATTTGTGTCATTTGTTTGAGTGCACACAAATATTAAACTGATGAAAACCTAAACTTATGCTGCAATAAGTAACAATGATAACTACTTACATAACAGCCACATTTAATTAGAGTAGTATAATATTTCAATATGTAATCATTATTACAAACATATTGTTATATCGTTACATTATTATTACTAAACATTTACATGCGTGTATCTGGTGACCTTACGAAAGTCGCTTATTACAATGTGGTTTGACAACACTAGAGACCAGGAGACTAAGAGGAGACCAAATAGAAGTATTTAAAATAGTGAATGGTTATGAGGATGTTGGTAGGAATATGTTCTTCAAACTTAAAGAAGGCAGTAGAACCAGAGGACATAAAGCAGCATTAGTTAAGGAGCAGTGTAGGTTGGACATGAGAAAGTACTCTTTCTCACAGAGGGTGATAAATGAATGGAACAAACTGCCAAATGATTGTGTTAATGCTAGTAGTGTGAATATGTTTAAAACTAGAATTCACAGATATTTGATAAGGGCAGGCTACACATAGATGAGAAAATTGTTGGACTCTCGATAAGCCAATGGCTTCCTTGTCCACTTGCCATCTGGAACTTGTTGTTTGGGATGGCAATCTTGTTAAATTTTTTTAAAACCTTGTACACCAACTAGGGTGTGATGTGGATAAGTGTATGCAGCTGTACCTACCAACAGGTTGAAGGTACACGTCATCTTCTTCTCTTGACTGTCTTCTCGGTCCAGGACATTTCTGAAAATTATTGTTACAATGACAGTGACATTGTTGCATCATCAAAACAATGTCTGCCTGCCCATTCATTTATGTTCAACCTTAATTCAATTGAGTAAATACATTGTCATAGGTAAAAAATAAATTGGGCAAATTAGGAAGTGTGACCTCTGTTAGAAACACAAGATATGTCATTTATCAACCATCAGTAGTGAATGTTACCAGCACTGATCTATGGCACTGAAACATGCACTATCCATAAGTAAAACTATGGGAATAGACCTACAAACAAACAAAGAAAGGACTGTGTGGAGAGGCTGATGATGATGCGTCTGGAGAAGAACAGTTGACCAGTGGACCAGGCTGACAGGCAGTGACAGTGAGTATTTGGAAAGAGATGCCAGCGAGATAAATTATAAGTTCCTCTCCTGAAATAACAGATTCTTGTAGTACACAACGTTTGGATGAAGTCATCTTGAGTATGACTTACCTGTAATCTAGTATGACTTACCTGTAATCTAGTAGTCGCTCGAGGAGTCTAGTCACTGACTGGATGAACAGTTTGCCATTCTGACACAAGCGTGGATGAGACTGCACCTTGCCCAGTAAACTGTCAACACAGATTTTCATTATATTTAGTCTGTGCACAAGCCATCAAGTGGCAACTCAACAAACATGCACACTTTGGCAGTGTAAGAATTCACGTACAGCGCAAAACTTTGAAACTGCAAACAGTGAAAATTAGTAAAGTAAAGATGAATTAGTTGTCAAAAATAAAACAAATCATCTCAACTTGTGCTTCACCTGTTTTTTATGAAAAAAAATTTATTTGGTAAAGTTTGATGATCGACTTACATTTTATGTTTAAACTTATTAGAAATGTGACTGAGAAGTTCAATAGCAGTAACTTGTGCCCCATCATGCATACAGTGGTAGAACCTGGGTGATGTTCTGTGCTAGCATGGACCGAACATCAGTTAAATATGTTACATTTTACTGGTAGAATAGAAATCACTTAAATATGCTATCTTTTACAGTTCAACTTTTTGGAGTTACACATCAAACCCAGAAAGTCTTTCAAATAGTTTAAACTAAAATTATTACATCTGAAAGCAGGATACAGTGGTAGAGCATGCAGACATCCCAGCATGCAGCACGACTTCTACACTACATCACAACTACTGACACCACAATGTGCCTAACACCCAACACACAGCGACACACAACACTGCAGGCTGTCAGCGCAACACTTCTTGACATTGTATTTTAAAGATCCTTCAACTCAATTTTATTTCTTTGCTCAAACCTATCTAGTATCCAACATATGAAACCTATCTAGTATCCAACATATGAAACCTATCTAGTATCCAACTTATCAAATCTATCTAGTATCCAACGTATCAAACCTACCTAGTATCCAACGTATCAAACCTACCTAGTATCCAACGTATCAAACCTACCTAGTATCCAACGTATCAAACCTACCTAGTATCCAACGTATCAAACCTACCTAGTATCCAACGTATCAAACCTACCTAGTATCCAACGTATCAAACCTACCTAGTATCCAACGTATCAAACCCACCTAGTATCAAACGTATCAAACCTACCTAGTATCCAATGTATCAAACCTACCTAGTATCCAACGTATCAAACCTACCTAGTATCAAACGTATCAAACCTACCTAGTATCCAACGTATCAAACCTACCTAGTATCCAACGTATCAAACCTACCTAGTATCCAACGTATCAAACCTACCTAGTATCCAACGTATCAAACCCACCTAGTATCCAACGTATCAAACCCACCTAGTATCCAACGTATCAAACCCACCTAGTATCCAACATATCAAACCTATCTAGTATCCAACATATCAAACCTATCTAGTATCCAACATATCAAACCTATCTAGTATCAAATGTATCAAACCTATCTAGTATCCAATGTATCAAACCTATCTAGTATCCAACGTATCAAACCTACCTAGTATCCAACGTATCAAACCCACCTAGTATCCAACGTATCAAACCCACCTAGTATCCAACGTATCAAACCCACCTAGTATCCAACATATCAAACCTATCTAGTATCCAAC
Organism: Lamellibrachia columna; assembly: GCA_963662155.1. Lineage (NCBI taxonomy): Eukaryota > Metazoa > Annelida > Polychaeta > Sabellida > Siboglinidae > Lamellibrachia > Lamellibrachia columna. The sequence goes on from OY759275.1 coordinate 18,208,426, forward strand.
ATATCAAACCTATCTAGTATCCAACATATCAAACCTATCTAGTATCAAACGTATCAAACCTACCTAGTATCCAACGTATCAAACCTACCTAGTATCCAATGTATCAAACCTACCTAGTATCCAACGTATCAAACCTACCTAGTATCCAACGTATCAAACCCACCTAGTATCCAACGTATCAAACCCACCTAGTATCCAACGTATCAAACCCACCTAGTATCCAACATATCAAACCTATCTAGTATCCAACATATCAAACCTATCTAGTATCCAACATATCAAACCTATCTAGTATCCAATGTATCAAACCTACTTAGTATCCAACGTATCAAACCTACCTAGTATCCAACGTATCAAACCTACCTAGTATCCAACGTATCAAACCCACCTAGTAGTATCCAACGTATCAAACCCACCTAGTATCCAACGTATCAAACCCACCTAGTATCCAACATATCAAACCTATCTATTATCCAACATATCAAACCTATCTAGTATCCAACGTATCAAACCAATCTAGTATCCAACATATCAAACCTATCTAGTATCCAACTATCCACTATGATATTCTAGTTTGTTTGTGCAAATTTGTTATTTAGTTTTGATGAAATCATCAGACAAAATTTTTTTGGTACTCTTATTAAATTGACTGTGCATATTACTTAAACTATTCACACACTACATATTACTTAAACTATTCACATACTACATATTACTTAAACTATTCACACACTACAGATATAAACATCAATAAACCTGATTCGTGATGGGCTAAATGAGTTGCGGAGGAAGTTTTAAAATTTATCATATGTATGTACGTATGATATGGATTGTATTGTGGCCATGATTGTGATACATTTGTTTTAGACATACCATTACACCACAACATGTACATAACTTATACCATTGGGATCCACTTTAAAAGTTGTATTAAATACTGCAGTAAGTTTAATGTGAATGTACACAACTACTTAAAGCATTTTTCTTACATTACTTAAGTTGCAGCACTGTTTACTTACTGAACTTAAGTAACTGTAAGAAGGCACAACACTGAGGGTAATTCCCTGCCTTTGCTTGTCTCCCCTGGGGTAGGTCAGTTCATGGGGTTTTGTAAAAAAAATTATGTGGGGTGTAATTCCTTCCTTGGGAACAGCATACATTGCTTAATTCCCTGGGTTGCAGGACAAGGAACACTGTCTGAAACTGCAGAATTCCTGCCACCTGGCAACAATCCCATTCTTTGTCTAACTCTGGAGGGGTCCTTACTGGGAGACAAGCACTGACAGGTGTATGACTTTGACACTTACACATTGCACAGACACTCCCTGGTGGCGAATAAGAGAAACACAAGTCATGTGACACTGTAGACTCACAGCATGCATGTCGTGCACGCAAACCTAGATACTTGTCGTGATAGAACCATTGTCTACATAACTGGGGTTGTATCCAAGACAAATATCAGGTAAGTCTACTGCAGCTAATTTGTCATGTTAGAAAACTGATTCTAACGGGAGTTTCTTAAAGCTTTGTCGACCACAAATTTTAATTAATTATACTGTTTCAAAAGTACTAAGTCTGATAGTATTCATCATAAATGATGTGTTGTAAAGTTTATCCCTGGTATAAACAATATCTATTCTAATTTCTAACAACTTATGCCTTAGTGAAAACCATTCGACTATTTTATCTGTGTATTTGGTCGAAACAATCAAATTATACAGTAAACTTATACTACCAATTCATTAAAACACATTTGGGCAGTCTAGGTGTTTTTTTTTATTTATGCCATATAATAAGAATTTATAACAAAATCGATCAGACTTTGTACCAGGCAAGAAGCTAAACCTGCGAACAACTGTAGCATCTTGGTAACTCTTGACAATTGTGGCATCATGGTAACTCATGACAATTGTTGCATCATGGTAACTTATGACAATTGTGGCATCATGGTAACTCATGACAATTGTGGCATCATGGTAACTCATGACAATTGTGGCATCATGGTAACTCATGACAATTGTGGCATCATGGTAACTCATGACAAATGTAAATCAGGGTGGTATATGAGTTCTGAATTTGTTAAAATACAAGATATATCTTTGTTGGAACTCTGCCATACAACAACATGTCAGATTGCCTGTTGCTGATTTATAATTTTGGTTGATTTTTGGTAATTCAATGTCAAAATAATTAACTTGTGGGAAATCCCCAACAGTGTCATGTTGACATGTAAATAAAATGTCGACTTATTTGATTAAAAAGTTCATTATTAGGTGTTTTTAAATAATCACTGTTCAGAATGTTATATATTTTTCATGTTGATGATTTAATAGTTTTCATTTGGTACAATTCGCAACAAGTTTATCTTTAATGTGTTTTTCTTAATTAAGTCATTTTGTGAATGCATTCATAATGTTCTTGTGTGATAAAATGGTGGCAACTTCCTTTGATAGCAACATTGTACAACCTTGTACAACATTGTACAACCCTGAGAAAAACAACAGTTTGTCCCAAGGCAGTCACTGTTCACATTGGTGAAGTTTGTCGAACACAACATCTAGGTCTTAGGCATGTGTACGAGTCATCCACACAGGTCTATCTGGGGATGAACAGCTCTACTCTTACTGCATACTTACTTACTGTACATATCAATAAAATATAGCACGGCAGCCCAACAGGCTTGATGTAGGCATAATTAGTTATTAGTGACTTTCAGTAGACTGAGAAAGTAGCCTTAGTGTTATGGTGTTAGTGACTTTCAGCAGATTGAGAAAGGAGCCCTAGTGTTACGGTGTTAGTGACTTTCAGCAGATTGAGAAAGGAGCCCTAGTGTTACGGTGTTAGTGACTTTCAGCAGATTGAGAAAGGAGCCATAGTGTTACGGTGTTAGTGACTTTCAGCAGATTGAGAAAGGAGCCATAGTGTTACGGTGTTAGTGACGGAGTGGGATAAAGATTATGTGTTAGTGATGTGAAGAGAGAGAGAGATGAGTGAGAGAGACTGACATTGTGTTGAAGAGTTGCTTGTGGTCATCATCGCCCTTGTTCTCACTGATCAACACATCCAATTTGTCTATGAGCTCACACTCCACCTGCAACAGACAGCGGAGGACACAGGTGAACCGGGGAATAGGCCATGACTGGGTGCAGGGGGAAGGAGAGGATATGGAGGAGAGAGGTGTGAGAGAGGACGTAGGGGAGAGAGAAGAAAAAGGAGAAGAGGGAGGAGGAGAGGGCGAAGGAGAGGGGAGACGAATAGAGAGTGAGAGAGGAGAGTGGATAGAGAGGTGAGAAGGAGGGAGGGAGGGTTGGAAGGGAGGGAGGGAGGGAGAGAGAGACAGGATATATGAGGATATATCTAGAGAGAAGAGAGGAGACATTTGACTGCTGGGAAATTATACATTAAAACAAATGACACAGAAATTTTTTTATGATTTAATGAACATAAAAATAATTTATTCAAATCTGCAAACAAAATGACTACTTATGGGGAGAGTGTGATAAAAAGAGAACAAGTAGCGAGACAGAAGACAGACCACACTGAAGTTGCCTCTAGCAGTCTGTTCACACTCCATCATGTCAAAGAAGATCGGCAGGATCGCCTTGCGAAGCTCCGTCTCTGGCACGAGGGTGACTTCAAGGAAAGGCCCCACCATACTGGGCACAAACTCGATCTTGTGGTTTCCTGGACACGAACAGGAATTCTGACTGAGCTTATTAAGTGACTTGCTTGCTTACATAGCATCTTATTATGTGACTTGCTTGCTTACATAGCATCTTATTATGTGACTTGCTTGCTTACATAGCATCTTATTATGACGTTGTGACTTGCTTGCTTACATAGCATCTTATTATGTGACTTGCTTGCTTACATAGCATCTTATTATGACGTTGTGACTTGTTTGCTTCCATAGCATCTTATTATGACATTGTGACTTGCTTGCTTACATAGCATCTTATTATGTGACTTGCTTGCTTACATAGCATCGTCTCAATTTAATGATCTTTTTCACATCAGTAAAATGATGTATGAAATAATACACTTCATACTCAGGTTTTTACAATGAAGACAGATGACAAATTCACTTTGAGAAAACAATCAGAACATACTGATTACGCATCAATGACAGGGAGAGAGGTTATACAACAGCTCTAATGCAATGGCTTGCACAGTTGTAACACCAGACACATGTAGTCTAGTACAAATAAAATAATATAAAATAATATATACATAACTTATCAAGTAACTGTACCAGGTAATTTAATACACATATGTGACTTTGGTTGTACACTCACCTAGACTTTGCCACATGGTTAGAATCTCATACCCCATGAGCACTCTCATATCACCATATCTACAAATATACAGTTGCATTTAGTATAATCATGATGGCACAGCAATCACACGTGTGAGAGATAATATAACCTTAATACTAATATTTCTTTCATAATTAACTTGACAGAGGCCAGATCAGTGATATTATTATTGGTTGGATAAACATAGATTGTCTAAAGTAGACAATGATATACAAATTATGATGCATTCATAATTCAGTAGTACATCAGCAATGATGATGTATTAACATAATTAATTAAAAAGGTTAGCTTCAAAAATGTTGACATCACGCTGCAGTTCCACTATCTACTTACACAACAACTGTTGTACTTGCATACTGAGAAAACTGTATGATTATATTTCAAAGGCCTTCACAAAGTTGTAAATCAAAACAATATGAAATTTTGAAAATGCATCTTATAATTCTTTCTCTATCTACCTGTCCAGGATCTTTTGTCTTGTGGCCTCTGAGAAACTCTCGAGCTGCAGCGCTGGCTGTGTCAGGAATGACACACACAGGAAGAAATATCTCGTCCATAGCTACAAGCAGAAATACCTCATCCATAGCTATAACATAGCAAGTTACATCAGTCAAATATAACTCTAAGTGAAACTCAGTTTCCTCACCAATATTGTACACAAACCTGTCTAAAGTATTTGTCTCGGTTGTTAGTTAATCGCATAACGTAATGCCAGGCAGCCAAGCTGCGTGTCATCTGGAGCAAGCAGACACTCACATTAAGGAATCATTATTCGCACGGACATTTACTGTTAATTACAATGAACATTTATGGTGACTGTTCTTGTTAACACTCCATCCTCAACTGTTCTTGTTAACACTCCATCCTCAACTGTACTTGTTAACACTCCATCCTCAACTGTTCTTGTTAACACTCCATCCTCAACTGTTCTTGTTAACACTCCATCCTCTACTGATTTAGCCTATCGTGAATCCAGTTCATTGATGTCCTAATGTGTAGTGTGTGAATAGTTTAAGTAATATCCAGTCGGTTTAATAAAAAAAGTGCTTATTTTTTTCAAATAAGCAAAAGGATCGACTTTAGTCATTAGATCTGGTAATGCTCAAAATAGTGGATATCCAAAACGGTAAACACTTTATGAGATCAAGGCTGATCATGGGTGTGAATTCCATTCTCTCGCCGATCACATGACAAAGTTATGAAATTTCACCAAGGACAAAATTTTAAAGTTTTAAGTGTTCCATTTTCACTTCAATAAATTCTGAATCGAGCATTAAATAATGTAATAGTTTGTCTGATGATTTCACAAAAACTAGATATAAAAGTTGCACAAATGAGCTGGCATGTCGTAGTGGATATTAGGCAGGCTTGAATTTTCGGAAAATGAATTTGAAATGAGACGAGCAAAAAAATCAAACTGAGGAGGAACCTTTAAGTGATGACTGACTAAACAACACTGGTGAGTTGTTATAAATATGACAAATATTTGAAAAAAACAAATAATATAATGTAAGATTATCATGTCAAATATTGCTCATTCTGCAGTCGCATCTATGCGGATATCTTGAATAGGTGATTACATCTTGATTTTATTTCCAAACTTTTCGAATATATATAAATGTTGTAACCTATGCATTATATACATGACAAGAGACAACAGTAAAAATGCACTATGAATATAATACTTGTATATAATACTTGTATAGTAAGTATCATGTTTATCCAATATTGTGAGAATATATAGTGAGCAACCATACCTCAAAGTCAAAGTCTGGTTCTTTCAGGAAAACGTTGCTAAGAGTCTGCGAGACAAACTGACTTGTCTGTAATATCATACTGCAACAAACAAACAATAAACTTTATACAAACATCCATCAAATATATGAATTATCCTCATTAATTGCAACAAATCTAACTTGAGTAAACAGGACAGTTTAGTTTGATGTTCAGAAACAACTTTTAGACCAGGTAAAATATAATAGGAATAAAAAATATCTATCATAGCATACAACAGAAGTTGACATGTGACAAGTATCAGAATGGTGTTGCAAATGACAGTCTAAAAATTACTTATTTCAAGAATTATTTATGGATGTTGCCATTATTTAGTTGCCGTATTTTACAAACTTCTATTTAACATTATAGCACGTGCGTCAGGGTTAGATGTGATGTTTGATGCTGTTAGGAAGAGACAAATGTGACCATGAGTGGTTCAGCTTGTACACTGTTGATTATAGTAAGTGGTGCTAGTTACTTGTTGGTGATCATGGGCATGGCTCTCCAGTCATATGGGTACACCGACTGTCTCACCAACTGTTGATTATAGTAAGTGGTGCTAGTTACTTGTTGGTGATCATGGGCATGGCTCTCCAGTCATATGGGTACACCGACTGTCTCACCAACTGTTGATTATAGTAAGTGGTGCTAGTTACTTGTTGGTGATCATGGGCATGGCTCTCCAGTCATATGGGTACACCGACTGTCTCACCAACTGTTGATTATAGTAAGTGGTGCTAGTTACTTGTTGGTGATCATGGGCATGGCTCTCCAGTCATATGGGTACACCGACTGTCTCACCAACTGTTGATTATAGTAAGTGGTGCTAGTTACTTGTTGGTGATCATGGGCATGGCTCTCCAGTCATATGGGTACACCGACTGTCTCACCAACTGCTGTAGCAGCTCCATCATATGAAGCAGGAAGTCCTGCACACAGCAAACACTCGAACAACTTAGCAGGAAGTTTTGTATACAGCAAACAAACACCCAAACAACTTAACAGGAAGTTTTGCATAGAGCAAACAAACACCCAAACAACTTAACAGGAAGTTTTGTATACAGCAAACAAACACCCAAACAACTTAACAGGAAGTTTTGAATACAGCAAACAAACACCCGAACAACTTAACAGGAAGTTTTGCATAGAGCAAACAAACACCCAAACAACTTAACAGGAAGTTTTGTATACAGCAAACAAACACCCAAACAACTTAACAGGAAGTTTTGCATAGAGCAAACAAACACCCAAACAACTTAACAGGAAGTTTTGTATACAGCAAACAAACACCCAAACAACTTAACAGGAAGTTTTGTATACAGCAAACAAACACCCAAACAACTTAACAGGAAGTTTTGCATAGAGCAAACAAACACCCAAACAACTTAACAGGAAGTTTTGTATACAGCAAACAAACACCCAAACAACTTAACAGGACGTTTTGAATACAGCAAACAAACACCCGAACAACTTAACAGGAAGTTTTGCATAGAGCAAACAAACACCCGAACAACTTAACAGGAAGTTTTGTATACAGCAAACAAACACCCAAACAACTTAATAGGAAGTTTTGTATACAGCAAATAAACACCCGAACAACTTAACAGGAAGTTTTGCATAGAGCAAACAAACACCCGAACAACTTAACAGGAAGTTTTGCATAGAGCAAACAAACACCCAAACAACTTAGCAGGAAGTTTTGTATACAGCAAACAAACACCCAAACAACTTAACAGGAAGTTTTGTATACAGCAAACAAACACCCGAACAACTTAACAGGAAGTTTTGTACACAGCAAACAAACACCCAAACAACTTAGCAGGAAGTTTTGTACACAGCAAACAAACACCCGAACAACTTAGCAGGAAGTTTTGTACACAGCAAACAAACACCCAAACAACTTAACAGGAAGTTTTGCATAGAGCAAACAAACACCCGAACAACTTAACAGGAAGTTTTGTACACAGCAAACAAACACCCAAACAACTTAGCAGGAAGTTTTGTATACAACAAACAAACACCCAAACAACTTAACAGGAAGTTTTGCATAGAGCAAACAAACACCCGAACAACTTAACAGGAAGTTTTGCATAGAGCAAACAAACACCCAAACAACTTAACAGGAAGTTTTGTATACAGCAAACAAACACCCGAACAACTTAACAGGAAGTTTTGTATACAGCAAACAAAGACCCAAACAACTTAGCGGGAAGTCCTGCACACAGCAAACAAACACCCGAACAACTTAACATGAAGTCCTGCACACAGCAAACAAACACCCGAACAACTTAACATGAAGTCCTGCACACAGCAAACAAACACCTGAACAACTTAACATGAAGTCCTGCACACAGCAAACAAACACCTGAACAACTTAACATGAAGTCCTGCACACAGCAAACAAACACCTGAACAACTTAACACAGCAAACAAACACCCAAACAACTTAACAGGAAGTTTTGTACACAGCAAACAAACACCCAAACAACTTACCAGGAAGTTTTGTATACAGTAAACAAACACCCAAACAACTTAATAGGAAGTTTTGTATACAGCAAACAAACACCCGAACAACTTAACACGAAGTTTTGCATGCAGCAAACAAACACCCGAACAACTTAACAGGAAGTTTTGAATACAGCAAACAAACACCCGAACAACTTAACAGGAAGTTTTGCATAGAGCAAACAAACACCCGAACAACTTAACAGGAAGTTTTGTATACAGTAAACAAACACCCAAACAACTTAATAGGAAGTTTTGCATAGAGCAAACAAACACCCAAACAACTTAACAGGAAGTTTTGTATACAGCAAACAAACACCCGAACAACTTAACAGGAAGTTTTGTATACAGCAAACAAAGACCCAAACAACTTAGCGGGAAGTCCTGCACACAGCAAACAAACACCCGAACAACTTAACATGAAGTCCTGCACACAGCAAACAAACACCCGAACAACTTAACATGAAGTCCTGCACACGGCAAACAAACACCTGAACAACTTAACATGAAGTCCTGCACACAGCAAACAAACACCTGAACAACTTAACATGAAGTCCTGCACACAGCAAACAAACACCTGAACAACTTAACATGAAGTCCTGCACACAGCAAACAAACACCTGAACAACTTAACATGAAGTCCTGCACACAGCAAACAAACACCTGAACAACTTAACATGAAGTCCTGCACACAGCAAACAAACACCTGAACAACTTAACACTCAGACATATTTAATTGAGCTATCATCTCATAAACGAAAATAAAATGCAAAATTCACGATAAGGTCAGGGAGACTCCCATTAAGATAGTAAATGTCACTATCATGGAAGCCACCACACTAACATAACAAAAACAAACTGTCACATGGTCACTACAATAACTAGCAGATCATCAGTATGTACATGTACTACATATATACAAACTTATTATCACAAAAATTAATGAATATTCATATATACATACGTAATCAAGCACAAGTATAATTAAATATAAATGTATTTTATGTTTCAGATTTTCAAATATAACAGTTCAGGAATAATAACACTGATGATATTATTGAACATTTCTCAGAACAGTTCTTTTCATGATAATGTTTTTTTATCATACCAGGATGTCCTGTTTCCTACCAGGATGTCCTGTTTCCTACCAGGATGTCATCATCATTAGTACCGATAAAGTCATCTAAATAATGTGGCAAAAGCTTTACAGGTAAACAAAAACCTTTAGGATAAGATAAAAGAATTGTTTGAACACAGATGACACAAAGCGTCAACACTTGTCACTGCTACTTCAGAGGTATCATATCTCACACTCTTCCTATCTGTACACTAAATGTAATCAAGAATTTGTTTTTTAGTTGATTTTTCAGGAAGATCACAAACCGTTCCTCACCAAAAATTTATCCACCAGAAATGAGCTGTTCTTCATAAAAATGTTAAAATGCCGCCACAAACCAAGACTTGTTTGCACTACCCACCTTGAGTGGCCGTCTGTCAGAGTAGGCATCTACCAGCAGCCGATACTGAGCCTCGTCCATCAGCTTCAACATCGCAGTTAAACATGCCACCAGGTGGCCCTGCAAGCAACCAAAACCATTGACATACATCTCGACATTCATGGCTATGTTTGGTGAAACACACTTTAAGGGCCCCCACTAAAACCACCTATAGCAACATTTCTATGCTTATCTGGTTACCATGGTTACCATTATGCAAACTGCTTATGTCATATGTGATGTTCTTTTTAAGTAGACATCATTTTCATCTTCTTCCATTTATTCCCCATTGGGAGCGGCCGCTCGGATCCTCTTCCACCACGATGTCCTGTCCACTGCGTCTTCCTCCACAACCTCTGCCACTTCCTCGTCTCTTGTCACCACGTCTCTCATTCTTAACCATCATTGTAGCCTGCTGTGTTTGCATTATGTTCCTCTTTACATACAGCACAACCAATTCAATCTGATCATTCTCAGTTCATCTGTTATACAAAGATATCAAAGATTCTCATCTCCGTTCTCTCAAATATCCTTTCTTCATGTTTGTGGATGGCCCATATCTCTACACCATATGTCAAGACAGGTCTTACTAGTCTTGTAAATCTTTGTTTTAAATTTTACAAGCATTCTTTGGTTGCACACAACTGCTGACATGTCACACCATTTTACCCAGGCTGACATAACTCTGTTCCTGACATCTTCCTCACATCCTCCTCCTAATCACAGATCCCAGGTAACGAAAGTTTTGACTTGGTTGAGATCTTTCCCTGTAACTTCTGTAATCCTGAGATCTTCTTTGTCCTCCCAGCCACTTGTCACCACTTCAGTGAACATATTACACTGTAAATTTATTCAAGATAGGGTGAATGGTTTCTAAGATGTGGCATCACCCATTTCATGACCAGCGTGTCCCCATAAAGTTGAAATAAAACACTTGTAACTTCACATTTGTGAAGACTGTCCGACATAAACTGGAGAGAAACAACTGTGTTGAGAACTCACTGTCACTGGCAAGATGTGGTCGATCGTAATAATGACTTGGATGACCACTTCCAACATGGCCGACAGGATAACACGCACATCGCTCCCATCAGGGAGCTCTTTCTGCAATGAAACAAAACACAATTTCTTCATCTGCTATCTATGTCAAGAATTTGTAAACATTGCCACTACTAACATTTTGGAAAATAACAGTATAATTTTTTACAACCTCTGGTTTCATTTAAAAAATTATGTTTTTGTAATAAAATTCTTTCAATATTATTAACTGAAACTCAAATTATGTCCATTCTTATAACACCTATTTTATTATACATTTTCTTATATTTATTTAGTGATTGCATAGTTACTGCAGGAGTTATCATTTCAAAACAATTGAATGTGGAAGATAATAACATATTACCTACACCATCCCTATTATCACTCGCCTGCTGGTGTATGTCACGATGTATGAAAACGAGTATGTCTCCTAGGATGCTAGTGCACAGCCTTGTCTCCTGCTTCACCACTAGATGGCGCTTCAGCTGGGCCATGCACATCGGCAGCAGAATTTTTCGACTCTCTGCAAATCCACAACATAAATCTGCCATAATTCATCAGTGGACACTTTTCCAGAAAATGATTTTGTCAAAACTTTTAGGAGGAATTTATTAGTTTGATCAGTATCATAATGATTATATTCTTTATATATTTTAATATATTAGTTATAGCTAAGAGGACTTTTAGATTAGACAGACCATTGTAGCAAAAAGACTATAGAGTGACATTTTCAGAACAAAAATGTATGTAAATCATTTATTTATTAAAACCGTTCTTTATAAATATGTTTCTAATAAAATATGACACAATATGGCAAAATTAACCAAAATGCTCTTTTACACCTTTTTGAAAGTACTAAAAAAAACTTCAACTGGCATAATGTTCTGTATGTTTGTATACACATTGATGTTTTACTAACTTTCTCTGATCTATTTTGTGTCAACCTTGTAATACTGAAATTACTAAACTAAGTTGATGACATCACGTATCTGTGTCACTAAACATGTGGGAGTTGATGACGTCACGTACCTGTGTCACTAAACATGTGGGAGTTGATGACGTCACGTATACACTGCAACTTGATTGGGAGAAGTGATTCGGGCAAGTCTCGAGGCAGACAATTCATCCACGTGCAGAACGTGTGACAAAGGTCTGGGCCATTGGTCACCTTGAGCAGGTGAGTCAGCATGGATGGGATCTTAGCCAGCAAGATGCCCTGTCAAAGATGATGACAATGTGTACATGTTAACATGGATAGGACAGCTAATCTGATAGCTGATCTTTAGTTTCTTCATAAACCACAGTTTCAAGAACTTTCAAGACACAAGTCCCAACTGAGTGATTTCCAGGTCTGATCATTGATTTCAAGGATATTCCAGGTCTGTCCACTGATTTCATGGATATTCCAGGTCTGACCGACGATTCCAAAGATTTTCCAGGTCTGACCGCTGATTTCAAGGATTTTCCAGCTTTTGACACTGATGTCAAGGATTTTAAGAACTTTGAATAAAACTCTAATGGGTAGATGTAGCTCTACCTGGTAGACATAGCTCTAATTGGTAGATGTAGCTCAAGGAAGAGAAGACCAGACCTACCTGAGAAATAGTGATGATGTCAAAGTGTAGTGACAGAACCTGTCGGATGACAAGGAATATATCATCCAGTAGTCGGTGGAACTCCTCCTCGTTTCTGTTCCCTGTTGCCCTAAACAGAAAAGTGCAACATACAAATGTTCCACCACTAAATACAAACAGAACAAATCAGTCATTGTTCTCCTCTACCGAAGGCCTGGTCTCTCCTACAGAAGGCCACTGGTCTCCACTACAGGAGGCTACTGGTCTCTTTTACAGAAGGCCATAGGTCTCCCCTACATAAAGCCAATGGTCTCTACTACAGAAGGTCTCTGGTCTCCCTTACAAAAGGCCACTGGTCTCTTCTACATAAGGCCACAGGTCTCCTCTACATAAGGCCACTGGTCTTTACTACAGAAGGTCTCTGGTCTCCCTTACAAAAGGCCACTGGTCTCTCCTACAGAAGGCCACTGGCATAAGACCTCTGGTTTCTTTTACTGAAGGACACTGGTCTCCACTACAGAAGACCCCTGGTCTCTACTACAGAAGACCGTTGGTCTCTCCTACAGAAGGCCACTAATCTCTTTTACAGAAGGCCACAGGTCTCCCCTACATAAGGCTACTGGTCTCTCCTACAGAAGGCCTCTAGTTTCCCGTAAAAAAGGTCACTGGTCTCTTCTACGGAAGGCCACTAGTCTCCCCTACTGAAGGCCACTGGTCTCCTCTACATGCCCCTGGTCTCTCATACAAAAGACAACTGGTCTCTCCTATAGAAGGCATCTGGTCTCTCTTACAGAAGACCTCTGGTTACCCCTACAGAAGGCCACTGGTCTCCTCAGCATGCCACTGGTCTACAGTACAGAAGGCCGCTGGTCTCCACTACAGAAGACCTGTGGTCTTTCCTACAGCAGGCCACTGGTCTCCACTACCAACAGCTACTGGTCTACAGAAAGGTCACAGATCTCCAATACAGAATGCCACTGGTCTCTGCTGCAGAAGGCCACTGGTTTCTGCTGCAGAAGGCCACTGGTCTCTGCTACAGAAGGCCACTGGTCCTCCTACAGAAGGCCACTGGTATCTGCTACAGAAGGCCAGTGGTCTCTCCTATGGAAGGCCATTGGACCCATGGCTCCAGACCTACCTGATGTTGAGTAGTCTTGACTGTACAATGCACTTGCTGATGTAGTCAAGCACCTAGGACCAAAAGTAAACCATTAATGTTCAATGGTTTCATGTACAATTATAAAAGTTCTATACAGATAAATGTGCACAAATGTATTCAGTTTCTGGGTAATGTGCAAAAGTTTTAATAAAAATTGTTTTGTTAAATAATATTTATTAAATATTATTTATCTTACATATATGTATTGAAGTACAATATTTAAACTGTACCAACGTAAATTTTTTAAATAAGAATTACCCAGCATGTAATCTCAAGAATGAATTAATTTATTATAATTTCTATTGATTATTCCTGAAGGACCAGAGTAGTTGTGGGGACTTACTGTCCAGGGCAACCATTTAAGCACCTTACTTGGAAGCACTTCTGGAAGAGGTGCTGGTCGCTGACACCAGGGACAGCCTCGAGAAACTCCTTGAGACACAGCAAGAGATCTCTACAACAAACATATCTCTATTGTAGTCCAACTCTTGGCTGACCAAGCCTCCAAGGGACACAGTAAGGACCAGCCTGCATGAGTCATTTTTGCCCCAATCAGTTGGGTGACAATGTGTCAGACAATAATGCGCTGATTGATCGATGCTTCAAAATTGGGGTCAACTGTTAGCAAGATAGGAACCAATCCCAACTCTCTCCGACACAACTGTTAAAACAATTTACTTTGCTAATCGGTCTCATGCAGGTGTTTACACAACTGATTCTTTCTGCATGACTCCACACTAGAGCGTGTCAGCTGAAAACTTGTACAAAAATCAGAGATCAGTGCAACACCCATCTACCATAGCATCATCTGTTGGCCACAGTGGGATAACTAAAACAGGCCAGCATAGATTTAACAAGATTTAACAAGATTTGCCATCCAAGCCAAAGGCCCAGATGGCAAGTGGACAAGGAAGCCATTGGCTTATCGACACTACTAGCATTAACACAATCATTTGGCAGTTTGTTCCATTCATTTATCACCCTCTGTGACCTACCTACACTGCTCCTTAACTAATGCTGCTTTGTGTTCTCTGGTTCTACTGCCTTCTTTATCTTTGAAGAACATATTCCTATCAACATCCTCATAACCATTCACTATTTTAAACACTTCTATTTGGTCTCCTCTTAGTCTCCTGGTCTCTAGTGTTGTCAAACCACATTGTAATAAGCGACTTTCGTAACTAAGGTCTCTCAATTCTGAAATCATTTTAGTTGCTCTTCGTTGTATTCTTTCTAGCTTGTCTATGTCCTTTTTATGATATGGCCTCCATGCTTGAACACAATATTCCAAATGTGGTCTAACTATTGCTTTGTACAGGGGTACAATTAGCTGTTTCTCCTTATACATTTCTCCTAATTAGCCCTAGAATTTGATTTCCTTTCGAAGCAGCAATCCCACATTGCTCTGAAACTTTCATGTCAGCACTAAATGTTACTCCTAAGTCCTTTTCTTGTGTGGTTCTACCTAGTACAGCATCCCCCATTTTATATTCTTTGTCCATGTTTCCATGTCCTATGTGTATACATTTACACTTCCCAAAATTAACTAATTTATCTAGATCATCCTGTAAACTTTGTTTATCTGTATCATTAGTAACCTTTCTGAATGCTTTTGTGTCATTTGCAAATTTCAGTACTTTGCTAGATATGTCATCTTCCAAATCATTTATATATATTAAAAACAGTATAGGGCCTAATACTGATCCCTGTGGTACCCCACTCAAAACAGATTTCCAGTTTGAAATCTCACCATCTACTATTACTCTCTGTCTTCTGTGTGTAAGCCACTTTTCTACCCAGTTGATTACATCATTACCTATACCATGGACTTTTAGTTTAAGTAACACTCTTTGATGTGGCACTTTATCTGGATATATATATATATATATACATACATACACACGCACACGCACACGCACACGCACACGCACACGCACACACACACACACACACACACACACACACACATATATTATACCGGACAAGTTAAATCTGAATGCATCGCACCAAGATGAACAGGTCAGGCAAACCGAGTACATGTGCATCACAACAACTGTAGTAGTGAAAGACTACTACACCTGGACTGTACACACGCCCCTTATCTACCTTTAGCTTATGCTAACTACTACACCTGGACTGTACACACGCCCCTTGTCTACCTTTAGCTTATGCTAACTACCACACCTGGACTGTACACACGCCCCTTGTCTACCTTTAGCTTATGCTAACTACTACACCTGGACTGTACACATGCCCCTTGTCTACCTTTAGCTTATGCTAACTACTACACCTGGACTGTACACACGCCCCTTGTCTACCTTTAGCTTATGCTAACTACTACACCTGGACTGTACACACGCCCCTTGTCTACCTTTAGCTTATGCTAACTACTACACCTGGACTGTACACATGCCCCTTGTCTACCTTTAGCTTATGCTAACTACTACACCTGGACTGTACACACGCCCCTTGTCTACCTTTAGCTTATGCTAACTACTACACCTGGACTGTACACAAGCCCCTTGTCTACCTTTAGCTTATGCTAACTACTACACCTGGACTGTACACATGCCCCTTGTCTACCTTTAGCTTATGCTAACTACGTGAATGATGCAGAACAATAAAACCTGCAGGAATGACATTAATTCTGGCAAAATGTCCATATATGAAGTAAAATATTTCTACTATATTTCTGAATACATCAATCAATGATTAAGAACTAGGCCCCCTTCCTGTCACCATAACAAAGTTGAAGACATCTTGTTTTTTAATAAAATAATTTATCTGTGTTTTATATATGACTCAAATCATGATTTAAATAAATGATAAAAATCAAATACTACAATCAAGCAACCTTACTCTATTCAATTTGAGTAAAATTTCTACATAAAATTTCAAGGAAACGACGATAGGTAACTCACTTGTACACAAGTATTGCAGAGAAATGATTGTCTATGTACGTGGTCATCACAGGATTGAAGTGCTCAAACTTACTCTCTTTCAACATGTTGAATATAGTCACCTGAAATACAAACTCATCATAATATTCTCATTCTAATCACCAGAAATTAGCAAACTTTGTATGAACTTAAGAGTTTTCAGTTATTCATCATAGTTAATTTGAAAATTTCGACTAGCAGATAAAACAAACAAAGAGAGAGTCAGACAGCAGAACTTCAAGTGTTTGAAGGAGGGACTAAAATTTACTCCTTTGAGGTGGTTTTTAAGATTTAACAAGATTTAACAATATTTGCCATCCAAGCCAAAGACCCAGATGGCAAGTGGACAAGGAAGCCATTGGCTTATCGAGAGTCCAACAATGTTCATCTACTTATAACCCGCCCTCCTGAGATATGTGTCAACCTTGTTTTTAAACATATTCACGCTGCTACAGTTACACAATCTGTATATAATGTGTTCCATTCATTTATTAATTATTAATTTATTAATTTTACCTCATGTCCTCTAGTTCTACTATCTTTCTTGAGTAAGAAAAACATATTTCTATCAATATTTTCATACCCATTCAATAAATATCTTAAAAACTTTAATCTGATCTCCTCTTAACCTCCTTGTCTGTAGAATTGTTAAACCACATTCTTTCAGGCGTTCTTCATAACTAAGGTCTCTCAGTTCTGGAATAATTTTAGTTGCTCTCCTCTGTATGTGTTCAAGTGTATCTATATCCTTCTTACGATATGGTCTCCACGCTTGTATACAGTATTCTAAATGAGGTCTTTATGCAGAGGTATAATTAGCTTTTTTCCTTGTATGCTATGTTTCTCCTAATCAACCCAAGAATTTGATTACCCTTTGAAGCTGCAATATGACACTGCTCTGAAACTTTCATATCAGCAATTATTGTTATTCCTAAGTCGTTTTTTTACAGTAGTACCTAGAACAGTATCTCCCATATTATAGTTTATATCCAAATTTCAGTATCCTGTGTGTAGGCATTTACATTTCCCAAAACTTAATTATATCTGCCATTTTTCAGACCATTTAACTAATTTGTCGTTTTGTAAAATTTAATGTTGTTTATCACCATCAGTGTTAACCTTTCTAAACACTTTTGTGTCATCTGCAAATTTTAGTGCATTGTTTGTTATATTGTCGTCCAAGTCATTGATATATATTAAGAATAATACATGTCCTAATACTGATCCTTGTGGTACCTCACTCAAAACTGACTTCCAGTTTGAAATTTCTCCATCTACTACACCAAGCTGTCTTCTGTCAGTCAGCCATTGTTCTATCCAGTCAATTATGCCATCCCTGATGCCATGGGCTTTTAATTTAAGTAGTAATCTTTGATGAGGCATTTTGTCAAAAGCTTTTTAAAAATGTAAGTAGAAAAGATCTACTGGTGAATCATCTTGAGCCATAGAATGTCTTCAAGTCGAGTCTTGCCATTTTTGGATAAAGTGAGTTATATGGACTGAAGGCTTTGAGTGAGACATCACTCAAGTAAGTGAATGATTATAACACTGCTAAACAAAGCCATGTTTTCATACATTGTCACTTGCTTAGAGAGATAAAGAAGCAATAAAGTGTGGGACAGATTAAGAAAATTTTGCATAGATAAATCTGACAAACCAATAGAAGTGAAAACATTATCCACCAAACCATAAATGCTTTATGGTGAATAATTAATGACAACGTACCAATGTCTTGAAGATAAGATGAGAAGTCTCCGTTGGAGTTTTCCCCTCCCCAACAGAGAACATGTTGAAGAGAGCATCCATAATGTCTTGGAGGTACTGAAAGGACGAACAGAAAATAAATAACCTGCCACTCACTAGGTAGTTTAAATCTAGTACATAGTCCATGCTGCACTGGTGACATAGTGCTTGCTGCTCTGGTTGGTGACATAGTGCCTGCTGCATTGGTGACAAAGTGCTTGCTGCATTGGTTGGTGACATAGTGCTTGCTGCTCTGGTTGGTGACATAGTGCTTGCTGCATTGGTGACAAAGTGCCTGCTGCATTGGTTGGTGACATAGTGCTTGCTGCTCTGGTTGGTGACATAGTGCCTGCTGCATTGGTGACAAAGTGCCTGCTGCATTTGTTGGTGACATAGTGCTTGCTGCTCTGGTTGGTGACATAGTGCCAGCTGCATTGGTGACCTAGTGCCTGCTGCACTGGTTGGTGATATAGTGTCTGACGCACTGGTGACATAGTACTTGATGCACTGGTGACATAGTGCCTGCTGCACTGGTTGGTGATATAGTATCTGACGCACTGGTAACATAGTACTTGATGCACTGGTGACATAGTGCCTGCTGCACTGGTTGGTGACATAGTGCCTGCTGCACTGGTTGGTGACCTACTGCCTGATGCACTGGTAACATAGTGTCTGATGCATTGGTGAAATAGTGCCTGGTGCATGCTGCATTGGTGACATAGTGCCTGCTGCATTTGTGACATAGTGCATGCTGCATTGGTGACACAGTGCCTGAAACACTGGTGATATAGTGCCTGCTGCATTGCTGGTGACACAGTGCCTGCTGCACTGGTGACACTAATGACACTGGATGCACTAATGATGGTTTTGATTATGCTGAAACTGAAGCAAGCTCCTCTAATATGTACGGTATATGTTAACACAAACATTACAACATTACAAACTGAAGCAAGCTCCTCTAATATGTATGGTATATGTTAACACAAACATTACAACATAGTACAATTTTAAGAGGTTTAGATTAGAACAAAATTAATTCCACAGTTCCATGAACCTAGTTGAAATAACTAACTTAACACTAACCAGTATCCTTCCATCACAGAATGTCACCTTTATCATAGGGTTTAGTTCCACATTTAGTGTTCCCAAAGTTCACCATGTCAGACAGCTTTAAATTTACTACTTAACTTCCAATGACTTCCATACATGCTGAATTGTACTGTTATTTGTTTGTTTCCTGACATCACAAAATTGCTCTCGATGTTGACTAACCTTAACAATTTCTTCTCCATTGAGACTCATGAGTTTTTGTAGGTGCAGCCCAATCTTGTCTGGCTCTGACTTCCACTTCAACACTGCCAGCAAGTCAGCTGAAACACCAAACACCTCATCTCAATCACTTCAACACCACCAGCTAGTCAGCTGAAACATCACACATCCAATCTCAATCACTTCAACACTGCCAGCAAGTCAGCTGAAACATCACATACCTCATCTTAATCACTTCAACACTGCCAGCAAGTTAGCTGAAACACCAAACACCTTGTCACAATCACTTCAACACCCCTAGCAAGTCAACTGAAACACCACACACCTCATCTTAATCACTTCAACACCACTAGCAAGTCAACTGAAACACCAAACACCTCATCTCAATCACTTCAACACCCCTAGCATGTCAACTGAAACATCACACACCTCATCTCAATCACTTCAACACCCCTAGCAAGTCAACTGAAACACCAAACACCTCATCTCAATCACTTCAACACCACTAGCAAGTCAACTGAAACACCAAACACCTCATCTCAATCACTTCAACACCACTAGCAAGTCAACTGAAACACCAAACACCTCATCTCAATCACTTCAACACCCCTAGCAAGTCAACTGAAACATCACACACCTCATCTCAATCACTTCAACACCACTAGCAAGTCAACTGCAACATCACACATCTTGTTTGAATCTCTACAAAGCTGACACTTTCTTCAGGCACATTTGTGATATGTTCTTGCATACTTATCATATGTTGAGAATTCACACTGACGAATAGTGTTACTGAAAGCGATTGTTGAAATCCTTCACGTGATGCACGGTAATTGGAAAAATTTGTACAATAAAACCAAAACCCTAATCAGGAATGACTGACCTAAAGCCATAAACGACATACTGGTCAGTTGGTGGACAGTGAATATCTGGGCCAGATCAATAACCATCGACCCTAGGATATGGTTAGTACACTGTAAATGGGTTGGAGGGGCCAGAATCCTAACCACAGACCCTAAACCCTAGCCAAGACCTTTGGCTCTATACCAAGTGGTCATGTCGTGGTACTCTACCATTCTGTGTGAGTTTGGTGGAGCAAAGCAGTGTGTGAATGAACATCATCTCCTTCTCATTCCGACGGAAGAACACATTGCCCTGGGATCCTCCGTAGTCTGGGTTGATTTCCAAGGGAGAGCTTGGCAGACCCATGTACTTGTCACTTGATTTGAGACTGTTTCCATCGTCACACTGTCAAATTTACACACAAACTACATTCTGTTTTTATTTCTGAGCGTTTCAATGTGATTGGTGCATTTGTACCATGTGACAAAATGGTGACATCATCAGCAGCCAATGAAAATGTAACTTATATTTCACTGCAGCTTTATCAAAAAGCAAAGATGGCTTCCAAATAAAGAGCGATATATGACTGGGCAATGTCTCTGAGGTATGCACTACATTCAAATGTAGAATAACTTGACAATGACTGATTGTATAAGATAAATGTTGCCCATCAACTATGCTGCTTAAGGGATGGGAAAAGCAAAGCAAGGGTGATTGACCTTGTAGACATAGAGGTCATGTGGTCCATCACACAGTGTTGTGCCGTCGTCAGCCACCAACTTCACAAAGGCAAATGAGTAGAGCTTCTTCTCGGCTTTCTCTCTCGCTGTGGGAACAGAGAAGAAGGATGCAGACATTTTCTAATTTACACTTTTTTGTTTTCTCTTTTTTACACAACAAAATAAAATGTAGCAGACATGCATTGTAGAGGGAAAACTTGCTACATATGGCTATATATACTCATTATAGTAATTGTTATATTAAATATGAGTTCTATTTATTTATGTGTATTCCTGTATCACTATTACTGTAATAAATTATCTTGATTGATTGATTAATATGACTACACAATAACATCATTTCAAAAGTACACAGTACACTTACTTGAGCAATGCCTGAACTCCAGCCTCAGATGGGACCCATAGAACTTCTCTATTGGAATTGTCAACTAGAGCAACAGAAAGAACATGATTACATCACAGCAGAAGCAGTCTGTGGCAGACACAGTAATGAAGCAGTTACACCAAATCAACGCACTGGAGACCATTCCATGTCTTTCGTCATTTCTGTTGTAGTCATGACATATAAGCTTACCTCAAAAACTTTCCGAAAATATCAGCAAAATGTTTTAAATCAGTCCCTAGAATAAAATTCAACTTCTGGCCAAAAATACAACATGTAGTTGCTAGAGTTGGAATCTATTATTAAGACAACATATTTTTATAATAATTGTGACACTGCAGAGATAACACCTTCACTTGATCATAAACTCAGTCATGTCGGCTGATTGGTGGTCTACAATTTAACCAAACCCAATTTGAGCAGGCACAAAACCACCTACCTTGACTGTGTCATTCCATCTTGGACTATTGTTATGGTAGAAGATGACTCCATTGTACTCAGTGACATTTGGCACACCAGCTCCCGGGCTGATACAGTTCTAGAGGACAACACACAACGCACAAGAGTTGAAATACCTTCAAGCAACATCCTTTAGGATATACAACAACATCCTTAAGGATATACAACATCCTTTAGGATATGCAACAACATCCTTTAGGACATACAACAACATGCTTTAGGATATACAACAACATCCTTTAGGATATACAACAACATCCTTTAGGATATACAACAACAAAATGTTTATATCAACTAGTACACTGTTATTTTAATAAATAATTCAGGCATATAACATGTAATGTTCATGTGTATAGCTATAGTCATAATTAATTAAATAATTCATGCCTATAACGTGTAATGTATAGCTATAAATAGTCAAACACAAACCATCCACTTACTGTACTCTAGTTAAATCAAGGACTATCTACACCATTTGTAATAGTTTTTCTTTCTCAAAAACGTTACCTGATAACAAACTGGGGGGGGGTACAATGTGGTATCTACTCACCCGGATTATATTGCCCTCTGAGTCAAACATTGCCACGCGAACCTCAATGTTCTTTGCAGCTGTTTTGGCACCTTTTTCAAAGTCACCTCGTGTCAAGGTCAAATAGAGGTCATTCCTCAGATCACCTAGTATGACCAACAATAGGTACACATGTAACTAGATGTCATCACAAGCTATCAATCAATCCTTTATATGTTCCATTCCTGTTTTACACACCCATTCCAATTCCACTCCAAGGCCACACACATTCTCATTCCACTCCAAGGGCACACACATTCTCATTCCATTCCAAGGGTACACACATTCTCATTCCACTCCAAGGCCACACACATTCTCATTCCACTCCAAGGCCACACACATTCTCATTCCACTCCAAGGCCACACACATTCTCATTCCACTCCAAGGCCACACACATTCTCATTCCACTCCAAGGCCACAAACATTCTCATTCCACTCCAAGGCCACACACATTCTCATTCCACTCCAAGGCCACACACATTCTCATTCCACTCCAAAGCCAAACCCATTCTTATTCCACTCCAAGGCCACACGCATTCGCATTCCACTCCAAGGCCAAAAGCATTTGCATTCCACTCTAATGCCACATGCATTTGCATTCCACTCTAAGGCCACATGCATTCTCATTCCATTCCAAGGCCACACACATTCTCATTCCACTCCAAGGCCACATGCATTTGCATTCCACTCCAAGGCCACACCCATTCTCATTCCACTCCAAGGCCACATACATTCTCATTCCACTCCAAGGCCACACACATTCTCATTCTACTCCAAGGGCACATACATTCTCATTCCACTCCAAGGCCACACACATTCTCATTCCACTCCAAGGCCACACACATTCTCATTCCACTCCAAGGCCACACACATTCTCATTCCACTCCAAGGCCACACACATTCTCATTCCACTCCAAAGCCAAACCCATTCTCATTCCACTCAAAGGCCACACGCATTCTCATTCCACTCCGCCACTAAATCAGTTACTTCTTACCTTCATCTGGCTCCTCCCACTACAACATAGCTCCTCATATTCTCACCCAGCTCCTTGCACTTTGACCTAGCTCCTCCCCTTCTCCTCCCACTTTGACCTAGGTCCTCCTACTATGACCCAGTTCCTGCCACTATGACCTAGCTCCACCCACCTTGACTTAGTTCCTCCCTTTCTCCCATTATGACCTAGCTCCTCCCCTTCTCCTCCCATTTTGACCTAGTTTCTCCCACTATGACCTAGCTCCTCCCCTTCTCCTCCCACTATGACCTAGCTCCTCCCCTTCTCCTCCCACTTTGACCTAGTTCCTCCCACTATGACCTAGCTCCTCCCCTTTTCCTCCCACTTTGACCTAGTTCCTCCCACTATGACCTAGCTCCTCCTCTTCTCACCTGGCATGATGACATCTGAGAATCCCAGTTTCTGGACAATGGTGATACCACGAAGAAGGATTGGTTGTTTCTTCCTCGCCTGCTCGATGTCCCCGCGCAGCAGCCGCAGCACCACCACTAGACCTGCCAATCACATGACAGTCACATGATCTGGGCAGGATGGAAGAGGGTATCACTGTGCATTTAACAAAACTCATAAACTCTGTCACTTATTATCACAGGTGGCAGATTAGCATTTAAAAAATGTGTTTAAAATGGCAAATGTTCAATTAAAAACAACCAGTGAGCAGGGTGGAATCCAGTTTCAGATAATCTTTCTTTAGTTGTGGTTGTAGAATGAAAACAGTTATGATGAGGCTTGGGGCGCGGTAGTGTATCGGTTAGAACATCAGACTCTCAATCGAGATAACCCGAGTTCGAATCCTCTTGTTGCTCTTTCCAAACTTTGGCAATTTCATGAACCCATGTGGCCAGTTCACTCAGCGCTAAATGAATACCTTCTGACAGAGGTGGATGTTTGAACGAATATTCGAGCAGTAATTGCAGCACGGCTGAATGCTTCACAGAGAAATCAAAATGGAATTGGAATGAACAGGTCTGCCAGGGGGTGAAGTGTAATACGCTTTGAACAGTCCCAAGGGCTGGATACCGCGCTATATAAGAATGTACCTTTATGATAATAGTGGATGATGGAGTGAAAGCAACAAAGAAAACATAGGCTGATGTAGCTAAACTTATCAACATCACACGGGGTCGTAGTGTCACTGTCAATGTTCTGAAGTCGCATTCTGACTCAAATCTTCTAGGAAGGCTTGCACGTACCAGAGGAGGACTGGCTGGAAGACAGACTGAACTTGGTGTTCTGTTTCTTCACTAGGCTCTCGTGCAACTGGGGAAAGTCTGTCTCGCCACAACTGGAAACAAAAATCAGGTTCTGTAGAAATAACTGTGCCATACGGGGGGGGGGGAGACGTTTTGCTCTGTTTGCCACCACACACCACTTTATGTAGTAGGTTTACAGCCACAGGAGCAACAATGTACAGACATGTCTCGCTTAACTTAAGAGTTTGGGTTGGATTAATGAAGCATGCAGATTGGTGAGACATCCTATTATCACCCATGCTGAAACTATTGGTAATAAATGTGTAACGTATCATGAAAATTCTATTGCTATATTATTTGACTGTTCTTCAGTATCTGACAGGCGCTTGAACTAAGAACAAACAATGTAGCTGTGATGATAAAGCAATCACAAAGACCGCTAACTGTCCAATTAGTGCATCTGATGTTTGACGTTTTGAGTAAGTAATGAGGATTATGGAAAAACCAGATTATTACAAAACAGATAAATGAGACATTACTTAAACTCAGACTCATTTATTTCGACCAAGTAAATGTAACACAATCAACATATAAACAAAAGTAAACAAAAATAAATGGTCACGGAGACTACCATTAAGACATTGAGTATGTCGCTATCATGGGAGCCACCACTGGTTTAGTCAAGCATTTGAAAATATTATATTAAAAATTAAGAATACAAGTGATAGCAATAATAAAAGTAATCAGATAATTATATAATAATCATATATATATATATATATATATTTATATACACCTATATGTATACAAGCACATCCATGTACATTCTTCACTAGAAGGAATAGTTCCATCAGAATGGAAAGAAGCAAACATTACGCCACTATTTAAGAAAGGATCGAGGAACAAGCCAGAAAATTACAGACCAGTGAGTTTAACATCAGTTATATGTAAATTACTTGAAACATTAATTAGAGACCACATGGTGGAATTCCTTGTAAAACATAATTTAATAAATACATCTCAACATGGGTTCCTAAAAGCAAGGTCATGTCTAACCAATCTCTTGTGTTTTTTTGAAGAAATTACAAAGTGGGTAGATGACGGGTCACCAGTGGATGTTGTCTACTTAGATTTTCAGAAAGCTTTCGATAAAGTGCCACACCAAAGATTGATACTTAAACTAAAAGCCCATGGTATAAGTAATGATGTAATCAACTGGATAGAAAAGTGGCTTACACACAAAAGACAGAGAGTAATAGTAGACGGTGAGATTTCAAACTAGAAATCGGTTTTGAGTGGGGTACCACAGGGATCAGTATTAGGCCCTATACTGTTTTTAATATATATAAATGATCTAGAGGATGAAATATCTAGCAAAGTACTCAAATTTGCAGATGACACAAAAGTATTCAGAAAGGTTACAAATGATACAGATAAACAAAGTTTACAGGATGATCTAGATAAATTAGTTAAATGGTCAGAAAAATGGCAAATGTTATTCAATTTTGGGAAGTGCAAATGTATACACATAGGGCATGGAAACATGGACGAAGAATATAAAATGGGGGATGCTGTTCTAGGTAGAACCACACAAGAAAAGGACTTAGGAGTAACATTTAGTGCTGACATGAAAGTTTCAGAGCAATGTGGGATTGCTGCTTCGAAAGGAAATCAAATTCTAGGGCTAATTAGGAGAACTATCATGTATAAGGAGAAACAGCTAATTGTACCCCTGTACAAAGCAATAGTTAGACCACATTTGGAATATTGTATTCAAGCATGGAGGCCGTATCGTAAGAAGGACATAGACAAGCTAGAAAGAATACAACGAAGAGCAACCAAAATGATTCCAGAATTGAGAGACCTTAGTTATGAAAGTCGCTTATTACAATGTGGTTTGACAACACTAGAGACCAGGAGACTAAGAGGAAACCAAATAGAAGTATTTAAAATAGTGAACGGTTATGAGGATGTTGATAGGAATATGTTCTTCAAACTTAGAGAAGGCAGTAGAACCAGAGGATACAAAGCAGCATTAGTTAAGGAGCAGAGTAGGTTGGACATGAGAAAGTACTCTTTCTCACAGAGGGTGATAAATGAATGGAACAAACTGCCAAATGATTGTGTTAATGCTAGTAGTGTGAATATGTTTAAAAATAGAATTGACAGATATTTCATAAGGGTGGGCTACATATAGATGAGAAAATTGTTGGACTCTCGATAAGCCAATGGCTTCCTTGTCCACTTTGCCATCTGGAACTTGTTGTTTGGGATGGCAATCTTGTTAAATCTTGTTAAATATATGCATACCTAGGGCTGCCTACAAGATATACCTACATATTAATTACACAAATAAATAACTATATACGTATGCCTCCCTGATTTCGGCAAATGTAACCAATTTTGTTTGGTACAGTTGCATTCATAATTACCAAGAATATATTGTTTTATGTAACTGGAGAAACCATATAGACTATGAGTATGGACTTTGTCAGTAATTATTATTACTGGTGAACCCCATAGTTTGAAATGCACGTATATTGGTGAGTGAAATAACACACTTGAAAAATTTTGAAAACTCTGCCCACTCTCTGGTGTTATCTGGTGGAATATATTTAACCACAGGAGTTATTTTAAAGAATAAACTGTTTTTAAATTTGCAAATGAAACATACCAGTATATCTTCATTGGGAAGTCCCTACTCTCGTCTGGCTGGTCAATGTTGCTCTGAAGAACCTCCTTTAAACTGAGAACTACAACAACAAAACACGAATGCATAATAAACCCACATACTAAATGGGATATTGTAAAAAGTGATAATAAAAATGCAATTACCGTAAATTAATTTTGCATGTAACAGTATCAGTAAAAGTGTTATGAACATTTTGTTATAAATTCAAAGTGTTTATATTTAAGTCGGTATGTAAAGTACAAATATTCAACAGATTAAGAAAGGTGCAAACAGAGATGGTTTTTATTATCCACAGAAAACAATTCACTAAATACATAAAATGAATGCGACCTTTAACCTCCCCCTTTGTGAGATTCTAGATATGCCATTATTTAAATATTATATTGCAGTCAGTTTAATAAAAAAGTGCATACTTTGTTAAAATCAAAGAAAGAATTGATTTTTGCTGTTAGATCAGGTAACTTAATGAAAATGTAGCGCGTTATCACTGGATTAGTGTGTTCAATGATGTCACAGAAACTAAATAACACATTTCCACTAATGAGCTAGCATGTTGTAGTGGATACTAGAGCTAGCATGTTGTAGTGGATACTAGAGCTAGCATGTTGTAGTGGATACTAGAGTTAGTATGTTGTAGTGGATACTAGAGCTAGTATGCTGTAGTGGATACTAGAGCTAGCATGCTGTAGTGGATACTAGAGCTAGCATGTTGTAGTGGATACTAGAGCTAGTATGTTGTAGTGGATACTAGAGCTAGTATGTTGTAGTGGATACTAGAGCTAGCATGCTGTAGTGGATACTAGAGCTAGTATGTTGTAGTTGATACTAGAGCTAGTATGTTGTAGTGGATACTAGAGCTAGAATGTTGTAGTGGATGCTAGAGCTAGCATGCTGTAGTGGATACTAGAGCTAGCATGTTGTAGTGGATACTAGAGCTAGTATGTTGTAGTGGATACTAGAGCTAGTATGCTGTAGTGGATACTAGGGCTAGTATGTTGTAGTGGATACTAGAGATAGCAAGCTGTAGTGGATACTAGAGCTAGCATGTTGTAGTGGATACTAGAGCTACCATGCTGTAGTGGATACTAGAGCTAGCATGCTGTAGTGGATACTAGAGCTAGCATGCTGTAGTGGATACTAGAGCTAGCATGCTGTAGTGGATACTAGAGCTAGTATGTTGTAGTGGATACTAGAGCTAGAATGTCGTAGTGGATGCTAAAGCTAGCATATTGCAGTAGATACTAGAGCTAGCATGTTGTAGTGGATACTAGAGCTAGTATGTTGTAGTGGATACTAGGTAAGTTTGATTTTCTGCTAAATGTTTCTAAAACGAGACGAGCTAGTAACTGGTAGGGCTGTAACAATGCACTAAACTATCATATGATTTAAACTTTCAGCAAGAAAAATATGTTTGCATGTATTGAATACGTATCGTACATGTATTGTATATGTATCGCATTTTTGGTAAAATATATCGAGTATTGCATCATGAGTAAAGACCCGCAATTCACCGATGCATAGGTGAATTGCAGTTCATCGATGCATCTGTGAATCGTGGTTCATCGATGCATTGATAAATCGCTACACCCTAGTAAATGGGAAACATACCTGCACAGCCAAATGGCCGCCTGTATATGGTGGTTGGTGTCTTCTTGCTCTCTGTCTCCCGCAAGCTGCCTGTAAACACAAACAACAAGGGTAAGACACAAGACAATACACAAACAACAAGGGTAAGACACAAGACAATACAGCAGCATTAGTACACAGCTACCTGTGTTAACTTCATCATTAAGTAACTGTCAATATGGCCTATTTTCTTTTCCTCAGTTTTAAGTTTTCCCCAAATAATGTTGGCACTAAATAAATGTGTGCAACATGATAAGCATCCCTCAGTAAATAGTAACAAACACGATACAAATGATCTCACCTAATCTATGTATATGTGCAACAAGATAAGCGTCCCTCAGTAAATAGTAACAAACATGATACAAATGATCTCACCTAATCTATATATGTGGGCAACAAGATAAGCATCTCTCAGTAGATCTTGAATGCCCAGGTCCTGAAAACAAACACACTATTAGACGTCAAATTGGTTATATTTTGGTCATATGTAGGCATATGTAGGCATATGTAGGCATCATTACGAAAACAGATCAACTCAAAGGCGCCTCTTCAATTCCATTTGTTCAGTCATCCAAGTTTAACACAATATTATCTACTGTCATCAGTTTGATAATTAAGATAAAATAAAATACATTTCCCTGGTATGACCAAGAAGTGTGAGAATACATGCTTGACTACACCTCTAGTGTCACTGTTTCTACTAATAATAGGTGTCAGCAGGTGGCATTCCAACAAACTTGGTAAGAAGCTTTAACACATTAATGTGTGATTTAGTAATGAGAAAACAACCAACCAACAACCATTACCAGTTCTTTATTTTCCACACATTCTTGCTGAGTGCTAAGTTTTGTTGTACTTTGGAAGAATAACAAATAATATCATCTCTAAGACCAAACAAAATAAGTTTTGCCTGAAACAACAGCTATATCAATAAAACTTAGACATAACTAAATAACAATATTTATGACTTTACAAGTGGTGAAAGTTGAGCCAGACCGTGAAGAGAGAGTTCATGTTGTTCTGTTTCTCTGAGTTGGTCGGCATCCCGTCCTTTCCCATCCGAATCAAAAACCGCTCACTACAAGGACAGAACGAAAAATTGTTTGAACACATTTTCAAATCCAGGCTGTAAAACCCCCCATTCTTTTTCGCAAGAAACAGAGGGGGCATTTGTTGACGTGACAGTGATTCATCATCATTGTCATCATTACTACTAATACTGTTTGCTGATGCAGTACACACACATATCAGTTACAAATGTTATCATCACAAACTATACTTTAACATTTCTATTATAAATAGAAAAAAATTGCTTATTTCTTTTTAAATATTTCCTCATACAGACTGAAATATATATCTGACTCTGTCCACTTACCTGAAGTATGAGCCACTTCTGTTGTCATAGAGACTGAAGTGGACCTCTGACTCTGTCCACTTACCTGAAGTATAAGCCACTTCTGTTGTCATAGAGACTGAAGTGTATCTCTGACTCTACTCCATTCATGTTGCAGTCGTACATCTTCAGCTCAAAGTGAAGGTGATGGACACTGACCGTCTGACCAGGTCTCTTGGTTCCAGCATGATGCATTGAACCTCGAATCTGGGCACACATTTTTAGTCAGTAATACAATTTGAATGGAAGGTACACCTGTATTGTTATTTAGTGTACTTTTAATAGTCTTTAATTTTGAAGCATAATGTTAATGCTTCATGTTAATTAATCTTATACTGTATTAGTGTTGTTTGTTGTTACATGATACTGTTATCCAACAATCATATCTCTAGAAAATGATAATTCCTATAATTTGTCATTCATCTGCAGGCCAGGAAATGTATATCCTGCATACATGCACACACACACATATATTATATATATATATATATATATTATATATATATATATATATATATATATATATATATATATATATATATATATATATATATATAATATATATATATAATTATTATTATTATATTACTATCCTCTCACGGGTTCCCATGAACTGTACTCACAGAAGCAGCACTGTTCTCCATGCTTTTCTCATGGATCCGGAACAGTTCCACGGGACTGATCTGATCCACATCCACCTGCTCCGAGTCAATCCGGGGAACCAGATCCAGTCCCAGCTTCCTGTGGATGGACACAACAGCAGTCATCAGTTTATCTCAACATTGTAAAATGGCTCTTGCAACAATGCTACCAGCAGCTCTTAGTTCATTTCTAGCAACTTAACTGCATCAAACATACGTGCCCAATTGCTTCTCATTTGGCTCTTAAAGAGCATTGAGAATATTGTTTCAGATCAGATCAGAAATATAACTTTCCCTCCTGAACAGATTTAGTTAATCTTGAATCAGGTTTGTTGATGTTCAGCTCTTTATTATGTGAATAGCCTAAGTGATATGTGCTGTCGGTTTAATAAAAAAGGTCGTACTTTGCTTGAAGTCACTGAAAGAATTAACTTTGTTAGCCAGGCTGAAGTGTTCATTCAGAACCTCACTGAACAGCAAGGCTGAAGTGTTCATTCAGAACCTCACTGAACAGCCAGGCTGAAGTGTTCATTCAGAACCTCACTGAACAGCAAGGCTGAAGCGTTCATTCAGAACCTCACTGAACAGCCAGGCTGAAGTGTTCATTCAGAACCTCACTGAACAGCAAGGCTGAAGCGTTCATTCAGAACCTCACTGAACAGCAAGGCTGAAGTGTTCATTCAGAACCTCACTGAAGAGAAACAGAATGGAACGTTGTTGGCCTACGGTGCCAAAAGAAGGGGTGTGAGGCGATTATTACTGGGAAACCAAGAAAGCTGACAACCCAACACAAGATGTCTTATCATCAATGTTCACATTGCCTTATGTGGTAACATTAGATGTTCACATTGCCTTATGTGGTAACATTAGATGTTCACATTGCCTTATGTGGTAACACTAAATGTTCACATTGCCTTATGTGTTGACAATAGGTGTTCATACATCTGTATATGTTAATAGCAGACATTTATACTGCCATATGTGGTAACATTAGAAATTCACATTGGTCTATGCATTGATTGCAGATGTTGGTAATGTTGCTTATATTGAAAAAATAAACATTCATGCTCTAATGCCACCTCTTTTTGAATACTGTAGCTTAACTAAAAGCTCCCAATATTTTGTCTGTGAAATATCATCAAAAACAAACATAAGTCAAAGTTTCTTCACAGCGACGCAAGTAATATCTGAGAATATCTTTTTAGCTGATGACAAAACTTTAAACTACTCCAATAAAACTCCAATAAAGTGAACATAGACTAGCCCCAGCCACCTCGCAAGTGACTTGAGAGCTTAAGAAGGGGCTAAGTGGGGGTCCTACTTGTTGCCCCAGTCGATGCGCCTTGTGATGGTGGCCTTGAGGTCATGACACTGGTTGCGTGTCAGTGTCCCTGACATGAGCTGTTTTCGGCACGTCATCAGGTCCTGCATGAGTTGCTCCAGCAACGAGAAAGTCTTCACCTTCTCCTGTAGTCAACAGTAGAGAACATAACTTTCTTCATGTTCTTATGGGCAATACAAAATTTGAATAATCCAAGAAAATGTTGGATAGGATTGAACCCTTCTACCCACACCCCTATCAAAAACAAAATGTTGGATAGGATTACTCTCTTACACCCACACCCCTGTCCAAAACTAAATGGAGGCAATGTACATGCATTGTCAATGAGGTGAATAAAAATCTGTTTATTGCAAAATTTCAACTGGGGAAACAACTCTGTAAAATATACTTTTTAATTTTTGCTGTGATAATTCATGTGGACTCTTGACCCACATCCATTTTTTTTATTATTGGAATGTTTATATTAACAAAGCCACTTACAAGGCTGGTTTGTGAGTGGAATATATTAATGATTCATAAATTAAAAAAAAATTATATTATGGCTGAATGACATTGGCCATAATATAATTTGGCCAAATCTTATGCACCCGTTTTTTTCTGATATTGTTTTATTCAAATAATATTTCTTAAATACAATTGTCACAATTAGTTCATATAAATGATTTCTGCAGGATGTTAATGTGCAACAAAGGTATGTGTTTGTATGTCAAGTTTGAATATAAATAAGATGAGTGTCGCAGTCATGTTAGAATTTCTAAGAAAACAGTGTTTTCTTATTCAAAAAAGTTATACAAAGCTAATAACTCTTGTTAATGGCAACATCAAGAATAGCAAAATTACTTCTTATAATATAATTGCTTCTTAAATTACAATGCGGTTAATGGGAGTAAAGCTTATTAAAATAATCGTATTGAAATTAATGATTCGTAATTATTAGGTTTATGGCAATAACTATCAACTGCCAAAAGAACAGGTTATTAAACATACCATATTCTACGTATCAAGCGTACATGCCCTAATTAGCTTACACCCCTTTTTTAATTCACCAAATGACACCACCATGTTAAACAGTTAACTTATTGTCTAAAGAAAAAATTTTTAGTGTAGAAGAATCTTTGAAATTTTTCCATGGCCCAATTTTGGTTCAAACGCACTGTACACTTAGTAGGTCAAATACAGTATATGTATCTTAAACTGTACACTTAGTAGGTCAAATACAGTATATGTACCTTAAACTGTACACTTAGTAAGTCAAATACAGTATAATTATGTACCTTAAACGAGTAGCAATGTCACCTTAGAAAGTGCAGACAGTGCTGTATAACTATATATATATATATATATATATATATATATATATATATATATATATATATATATATATATATATATATATATATATATATATATATATAAAACACATATGTATGCAAGCTTGGATGGACACAAATTAAATTAAATTACTACATGGCACACAAAACTATTTTATGTCCTTTGGATCAACTTGATTTTAAAATAATTTACAGCAAGAACATTGTTTTCCTAAATAATCCGATATTCAGTCCTTCACTCCCTGGCAGACTGTTCATTCCATCACCAACTCAATTTCTCTGGGATGCATTCAGCCATCATGTTGTAATTACTACACAAAGACTATTCATTCACATATCCACCGTCTATAGCCAGGCACTCATTAAAACGACTGAGTGAACGAACTACCCAAGCTTCAAAATGACAGCAAGTAGATTTGAACTCTGGTCCTCTCGACCGAGAGTCCCACTTTCTAACCATTGAGCCACTGCACCCCACAAAATGAAAGATCACACTGACCACAAACTGTCTCTTCCAAATGATGCCCCATTCCCGCAGGACATCGGTTACTTCTTTCACGACACTGTCCTCCACTGGAATCACTGTCTGGTGGGGCCTGCAACCACACATCATGTGATATCACATGACCATGTCACATGATCATTCAACAACATCAAAGCAATGTAACAGACATGTTCAATCAGAGTTACAACATTTTATGACATCACTTTTTTCTGGCTATATAATATATGCCTTTGTTTATTCAATTTGTTTAAATAATAAATATGTACAGTAGTATCGAAATTAGAAAGTATGATTGATACACATTTGTATAAATCAATGAAGAAACCATGTAATTACGTAAATGGTTAATCTGACATAACTATATAGTTAACGAACACACAGAGGTTGTCACTGCATGCAAACAGTGTAAGGGCGACATTGTGGGTGATCAGTTGGTCACACAGAGAGAAAATTCAATCATTCAGAAAAATATTGCTATTTTCCTGTGATGAAGCAGAAATACCAACTTCACAGGAAGTCAGAGATGGGAAGGCATGCAGGATATATATATCACTAGATTCTCATAATTGATATCCAAACTTGTTTGTTTTTCACACTGAAAGCTAAGCATAATAAAAAAAAAATTCTAGATATGTATATGGAATTAAATAAGGCCAAATTCCAATGTTTCATAGAGCATGATAAGGCCTGTCAGGTGCCTGCAATGTGACAGGTCATTCTTGGAATAGAGGCTACCTGAAATAGCAAATATCAGGTATGTCTTAATGCAAGTATCCTGGAATCATTGTTGACAAGATTTTCATAAAATGCATGTGACATGTTATTTCCAATGATGTTTTTGAAGATATGCCCATGTCTGGGTCCAATTACGTAACTGTAATTGATTACAGCAAAATGCTGTATTTGCAATTTGCCATGTGCCAAAATGAGCATGTCTGGAATTAGTGGATTGACAACCTGCCGATACAACTGTATCTCTGCTGCAGTATCCATATGAAAGAAGATGATTCCTTGCTGACACAATAATTTGTCAAATATTATTGGATTGGACATGCATTGTTGTGGATACACAGTTGTTCAGCAGTTTATCAACAAATCATTGTTAAAGTATCCACTAGAGGAACCACAGGTCATTTCATAGAGGTAGCCTCTATTTGATTTTATTTGGGTATGACCCCAAGAATATCAACATTCATCTTATTACTGAAACTAGAATTGACAAAAGTAATTTATGATTGAGTCACAAGCGAATATAATTTAAACTGTATGCCAATGCAAAGTTTGTACACATGCAAGGTGCTGCAGTATGGTTCTGTTGCCTAGCTAGCATCGCCAACAGTAGGAGTGTTCATTCTGTGGCTGACTGCACACAACCTCCCAAAGAACACCAGGAGCACATGACACATGACACAACCTGCCAATCAATACCAAGAACACATGACACATGACACAACCTGCCAATCAATACCAAGAACACATGACACATGACACAACCTGGCAATCAACATGTTAGCAGCACATGCAGAATGATTTGCAGCAAAAAGCAGCATGCCTTAAAATCAAATGAATTCTGTCACAGAATTCAATAAGAATTGAATTTCTCATCAGAAACAATGAAATCTGCAAGACGACAATAATCCAGATTCCAGGAAAACAATAATCTGTGGAAAACGCTATTCCAGGACACACTAATCCAGTTGTTGTTCTTTTGTACAGCTCTGAAGTCTGAATTAATGTCAGCATGGATACAATGTACTGCACTGCACCTGATACATTTGTCCAAAACTGTTGTATTGTGAATCATCTCAATGGTGAAAACATGCAATGTTATGAATGTGGACATTTATTGTGTCTAAGAGTCATCAGAGAAGGGTTCAAAGGCTACCCGTCTATGCACTAAACAAACATATTTAGGTATTGGTTAGGTATGCTAAAAATACACTTTGCAGCAGAAGCATTAACATAACTAGCTAATCTAAATATCTTGTAAGCAATATTTTACTTTTGATAATTTACTGAAGAAAACAATACCCATTATTAGTAAAATACAACCAAACAACCAACGTACATTTACTCCGCAGACCATTCTGACACACGCATGAGTGACTTCACAATTACTTCTGCGCATGTGCACATTATTTCAATAGCGCACACTTTCCTTGTTGCAGTAACTGAGATGAATATCTCGGTACAATCAATCACTGGCATAAATATTAATGTGATCGTCAGTAGATATCGATAACATTAATAATTGTTCAAAGGCAGATAGCAATCTCAACTTAGAAATCTCGGCCGACAGATGTGATTACTATATTTGTGTGCAGTTGAACATATATGCCAATGTCCATGCAATGTACAAGTTGAGATTGGCTTGGGTAGGAATAGGCCTGTTTAACAGCATCCAGGACTTTTGTGTCTATCAATGTAGGTAACAGTACATTAAAGGCAGAAGGTCAGATAATTTTTATTGTAAACTCATATTATATAGTATAAACAACATCTATTCCAACAACTAGACCACCCACATGCATTTTTAATGACCCATTTACCTTGCCATTGAGAAAGGGCAGCCTAACAGACAGGGAGCGGAGAGGTTGGTTATAGAGATAGCACTTGGAGGAGCCGTAGCTACAACTATTTTAATGACCCATTTACCTTGCCATTGAGAAAGGACAGCCTAACAGACAGGGAGCGGAGAGGTTGGTTATAGAGATAGCACTTGGAGGAGCCGTAGCTACAACTATTACACAAATACAAACAATTAACAAAGCAAGAGTATTTCCATACCATATGATATACACAATTGGGAGCAATAAATATTGGAAATAAATAAATAATCCTGCTCCAAACTGGTCACCTGTTATGGCTGCCCCTATTCAGCATGCAATATGTTAACATGCGAATTAACTCGAATCATTCACACTAAAATTGTGGATGGTCACATGTTTGGGTGGTCAAGATGTTGAATAGATATAGTTTATACTATATAACATAATTTTACTATAAAACAATCAGACTTTGTACCCTTAAACTGTTACCCCATATAAATAAATGTGCATGCCATTAGCGGTAGGGGAAATTAATTACTACGGACTAATTACTTCAGGAAATTAGGCACTAGAGCAAAAAGCATTAAAATACATTATGGAAACTAGATATTGGGTCAGTCCCAAAAATACAGACTTTTTTAATGGAGTCCATGAACCGGTGACATTCACAGAGGTCCTACGCCTACAAAATTAACACAAACAACTTGCTCATTAACATAAGAATAATAATTAACACAAACAACTTGCTCATTAACATTAGAACATAAACAGATACACTATAAAACTTTGAAGTCAGCATACCACATTTATATTTATTTTTAATCACAGTAGAAAGAATAAATGCCCATGGAATCAAACAGTTAATTTTGGAACACCATATGCCACACACCAGATGCTTGGACATGACTTGGTGCAATGTCTGGTCATGAGACCGAATCAAATAAAGATAAGAAATTCCATCTCCGTACAACTCCTGGGCAAGAAAAACAGAAATGTGTTCAATCATCTTCATTTCACAACTGTCTTAATCTAAAATCTAACTTTCCACAGTAAAGTTTGTCCAACACTGTTTCTAATTGCAGTGCACATTGTGTACATTAATGATTATTATACTGTCAACATGAAGGCAGATCACTTTGTCAGTATTACTGCTAAATCATACTAAAATGTTTAACATAAAAAAAACATAGTTTACACAATTAACAGTTTAACTAATAATAGGCCTTAAATTTTAGCCGCTGTCTGTCTGTCATTCTTAGTTGTCCTATTTCTGTCACATATTCAACACAATAGCCAGATTCCACAAGTTGTAATGGTGTCATCCAAAGACAGCATAAACGTATCAAGCTATAAGAAGTTATTCAATAGAAAATATTAAATGTCTGAATTCAAATGTTTTTGTAACTTTCTTTGCAAAATTGATTTATGTTCAGGGGCGAAATGTACAATGAGCATGTCTTGTGAATCACACATTTAAGAGAAACCCTGCATTGTGGAACTTTGCTGATCATGTGATATACTAAACAAACTATTATTCACACCACAATTGTTTGTTTCTTAGATATGAAAGTGAAATCACTAAAATCGCTAGCGAAAAATTACAGAATGCCACGATTACATTTAACTATACAGTTATTAAATTATTCTGATGATATGATTTGAATATGTCGTGACATGATGTGATGTCATGACATGATGTCATGTGATATGTTGTGACGTGATGTCATGTGATTTGTCATGAAGTGATGTCATGTGATATGTTGTGACATCCT
Organism: Lamellibrachia columna; assembly: GCA_963662155.1. NCBI lineage: Eukaryota > Metazoa > Annelida > Polychaeta > Sabellida > Siboglinidae > Lamellibrachia > Lamellibrachia columna. Next base: position 18,247,291 of record OY759275.1, read on the forward strand.
GTGATACAGTAGTTTTATAGTCATGCTACATGTCTTAACTCTGAGACCAGAGATTCATGTTGTGTCTATTTCAGGTTTATTACTGAACTCCTACTGCCATTGCTCTCACATCTGTTACTGAATTCTTACCACCAGGCCTTTATTGAATTCTTATTGGCATTGGAGACTAGAATTTACCTGTAAAGACATGAAATAACACCTGTCATTAAATAACACCTGTTGACACATAACAACTGTCATCTAATAACACTTGCCATCAAATCACACCTGCCATCAAATAACACCAGTTGTCAAATAACACTCGTCTTCAAATAACACTTGTCATCAAATAACACCTGTCATCAAATAACATGTCAACAAATAGCACCTGTCATCTAATAACACATATCGACAAATACCACCTGTCGTCAAATACAACTTGTCGTTAAATAACACCCATCATCAAATAATACCTGTCATGAAATAATACCCGTAATCAAATAACATCTGTTTTTAAATAACACCTGTTTTCGAATAACATCTATGGTAAAATAACACTCATCATCAAATAACACCAGTCTTTAAATAACCCTGCCTTCAAATAACACCCATTGTCAAATAACACCTGTCATTGAATAACGCCCACTTTGAATAACATGCATCGTTGAATAACACTCGTTATCGAATAACACCCACTTTGAATAACATGTAATAACACCAATAGTCGAATAACACTTGTTATTGAATAACACCTGTTATCGAATAACACCCATCATCTAATAACATCCATTGTCAAACAACACCCATCGTCCAATAACTCCTGTCGTCGAATAACACCCGTTGTTAAATAACACCTGTTATCAAATAACATCTGCAAAGAGAGAAGAGACATCATTAGAAACATCTCAATTTGATGCTGAGAGACTTGTGTCACTCACCCCTCCACGTCCACTCGACAGTCCTTCAGGTGGATGAAGGATGCTGGGAAGATGCCCTGAAAGCAACCAAATGAGCCCCAGGGTAGTCTTCAGAATGGAGAATTCAAACAAATGAAAGGGTTGTTATGAAATGTCAAATGAAGCATGAGAGAAGTGAAGATTGAGCTCTCAATCATAAGAATGAGAAGTAAAGATTGAGCTCTCAATCATGAGTCTGAGAGGTGAAGAATGAACTCTCAATCACGAGACTGAGAGGCGAAGACGGAACTCTCAATCATGAGTCTGAGAGGTGTAGACTGAACTCTCAATCACGAGACTGAGAGGTGAAGACTGAACTCTCGATCATGAGTTTGAGAGGTGAAGAATGAACTCTCAATCACAAGACTGAGAGGTGAAGACGGAACTCTCAATTATGAGACTGATAGGTGAATACTGAACTCTCAATCATGAGACTGAGAGGTGAAGACTGAACTCTCAATCATGAGACTGATAGGTGAAAACTGAACTCTCAATCATGAGTCTGAGAGCTGAGGCAAATACTGTTCAGAATTGACTGCATATTTGCTATATATTTTATTTGATCTAGAATGGGATGAATGCAGCTTTAAAAATGATGTTAGAAGAATCTGCATCCAGGTCTATTAGATTATATTTAGACATACGCATTGCAATATCTCACCTTGATTGCTTTGTTCTTCAGTGTGCATCCTCTGTACCACCCTGAAATAGGAGAACTTTTATTTTTACAAATTACACATTACCTTGAATGACCTCAATTATCAAATGTAGTCATGTAACGAGGCAAATCGAAACTCCACAGCATATAGCACACAAACAAGTAGCTAATTCCTACACATATCTCTCATATCATTATATAAATAAAATTAATACTTAAATATTCTAAATAATAAAAATATTGTTTGTAATCATCGTACAAGTTACTCATACACCGACACATTAGGCATGTGTCTTTATGTATGCATACTGCATACATGTATGCACACATAAAGACGTTTTAGCAACTGAAGCCAACAAATTTCCCTTTACATGTGAATGTAGTCTCTATTACAAAACGACATTCACAGAGTAGACTTTGTTCTGAAGTCAGGGTAGATTTTACAGAAGAATTAATAATGTTTCTGACATTGTGGTCGACTGCTAGATATACTGGTGCAGTCATTTAATGTTCACGCCTGCAGTGGCCTTGCTTCATATCGGGGTAACGCAAGTGACTTATAACTGTATATTTCCAGTGTGGTGTTTCTAATGTGTGTACCAGCCATTGCTAAGACCTGCAGCTGTGCAATGGCTGTGATCTGTAGCATTGGGTGTTTTATGCCAGTGTTCGCGTTAACGCTGTTTTTTGGCAATACTACGTGGTATTCCAAGCCAGGACACAGAAGTTGCCTTTGAGCCTGAGTTAGTAAGTTTGTTCTATATCTACCAAGAAATCTGATGTTAATCCAAAGTAAATTGTCGACTATACTAATGCAAGTGTATTTCACAATGCAGTAGAGTCATAATGTGTGTCAGATGAAGTTTGTTGGTGCCACCTAGCTAATGAACCGTGAATTAGTGAATATGATAATCCATGAAGTGTGTATGCATGTGTGTGTATGTGTGTGTGCATGCATGTTATGTAATATTAATTAACTTGAAGTTGCCATAGAATTCCCTATCAAAATGCCTCAAACCTGCATTAACTGCATTGAACATCACATTTTCTAGTTAGGGATTCAGACATCTTTGGACCCGTTTTTTTACACCATAGCGCAAACACTGACATGCATAGTTGTACAACAGTCATTGTTTACAGGAACTCGTCATTTTCTCACTTGTCGCACTGGACTGAGTTCACTGTGTTTGCCTGGCGGTGTAAGGTTTCAAGTTCTCATCTTGTTATAGCTATTTTCTACTAGTTAGTCACATTTTTGTTTTATTGGGCAATCAGATCGGGTAAAATTACCAAGACCTGGGTTACCACAATTTCCTAATGTCACTGTGTGCTGCCTCATTGACACACTTGGATGTAGTTGGGTTGGACACTTGATGGAGAACACAGACTTGAAACAGTGAGATTGCAGGAACAGGTGAAGACCACAATTAAGATGGGAGGACCGTGCAAAGAGGGATGTAAGAAAGGAAGATGAGGAGGGAGAAAGAAGAAGTAGAAAGGGATAACAGCCAGGGTGAAGCAGCAGTACACGAACTAGCTTCACCCCTCTATAAAGGGAGCTACGCGTAGTTTTGTAAGAAACAGCCCATCTGAACTGCCCCTATGAATTAACTGAATTAAAGATTTCTTTTATGGGTTGGATTTGGATTACTGATACTTTTATTTCTGAAACCCCTTCAGATCACAACCCAGAAGCTGCTACAGTCTTTTCATCACATGCCTGCTTTTGGCACAAATTATTCTTATATACTGATGTCTAATAATTAGGTTACAGCACTGTATATAAAAATATCTACTCTCTAGACTGATACATGTATTATGTTAAGCAGTGTTACAAGACAACAAATTCTGGGTAACTGTGATGTCATCTCTGAGACTCTTTCTCAAAAGCTTCACTTTGTGTTCGTAGGCTCCACAAATGGGCAGTTTTATACAAGTCATTCTTGAAAGGTTTGTTTGTCTCATATATATATAAAACTTATATGTATATATATATATATATAGAGAGAGAGCGAGAGAGAGAGAGTTACGTCTAGTGTCCTTCTCACAGGGGGGGGCGAGCTAGATCACCCATTAGTTTATCATGCTATCGGTAGTGGCACAAGTCTATATATGAAAAAAATTCAGCCAAAGGGGGGACCGTGACTCAATGTTCCCCCCCAAAATATATGCCACTGGTGTCCTTTCTGGTTTATTTCATCTACATAGCTTTCCTGTGCAATCCTACCAAAGTAATTGTTTTCTTCCCTGGCTTAGTTGACCTGTATGTCCAGCCTATGTCCTACCTCTCTTAGTCCTCGTTATAAGTGTGGTCCATCTGAATTTAATTTCGGATTCAGTCACCTCACCTCAAGTCACCTCTCAGCCCTGTCACCTATTAGCCAAGTTAATCCTGTTGCTTTCAAGGTGTGCAAATATTTAATCATCGTTTCCTACTACTAACTACATCAAAATGCAAGTCTGATGTGTTTCCCTTGACTAATAAAGCTGTCAGAGATTCTTATCAGCAGTCACCTAGTTGCCAGTCTGTGCCTGGGACCTGCACAAGCCAGGAGTAAGAAGTCTAACATTTAGCCTTATCCAGGCTGTGTGTCAGCTGCATGTAGTGAACGTGCAATCAGTGTTTCTGTAGCAACGCTTTTAGCGGTAAAACATCCAGTGAAGCCGATTCAAGATGATTTGCACATTAAAATAATTAATGATATGTGTCATGCACATTGAAATAACTAAAACATTCAGCCAGTCCATCTATAAATATTTATTTAGCATAATTATTTTGACATTTGATATATGCATGTTCCTTTAAAAATAACCATAATTATAAACAGTTGGGAGGTACATGTATACGAATCTGCGACTTCTGATTTCTTTAAAATAAAATATTTCTCCTTTAAATTTTAATATATAATATCCCTCACATATGCATTTGGTTTTGTTGACCTCGAAAAAGCAACTGACACCATGCCAAGAGAACTAGCATTTGACACCATGCCAAGAGAACTAGCATTTGACACCATGCCAAGAGAACTAGCATTTGACACCATGCCAAGAGAACTAGCATTTGCTGTCATGAGGTGGATGGAGGAAGGTGGAAGGAACAAACAGTGGTGGTGAGGGTTGAGGGAGAGACATCAGAACAGTTGGGAGGGGGAGTATGTCTCAGACAGGGAAGTGCCTTGAGGCCTGGTTTTTCATTATGGCATTGAACCTGATCGGTGGAAACGTGTGAGAACAGGCAGAACTGAAGAAGACAAGTTGCATGTTGATGACGTAGCGATGGTGGCAGATAGCAAGGAGGAACTATAGAAGACATTGCAAGAATGGAATAACAAAAACATCTTCAGAAAACATGGCCTCCGAATGAATCGTGAGAACACTGAAGTATTGTGGATAGGTGAATATGAGGTGGACCTGCAGGTAGTAGCAAGTCGAGAGACCATTTAGCAAGTGGATAGCTTTGTGTACTTGGGCGGGGTTGCGGTCACTTGCCCCCCCCGGACATTTGCCCCCTAAGACACTTGATCCTCATAGGATATTTGCTCCCCCTCGGACATCTGCCCTTTTTTGTATGATAGTTGACAAATCAAAATCAGTTTGCAGTTTTATTATTATTACTACAATAACATAACATTCAATGATAAGTCAAAGTCACTTTATTCTTATATACCCTGGAGTGTGTCTGAGATGGTCTTATAACCAGCCCTCCAGTTGTCATCCAGGTATTATCGATAGTCAGGTCAGTGGTGGAAGATGGGTTCTTGGGGTGATGTTTGGCCCTCTGGCGATGGAGAGTATGTTTCAGTGTGTCCATATCCCCATGTGCTGCCCGAACATCCACAGTATTGGACAGTAACGAGTAGCTGGTCTGGAGTGCTCCTGGTATTAGCTGCCTTATTTTTCAGGTCCTCATGGATTTTGGCAGCTTCTATCTGTGCCGTATCACCATCATGGTTGTGTCTTGTTGATCATATTCTGGATCTGGATATCAAAACAGTGACCACAGCACCCTTGCATGATTGGGATCGATGCTGGCTACACTCCCATTGAAGAGTAATCTTGTTGGTCCCATTTTTGGTGTAGGCATGACACTCAAAACATAATTTCTTACCTCCTCATATGCTAGTAGTAATTTCCATGGTGAAGTTATAAGTGAATTCTGAAAACTCTGGCTTGTGCATCCAGTTTTATAGGAAAATGGAGTCACTCCAACTCTCCATGGTAAATGCAATTCAAAAGAAACCTTGTTGACATGACTTCTTTCAAATATCCTCAATTGTCATAACATGTCCAGCTCCTACTGTCATTGACTTCTTCCACAATTGTGATATAGAGATAACCCTTTGATTACAGGATCATCTCCAACTACATATCATAATTTACTTGGTTGATCTGGTACAAAGAACATTAATTGCAATTAGGGTAATACATATCTTGAATTCATGTTCAGAAGTAAAAAAATAAGTAAACAAAACTATTTCTTAAAAAACTTACAAATAATCCAGAAGATATAAATAGGGGGCAAATGTCCAGATTTCTAATAAGGCAAGGGGCTAATATCTGGGGGGGGGGCAAGTGTCCTAGGGGCAAGTGACCAAGGGGCAAATGTCTGGAGGGGTGCAAATGACCCAGGTGAAACAGTGTGTGAGGATAGAGGAGGTAGCTAGGAGGCACTTGGGATGTTGGAAGCAAGAGCGACAGCACAGAGGACGGTGTAAGGCACTTTATGGGACAGAAAGTTGAAGAAACAGCTAAACAGAAAGGTGTTGGAAGCCTGTGTGGTACCAGCTTGTGTGTGTGGGTTGGGAAGACTTGCTCTGACATAGACAGGAGGAGAAGAAGCTGCAAGTAGCGCAGAACAATGTACGGCACAACAAGATTGCAACATTTTAAGCATCACAAACTCCTCTGTAGATAACTAATATGATATATATATATATATATATATATATATATTATATAATTAAATCATATATATATGTGTTACATAATTAAATAACACATACCCTAATACATACCCCTGAAGTGAGATCATACACAAGCAGTTGATTAAACATCAGGGTGATCTGAATAAAAAATAATTTTACAAGCAGCAATAACTGTTTTATTGATTGCCTGGAACCTTAATTTTGTTACTGTGTCACATAATCCTTTTGAAGTTTTTTCTAAGAATGATCAATTTTTCTGTTTAAAAGACTACCCTGGATGCAGAAAATGCAAAATGTTGGCACATTACAAATGTTTCCGTGCCATCTGTCAACTGATTACAAAGTCTGTGCACAAAAATACTTGCATGTGGAGTTGAGTACACACAGACTCCAAAACAGCTGCCTACCTGGAGATATTAATAATGCAAATTTTCTGACATTTAGTTGGCAGATAATTCAGTTTGCAGCTAACAGCAATTCCAGCATTGGTCAGTAGCACTGGACAGTGGACACTAGTGGTAAAGCCAGGGGCATCTGCAGTATTTTTTGTAGGGGGTGGCAATCTATCCATTTATAATTTCAACCACAACCATCTTGAATATAATTAGTTAACAAATATACTGGATAATATATTTAATACAACTAATAAATAGTCTACTTGCTATAAATCTAAGACTTAAATTTAACACAAATTCATATTCATGGGCAGGGAGGCAAGCCCCCCCCATTGTTCCCTCCCTGTGGATGCCCAAGGGTAACACAATGCCTGATTTTAAGGCAGCAGTGATGTGCAAGTTCAAGGCCATTTGACTGTCACCATCAAGGTCACATGATACATTCAACGTCAGTGACCAACCATGACCCATGACCTGGTGAGTACTGACCAATCCAGCTACAATTGCAACCTCCACCAGTACTCCAGTAGGTAAGTCTTTAGAGGAACGGCGCAAACCTCCATAATCATCTGCAAGTGGCAGGAATTCACACCAGGAGGCCGCATGTTGGACCCGTTCTAACACCTGTGCACCGTCATCAGCAAAGTGTCATGAGTGAAATGTGCTTTGGACCCCACCATGACATTTTGCTACATGATTTTGGAATAAAATAACCTCGTAATCACATCTTGTTGTCTGCTTGTTCGCTATGCCCAGTACATAAAGATGTAACGGCAGCACTGCATCTAACCTTCATGCTGTATGAACAGATGCAGGACACAAAATATCTACCTATCAAGTTTCTTTTTTGCTCAGTATATGACTACTGCCATGATATCCTCCTGCCAGGCTTCAGTCAGATACCTGCCTGTAAGTCATCACTATCTAGAAATGTGGCATTAATTTGTGATTAAGGACAATCTTTGTAACCAGCAGTCTGGACATGGGCATCTGCACTTGTCCCCCCCCTGCGGATGCTCATGCCCAGATTGCTGGTTACAAAGATCATCCTCCCCGTTCCTGCAGATGACCCCGAGTCTGGGCTGTTTAGACAGACAACAACCGAGGTGCCAGCAAGTAGCTGGGTCTGACTGTAGTGTCTAGAGCTGCTAGTAAGTAACTATGCCTGACTGCCAGCAAGTAGCTATGCCTGACTGCAGTGTCTAGAGCTGCCAGCAAATAGCTATGATTGGCTGCAGTGTCTAGAGCTGCCTGCAAGTAGCTATGCCTGGCTGCAGTGTCTAGAGCTGCCAGCAAATAGCTATGCCTGGCTGCAGGGTCTAGAGCTGCCAGCAAGTAGCTATGCCTGACTGCAGTGTCTAGAGCTGCCAGCAAGTAGCTATGCCTAGCTGCAGTGTCTAGAGCTGCCAGCAAGTAGCTATGCCTGGCTGCAGTGTCTAGAGCTGCCAGTAAGTAGCTGCCTGGCTGCAGTGTCTAGAACTGCCAGCAAATAGCTATGCCTGACTGCAGTGTCTAGATCTGCCAGCAAATAGCTATGCTTGGCTGCAGTGTCTAGAGCTGCCAGCAAGTAGCTATGCCTGGTTGCAATGTCTAGAGCTGCCAGCAAGTAGCTATGCCTGGCTGCAGTATCTAGCTACTGATGGTGTGTGTGTGACCTTCTGACTGTTCACTGAGCAAATATATTATCAACCACAGGTATCACTGTTTGGTTATGACACATTGTTCTATTGCATTTATTTAAAAGCATTGAGAATTATACAAACTGCTTCAATTTACGCCAACATAACAATCAGTTATAACTTCTAATAAAACACAACTGGATACAATGTGTTAAATCAGGTAATTCATTCCACATTAATTCATTTCTTACTAAAGTCGGTATGTGTTATACAAATAAAAAAACATGTTGATAAATACGCATTTAGTGATAAAAGTCTGAAGCATTTTATCAAGGGTGATTTAACAAATTATACTGTTCAGGTTAACTTGAGAATTAAACAAATTACATATGCATGAGTCATCACATCCCACCATACCAGGTTAAATATAAACCACACCAGTAATTCACCGAGCAACTTCTGGTGCCTAGAAAACGTTTACCAGGAAAGTGGGAATTACAACACTTCTGCTGCTCAAGCAAAGAAAACATCTATTTGTTGGCTGGCAGCCCATCGTTGTATCACAACAACATCTGGGTGAGGTGTCATAAGTATTGAGTATCTTCAATGTGGAATTTCTGGAGAAACAATTCACAGCGTCTGACTCACATTATAATAAATACTGAAGGTCAGAGAAATAATGCATACACCCTATACCATATCGAACATTTAGAAAATACCTACTTTTGCACACAGCACCGAATGGCCTTATCCATTATTAACATTGCTACATGGTAGTACCACTGGGAAATAAATACCAGCCTAACCCCACCACCAGTTCATATACATATTGCTATTGTTGCTCTGCGATTATTAGCTAATCATTTGTTTCAATCATGTAAGTACATAGGCATGAACTATTCAACTACCGCATTGTGTCGGGGAAACCTTTCATATATCATTAATTTAAGTCTCACATGGCGCAGTGGTCTTTCACCATAGAGTAACGGTTCAAGGACCATCTGCCTGTTACAAATCAAGATTGTAATTATGATTATAACAGTCACAGAAGTGTAATTAAGAATGTGATCACTGTACCAGTGTTTACGTTGGTCATGATGGTGTCAATGACAGTTGGATCCTCTGCATAAATATGTAGACATAATCTTGTTGTTTTGATGGAGGATCATATTGCATGTTGAATATTTGAACGTTTTTTAAAATTTTATGATGAAGAAAAAAAATAGTGACACGTCCACATATGCAGGACCTCTGACATTGCATGAATTGTGTATTTCTTAAGTAGCATTTTTTTCAAGTTATCTCTTGACATCTAGACACTAAGCTCACTTAATGAGTCTATTGACATGTGACAAAAATTGCCATGACTTGATTCAAATTTGATCCAGTCAGCAACATTGGACCTACAGTCATAGATTCTGTGGACACTGACAATGCAATTGTGCTAAGACTGTCTAGAAGACCGTCTGGGACAGTTGCATTGAACAAAAACAGGATACCAGTGTCCCTTGGGCATAAGGAAGCCGTGGCATCTGTGCCTTGTATATGTTGTGTGATTGACTGCTACACTTACCGGTACACTCTTCGAAGATCTGAACAGTGTCGCCAACAGATAGTGGCAGGCCCCATTTCACTTTGCCATCAAAGTTGTTAATGGCTGGAACAATACAAGACAAATTCAGAGCGACAGGAAAATTTTTCTCCCAAAGACATCAAACTGAAATGAAAATTTTATTTCTGACTACATCTAAACATCAAACATTAACCTGCCTCGTAGAACAATAGTTGGGTTCCATTACAAAATATCAATCAAGATTATGATTCCACACATATATATGGGTCATCCTGTGTCAAATCAACCAATTTTCAGGAAATAAAAAAATGATGTTTCAGAATTTGCTTAAATTTAAACCAATGAATAAGTATCTATACCTGAGCATTTCTGCAAAAGAACTAAGCATTTACGTGCAAATTGTGTCTGTAACGTTCTATAACATGGTAAGCACACCAAAACACACCCGTTATTTTTATCTGATTTCAGGTGCTTTTAACTTGAGAATTTTGCAAGCTACATATCTGAAATTTGCCAAATATGTAAACATATTGGTACAGATTACCTGTGCAAAATTCAAGAATGATAGGACAAAGGACAATGATAGGACAAAGGACAATGGGTGCACAAAAATGGAAAAGACTTTTATTTCCGAGAAAGATTTCAGCAGTCTGTATTTCATTGTTGCGTTACAGTACAATGTCTATTGTCAGGGATACTGACGACAACCTATTAGTTCTGTAGGCATCTAGTTGCTAGAATAATTCAGCCTTAAACTTTAACTTTTTCTATATTAATTTTACACATTTCAGCACCCAAAATGAGAATGTGGGACAAGTCATTTGATCACCATTTGTTTTAACTGTGCATAATCATTTATGAGGTAAACAACATATTAAAATTTCAGGATGGTGTTTGGTCTCATTTAATTTATACTGCAGCTGAAAATCACTGTTCTGCCCACTGGTGTTTTCTCCTAAATTAGCCAAAAATATCCAAAATAAATGTGGCAGAGCACAATCCTGAAATTTTAATATGTGTATTTACCTAATAAAAGACTATGCACAGTTAAAAAATGGTGGTTGTATGACTTGTCCCACTTTCTCATTTTGGGTGCTGAAATTCATAATAATATATTATATAGAAAAAGTAAAAATTTAAGGTTGAATTATTCTGAATGTATAGCAACTAGAAGCCTACTAGATAAATCGGATATTGCCAGTATCCCTGACAATAGATGGTAGCAATCTGGACATTGTACTGTAACACAACAAAGAAATACAGACGGCTGAAATCCTTCTCAGAATGTTTACCATTTTCATGCACCTGGTATACCCATTGTATACCCATTGCACAGATAAGCTGTATCAATGTTTCTACATATTCAGCAGAAATATGTAGTTTCTCAAGTTAGAAGCACCTGAAAACAGATACAAAATAATGGGTGCGTTTTTGGGCGCTTACCCCCGTTCACATCATAGGGCACTACAGACACAATTTGCATGCAAATTCTTAGTTTTTTTGCAGAAGTGTTCAGGTATAGCTACTTGTTTATTGGTTAAAATTTAAGCAGATTCTGAGACATCAACTTTTTGACCATTGGTTGATTTGACACCTCAAAATAGTCCTGGACTGTGCTGAAGGTTAAATTACATAATAACATAATAACATAATAACATAACAACATTCCTTCCATGTAACTGATTACACAAGTTAAATAATAACATTCCTTCCATGTATCTGATTACACAAGTTAAATAAATAACAACATTCCTTCAATGTACACTTTAACTGTTTACACAAGTGGATTTCACTGCATGGGTTGATTTTTTTATTAAGATTAGTGTAACTGATTACTATCGTATAAAGCATGACTACAATAGTAAATGACCTGATGATAAAGCATGATTACAATAGTAAATGACCTGATGAACTCACACATGGAAGTTAGTGATAACATTTGTTATTGTTGTAATGTTGACTTTTTTATTACACATCCTGTTCCCAAAATAAATCAATGCGTGATACTAAGATCTGTTTCCTTATAGCTGACTTAATATGCTGTCTTTCTTTTGTCTGTTCGTGCAATAACACAATTATATATCTTACTAGGTTCCATATGTCAGCAACTGGCCAGATTATTACATCAGACGCTCTGGTACCGAGGTAAATGATATCATCTTTTTGTGGAGATCTAAGACCATATATACTAGGTTACGGACCTCGGTCCAAGTACATTTTATGAGTACAAGTACATATTGTATGTTAAAGTAAATTATTAGTAATAGCATATTTTAAAAATAAACCTGTTAATTAATTTATATAATTCAGGAACAATTGATATATATATATATATATATATATATATATATATATATATTATATATATATATATATATATATATATATATATATATATATATATATATATATATATATATATATATATATATATATATATATATATATAGGGGCACTCTGATTAATTCACCTTTAAGTCATTGATATACTCAGTACACTCACTTAAACCAACCATTACCTAGGGTTAACATCTCAGAAAAACCAAGCCAATAAACTTCAAATATTTCTGTAATGATCTCAAAAGAGTGAGTAATTGCTAAATCTGCTCAGTATTAAGCAAGTTGTAAAATAAAGCAATTAGTAAGAGGTCTGAGGCATTAAACCACTTCTCTTATAATAACAAATATAACCATTACACAGGTACTATAACAGACTGCATTTATTGGTCTCCCTCCAGAATGACCTATGTAATCAATGCAGTGAGTCTACTATTGAGAGGATTTGTGACTTGAGTCACCATAAAAATAGACTCAGCTAGTTCTTAACACTGTCCCTTGTATGTTAAGGGATCATGCCCCAGTTAGACTTCCTGGTGTGCTACATACAATAGCCTGGTGTAGAGCGGATGCCAAAATGGAAATGTGGTCAAAATTAGGGGGTATGACACCAGTTTGTGAGGGAGTAGGCAGCTATTTTGTACTAGAACAGTCATTGGTTATACGTTTATGTGGCCCAGTACATTGGCCACACTGTGTAACAAATTTGGACAGAATAGTTGTATGTTGGTTGTGTCACTGCCACTGGAAGCATTGCATATATCAGCATTTTCAAATCTGGCCGCAACGGGTATCTGGTAATATGATACCCATTTATGGTGGCGTATCCCAATCAAGCACTACGCCTTGTATCTTATCAGATAGAAGCATGACAGCAGTCATATAAACAATAAAATTTAACAATTCTGACACATTGGAAATCACTCAAAATCCTGTTAAATGTGACAAATTGTCACTTTTCTGACAAAATTACACAATGTTTGGTTAAAAATCAAGCAATTATATAAATATTAATTTGAGAATAAATTCATTGCTATATCTAAAGAGACAATAAGGAGGCTTCATTGGCTCGCAATGCTCTGGAAATCTATTATACATGATATATGATTTATCAAGTGTCAAAGTGGACCTATAATTAAAATATGTGACTGATTTTCAGCAAATATTCTGAGCATGGCATTGTTTTGATTTGGCTGTCAAACAAATAATAATGACGTGACAAACAGGAGGTTCTATAATATGTGTACATATATATTGTGCTGCTACTTGATGTAAAATTGGACACTTTCTCAGAAAATAGCTTCCCTATTTGGGATCATGCCCCAGTTAGACTTCCTGGTGTGTTACACACGAATGTAGGGCATAGTAAGTTTGGATATTGGACGTTTCAAAAAATTCATACGATCTGACAATAGTGCATTTGTGCACGGACATTACCAGGTTTGCTGGCGGAAGCTGTTGAGAGTGAAATGGTGGATTTTTAGATGATTTTAATAGGCGGAAGGATATTTGTGATTTTTTTGGCGATTAGACATGTGTGCGTCGTAATTCATGCAAAAATTGGTAAACATTGAGGGGTATCGCACATACAGGCATATTACAAGAGTTAGAAATGTCTAATGTTGACAAAACTCTACCAGCATGTCAGTGGGATGATGACAGTGGCTGGTGAAAACTTTTAGAATTTTTGATGGTCACGTTTTCTTATAATTTTGCAAAACGTTAACATGGCCACCAATGGGAAATGTAACTGAGTGCTGAACCCTTAAGGCTAACTGATGAATGGCCCCTTCATTGTGGACTTCCTGGCTTAATCAAACAAACAAGGATTATAGCCGGTGTCATACAGAATATGGACCCCATGGAAAATGGACCCCGGGTCCATTTTCCCTATAGAATTTTGACCCGGGGGTCTATATTCCATTATGGAATACGCAGGTCCATAATCTATGGGGGTCCATTTTCTATGTAATAAAATATGGATCCCCATAGAAAATGGACCCGGGGTCCATATTCTATGGGGGTCATTTTCTGTCATAAAGAATATGGACCCCCATAGAATATGGACCCCAGGGCCATTTTCTATGGGGGTCCATATACTATGACAAATATAGAAAATGGACCCCCTTCATAAATTTACCATACAAAGTAATAAGGTAAATTGTGATTGAATATCTCTGAGCAAGTTTAATGTAAAACCTAACTGCATTTACGTTGTTGTTTTTGTTGTAGAAGAATTCCTGTGGTAACTTTGAAACAGAGATGAATTTAGCTTCTCACAAGAGCTTTTAGTGCTTTATGTGAGCACAGGTGAAAGTGAGACTGATCAATTAAAATCAAAGGTTCAAAGCACTAATTGGTTTTATGTGGTTTTACAAGGTGGGAAACACAATGACAAAATACACAATGACAAAATACACAATGACAAAACAACAAAAGCAAAATCTCTGTTCTTACAAATTGATTGTTAATCCCCAAATGCTTGGGCTGGAATCCAATTGAGACTTTTCACCATGAGTTATAGTGAGAAGTTGGTGAGTTGTTTATACTACTATAAATGGGTAGTGTATTACAAGTCCACCAAGCAGTTGATTTGGGAGCACTGTGTGTCCTTTGGCACACATCAGTGGTCACTATGAGTGTTTAATTATGATTTTTGACCTTCACTGAATGTGCAAAGTTATTATGCAATTTATTTACTATGAACATGCATACTTACAGATGTTCTTCTTTTTGTAGTTAACTGGTAGACAATGCATACATACTGTTGATTAGCACAACTTATTTTATTACATGTTTTGTACTTTTGACAAACATGTATTTGGCTGAGAAGTAAAAAGCAATTTCATAGAATTTATGGTTGACGTTGAAGGCACAATTTACAAACTGCATTATATTATGTAACAGTATGTATGAATTGTCTACCTTTTTTAATGGGGCCGTCAAAATTCCATCTGTCATATAGAATATGGACCCCCATGGAAAATGACCCCGGGTAAATTTTCTATGAGGTCCATTTTCTATGACACATGGAAAAAGGACCCCCATAGAAAATGGACCTGTGGTCCATATTTCATTATGGAATAAGGACCCAATGGGGGCTTGGCAAACATGTATTTAGCTGAGAATTTTTATTTTTATTGACAGTGTGCAAAACAAGAATGTGCAAAGTTATTATGCAATTTATTTACTATGAATAATAATATGCACACTTCAAAAAGACAATGAATGAATGAAAGTTTTAGTTATGCTTATTAAACCATTCCAGCAAAAGGGACAGACACTTGATTAATATTCACACATATAGCAATTGATGGCATACAAAGTCAATGATGACTGGCATTTTAATGTAAAGGGTGGCTAAAATAAATAAACAATTTTATATTTCAATTCATATAAATGATGGTTGTGACATTTAAGTTACAATCTACAAACTGCATTATATTATTTGATAAATTTTGCCCCTTTTTAATGGGGGGAGGTCCAAATTATATAACGGGGTCCAAATTCTATAATAGAATATGGACCCCCGGATCCATTTTCTATGGGGGTCCATATTCTATCTGACACCAGAACTAGTTACTAGCATAGCTGTTTGCTTAAGGCTAACTATGGGTTTCTGTTTCGGTTTGGTTTTCGCACTGATAGGCCTTCTGGCTTTCTTTTGACATTTGCTCAAGTTGCATTAACTTGAGCAAATGTCAAAAGAAAGCCAGTATTGCCCAAATTAGGTTTTTTTAATGGCAGGCCAAATCCGGTTTAACCATTATTGGCCCAGTCGAGTCTTATTAGCTGTGCAGCGAGGTTGGCGTTATCACCTGCACAGTAATAATAATAATATAAAAATCAACACATGAAGGTTCATGAAAAAGGTAACTTGAAACTTTTTTTCACACTCAAAATCAAATGCTTTACACTAAAAGTAAAGCATTTCAACAAATAAAAACAGAAAATATAGCGCTCAGTAATACAACTGGTTATGAAAGTAATACATTGAAGCATTATTTCTTTGATAAAACAGCAATCATCCAGATTCAGTATTGCCTATTGGACAAATAACAATATGAATTTACTAGACTGAGCACTGCCTAATCATTGGTGGTTTGCCTGCCGTTTGAGTTGAGGAACCGGGAAACTGCTGTCGATAGTAGGGCCTACACGCCGGTTATGTATGTGAATCAGAGCCCGGATCAGACTCAATTTCCAAGTCTACTGCGATTGCGCTTGGCCACTGCGGAGTGCCAGCAGTGGACGACAATACAGTAGTGTCTCGGTTACTAGCAGCAGGCAGATCAACATTATGAATCTTCACCAACGTAACAAAGGATGCTGACTCAGACTGTTCAGGGACAATCGTAGGAACACTGCTTTTATTCACATTTACAAAAAAGGCATTGACTGTCATGAACTTTGATGTTGACATTATCGCATCTTTTCACTCGTTTGGCAAGTGTAATTTTTAATTCGCCCCACGACATCCAGGTCATGGGATTGTTTCTTCAAATGAGAGCTTTGTTAAGAACTCAGTATGCCTCAATGCATTGTAAGATGCAATACATTAAATATAAACACATACCATTTGTTAACTTTCTTGTGGTGATTATTACAAATAGTTAGATATCATCCAACGAAGTGAAATATGGTGTATGTTTAAACTTAAAGCAACATCACTGATGTGTCGCATTAACACTGCCACCTTGAGTCCAATGTTGTATTATATAAAAAATGTGTTGCTCTCCCCTTTTTCCCCTGAAATCTGGAGTGTGGCTGACATCGATACTGGCCGTTGATTTTGTTTTTTTCTCCCGTCACTGGTCCTGCTTCACTGTTGTCTCCCCTACCCATCTCCACTCCCCGTCTTCACTCCCGTATCTCGTTTTTCACTCCCACCAAATCTCTCTTCACACAGTCCTCCCATCTCAGTCTCGGTCTTCCTCTTCTCCTTCTACCCTGCATTCTAAGCGCATCTACTCTCTTTGTTAGCCATTCCCCTTCAATTCATTGCAAGTGTCCAGCCCCCTTTAGCCAACTCCTCACCAGCTTCCTCCTGAAACCCTCTTTCATACCAAACTCCTCTCTCAGCCCCTCCATTCTTCGCTTGTCTATTCTCTTCAATCCTGCAATTCTCACCCAGTTATTGTCACAAAAGTGGACATGATCGTGAGAAATGTGTTTCCAAAACCTGTTTGCCTCTCTTTTCTTCAAAAAAGTTAACTTTGTTGGATATTTATACTCCCAGTGACATATATAATCTTTTAACTCAGCTGTATTGGTGTCAAAAAAAAAAAATACTAAGTCTTGATGCTTGATGAGATACTCCCTTTACAGCTGATCACAGCCAAACTGGGAGGTGGTATATACATTAGTGAGTTTAGAGATCAAGATCACCAGTTCTATGAGGAGCACTGAGTCCACAACTGTCAACAGGTTTTTCCATTTCCCTTTTACTTCCCCTGGCATAGACACTAGATAGAAGGGACCAACAGCTTTTAGGTGTCTCTTCCAAAAGACACAGGCAAAGTGGGGTGAACGAAATTGTCCAAGTTTCGAAACAGCAGCGTGTGGTTTCGAACCCTGGTCCCCTCGACCAAAAGCTTGATGCTCTACCACACAACCACTGCGCAGTTACTAAATGTAAGTCTAAGACCACCAACGATGTGCTCTGAAACCATGAGGTGGAAACCATGAGGAGAAGTTGGGCGCAGTGGTTTTCTGGTAGAGCTTCGGGCTAACGGTTGAGGGGACCAGGTTTCAAAACCACCTGCTGCCGTTTTGAAACTGAGGCAGTTTCGTTCAGAAGAGACATTAAAAGCAGATGGTCTCTTCTACGTGGTGTCAATGGTGCCAGGGAAAGTAAGATCCCACACAAGGAATAACAAACCTGTTGTGGACTCGCTAACTCTCTAGAGTCGAGAAGGACACTCTGAAATAAACCAATGCCAGAGCATATAATCTTCAAATATGAAGGAAATGCCAAGATGCGAAGAAGAAGACCACCAAAGGCAAAGCCAAGGCAGTGATCCGAGTGAGAGAGATAGAGAGACAACTTGACATCGGGTAACAAGAAGGAAGTTCCCGAAACTGGAATCTCTCATTAAAACGTGATTCAGCTATTATGTTTTGCCTGCTGTCTTAGTATCATAAGTATGTTATTCGATGTATGTATGTCACCAGTTACGTAGTTAACGTGCACAAACACTAGACTAGTATTACAGTAGTAACAGCGTCAGCCAGCATGCCAGTGAACGCTACCATCACACAAATTCAACAACACGACGAGCTGTCAGTGTCAGAGTGAAAGTTGTGACTACTAAAGTGTAACAGCGCATGATTACTTAAAAAAAGAAGCCACTTACCCACGCCAAGTTTGGCTTTTATCGTGGGCACCCACATTGCAGTAGGACCGTTCAATGCGGTTTATATTCCAACAGCGAACATTGCAAAGTCCTAAGGCTAAGGCTAAGCCAATTCAGTATGCAACCACTTTTGTCCACCGATGATTGCATATCCTGTTTTGGTCACATGACACCCGCACCCGGAAGAACCTTTCCGCCCACCTATCGGATTTTATTTTCAAAATCGTCGATGGTTTAATCTGCGAGGCTTAGATTGTTCCGCCAGGTGGACTACACAGCAGGGTTCCCGGCCCACCATGTGGCGCCACTGTTGAAGGTGTAGAAATCACTGATCTCTACCAGATGTATGACAGTATGAACCTTAACAAAATGCATCGTCAGGGCATACCGTAAATTGGACTGAGGACTAAAACCTATGGAAAAGATGGGCACGGACCACAGTCAGAATCAATACAACGATAAAGAGTCCCAAGGAAAAAATTTATTGTGCAGTTTGGGTTTATTTGTGAGAGCAGAAATTGTGTGGATGAGTGAGTGGAAGTGATGTTTTTGTGCACTAAGCTTTGAAATGATGCCATTTGTCAGTTGGTATACCAGTTGTGTAAGGAAACAGTGGCCATCAGGCAGGGTGTAATCATATTTTGGAAACCGTGGCATTTCATGGCAGAAATGCAGGAGTGTCATGCATTGAAGCAATTTGTGCGAAAAGGAGGTATGTCATTTTCACGAATTTCACACACCTGGTGTCTTAGTGGGTCTGTCATTTTCTGTGAATTTAAAAAAAGAATTGTAGGATAAATTTTTAATGTAGGCGCAAGAACGTTATAATATCGTCTATGGGAAAAGTGACTGTGGTCCGTGCCCAGATATACATATGATTGCACATGGGAATATGCTATCACCCGACACAAAACTTATCTCTTTAAGGGCATATACATGGGAAGTAGGCCTACTAGTGCCTTGCACGGGCGGGGCTTTGGGTCCAAGCCCGGCCTGGCCCGCAGGCTGGGCTTCTACATAAAGGCCTGAGCCTACATATTGAGGGCCCGGGCGGGCCTGGGCTGAAAAAAAATTAAACACATCGGGCTTGGGCCAGGCCTAGTGTGAGCGGGCTGAGCTGGGCCAGGCTTGGGCTAGGCCTGGACATAATAAAAATATTCATACAAAACACAGATTATTAATTTTATTATTAATAAAAACTGATTATAAATTGTAATTCCGGATAATGAATGCTTAAAATTATTTCTTTAGTATTATATAGTTGCAAATTGAGACCTTGCATGGAATTATAAATGACACTAGTGCTTTATGCATCTTTTCAACAATGGGACTTAATTCCTATGGTATCATTTTAATAATGTGCATTCTTTTAATAGAGACATTTCATATAAAATATATGCATAGTCGCATGCCCATATCTTTGTATTGTAATTCTTTAAACATGTAGTGGCTTTCCAAGATGCTCTGTGACTGGAGTAGTGACACTTGTTTCACTGGCTTCATCACAGGTAATGCATGTTTCCAATCATTCTTCTTCACCTCAAACTTAACTTCCTATCCCTTAATCCGTGATGTCTAGACTATGTAAACCGCATATTTTTGGGATGAATGTACCCGTTTGCATAGATCTAATGACCCCATACCAGGCCACTTAAGTTCACCTGGCTGGAAGCAGCCAGCCCCAAATATTTACTTTAGACATATTTGCAGAAGCAATCCAGCCATGATTAACCATCAACTTAATCACCCTTTGACCAAACCAGTGGACATTCTATTGTCTAGGTCTTCCCTCCAAACATTGCCTGCCTGAATGACCAGCCAACTGGCCACTGCCCACTACCCAGTAGTACCAGTACCCAGTACCCACCCCAGTTGGTAATTGGTATTTTTCAATTGTGTGAACTAGTGACTACAATTTAGTATCTACAATTTCCCAAGTACAAATTCATTCACACTTGTACTAATTCACACATGTCTCAACCTGATCTGTCTCAGGCTAGTGACTGCAGTCCTGCTGGAAATGCCACTGGGTGTCAGTGGGTGATATATAGTAGTAGCTAGTACTAGCTAAACACTACTCAACAACAACTGACATTAGTATTTCAGTAGTCAACATTATACAATGTTCATATATTATTTTTTTATTTATTAAAACAATAAGTCTGTTTTACAGTTTATTTGTGTTTCATATTTCTTATAAGATTATTGTTTTATCTTCTTTAAACTTAGCGGGCCGTGGGCTTGCGGGCAACGGGCTTACCCGTCTTTGACCCGCGGGTATGGGCCTGAAACTTGCGGGCCGGGGCTAAACATTCACGGTCTGGGTCAGGCCTGGCCTAAATTCTAGTTTGCGGGCCTGGGCCAGGCTTAAAAAATTGCTGCGGGTCTGGACTGCTAATTGTGGGCCGGGCTTGGGCTCAAATTATAGACCCGCACAGGGCACTAAGGCCTACTAACTGCATATACATATAGTGGGGCCTAATCGTAATGCTCATCAATACAACACAAAAAAGGCAGCAAGAGGATTCAAAACAGGTCCTCTCGACTGACAGTTCAAAGTTCTAACGGATGCTGGTGAAGCAGGCCTCTCACTGCATATTTATAATGGTTTTATAGGTGGTATAATATATCATATTTATAATGGTTTGATACCCCAGCTAGCAAAACTTCACTGGGCCAATGACGCTTTAATGTGCATTTTTCATTGGTCCGATGAGAATTTTTACACCAGGCCATGCCAAATGATAACATCATAGGCCCTTTACTGGCCCCAGCTAACAAAACCTGATTGGGCCAATGATTGACAGCCATCATTGCCCCAATCATGTTTTTTTCATAGTAAGTCAAATGTCAGTTGAGCCAATGACAGCCATCATTGGGCCAGTCATTTTTTTAGAGCCATCATTGGCCCAGTAAATTTTGATAGCTGGGGGATTTCAGATGGTTAAAGAGTATTCATTTGGGATGATTAGCAGTCATATTTGGTTTCTTTAAATATGGGTGAATATGTAGCTGCTCTCTTTGTTAATCTGTGTAGAAATCTGTGTATAGAACTGTTCCACAATTTTTTTTTGTTTTTGTTAAGGCTTTTGTTTCATACAAATGTTCATTGAACAGCACAATCTATCAAACCGTAATTGCTGACATTTCAACTTGCATAATATTGTGTATCTCAGAAATATTATATGAACAAATAACATAATAAATTTGAACTAAACAGTGATTTGGACCAGAGAAAAAAACAAAATATTAAAATGTATATACACATTTATTTATCATAGTTGCACACTTTTTAGAAACGAACATTACAGATAATATACATTGTTATTTGTTGTGTTCAGACGATTGTAAATAAATGTAAACAAGAAAACTATCAACATGGAATAATCGTTGAAATATTTATACTACTCTTCTTCTCAATCGTTTCACTGCTGTTTATGTGCGATACACTGCCAGTAACACAATCACATTCACAAATAATGTTAATAAAAGGAAGCCACAGGTAACTGATTTACAAAATATAAGCAAACAGCATGTCAACATGACATGTATACATGCAGTAGCATATTTAGGGAGCTGGTAGCCCCCTTTGGCTTAATTTTGTCCATATTTTTTATTGCGCCGCTACATGGTAGCATGGGTGACTAGGTGTACCCCCTTTGTGAGATCCTAGATACGTCACTACCTGGATATGTGTCAGTTAATGCAACCCACACCACTAACAGAGTATTCACTGAACAAAAATAAAAATTTATATTTCCACAGATAACTTACCTACATGACTGCGCGTTGGTTAACACACACTGGCAGTGCTCTTGGACAGCATCAAGCAACGTTTCCTGGCCATGGTAAGTTTGTATAAACAATGCCTAGGACAATGCACAACACTTACTGTTGGGCAAGCAATGGAGGAGTCAAACTTGTGACAATGATTTGTAACTGTGACAATATTGAATCCTCTCTCTAGTGAACGTTTCTTAATACAGCAATATATCACAGTGTTCATAACTCCACATTCTTGTATGAAGCTCAACATCCAGTTCTTCGTTTAAGTTAAAATCTGTCACATTCACGGAGGTGCTGACTGCACCGCTGTTGCCTTGGGTGGTGCTGGCTGTGATGAGAGTGGTGCTGGCTGTGATGACGGTGGTGCTGCACCACTGTCGGTGTTAGCACCAGATGAACCGACACTGCTGCAGTGTTTGTGGATCCAATGATGATCTAGGACTAATGCGATGGGCAGTCGTCTGTCGGGGTTGTGTTGTAGCAACTGTGTGGAAAGACACAACAACCAGTGTTAGCAGTGTGACGAATACATAAGGGTGGATGGAAATAATCATAGAAACACAGGTACAAATACAGCCAGGCTAACCAGAAGCATTGAATTCAGTCACAAAAGCAGTGCAATAAATGAGAACATATTTGTACGTCACCATGCATTGCCATAATGCACCATGATTATCGTTCAAGTTAGCACAGAAGGTTGTAGTCGAACAATGTTTGTTTTTATATATTTATATATTTTTCAGGGATATAAACATTCACTATGGTGCAGTCTGCAGATGTTGTGTTTCTAATTTTGTTATCTAATTTACTTTTATTGACTTCAGTTAATTAAAATGTTTGGTTCAGCAGTTATCAGTAACAGGGCCATCTTCAGTGTTTTGAAAAATGGGATTTAGGTGTACACAATCAGCCAGGGATTTCTGGGAGGATTTCTAAAAATGTTACATTTAAAAGAAATTATCTCAAAAACGTGGGTTTGTTCAAACTCCCAAAACCCCCCAATGACAGGCATGACTAATGAACCGTAAGCCAGGGAACCCACATCGCACCAGCCAGGGAATCCCTATTGCACCAGCCAGGAAGCCACTGTCGCCCCAGCCAGGGAACCTCTCTCGTCCCAAACAACTCCTATCCAAAACCTGCTAAACGTTAATGTTACCTAACCTACCTTTGTGATGAGGTCCTTGGCTTCATCAGACACGAAGCTAGGGAAGCGTAAATCGACAGAGGAGATGCGGCGATAAGTCTCTGTGTTTCCCTGAGCCTCGAAGGGTGGCTTGCCAACGAGGAACTCGTAGCAGAGGACGCCAAGACTCCACAAATCCACCTTCTCGTCATGCATCTTGCCCTCAATCATCTCCGGGGGCAAGTAGTCCAGGGTACCACACAGTGTGCCGCGTCTGTCGCAACATACACACACCATTAAAAAATGTAGTTTTTATGTTATCCATCATTTAGAAATGATTAATTGGAGCTTGACATGATTTTACGTCAACAATATCACCATATTTTACATCTTGCTTATAACTTGAATTTGTGAGAGCAATAATCCACAGATACAAGTTGGATAAACAACCAACATAAATGCTGGTGAATCATAGTCAAGCAATCAAGTTCAACTGTGCTCAAATTTAACAACACAATGCAGCAGAAGCAATTATATAATCATGTCAATGTCATTGATCGCTAAGTATGTCGGTTTCCTTGAGGCACTGGAGATTGCTTTGAAGAAGTCCTATCAGGTGTGCTTGATTGTCCCCAACAGCAATCCTTTATTCATGATGTCCATCACTATGCACAGAAAAATATCCAATATTTTTTTTAAATTTACCCCAACACTTCCATCAACATGCCCCACAAAGTAATTATTAATTAAGCAAATATGTGTAGAGTTGTTAATTAATTAAACAAATATGTATATTTGTTAATTAATTAAATCTGCATAGAGATGTTAATTAGTTAAATGAATATGCATAGAGCAGTTAATTAATTAAACAAATCTGCATAGAGATGTTAATTAATTAAACAAATATGCATAGAGTTGTTGCACTTAATGCTGACACATGCACAATTTTTTTTATTTTTGTAAACTAAGATATTATTGTCCCATGGCACTACAGGACATATCCCCCTGCAACATTCTTTAAAGGTACTAACAACAAGGCACTAGCTAAAAGGCTTTTTTGTGTGTACACAAAGTTTAATATTGTATGTACTACATGCCAAAATAAAAAAATTAGGGAAAATTTATTTATATGTAAAATTAGATTTTTAATGCATCTAACTCGCAAAACGCGCATAAAAATTTGAAGTTAATGAGATGAGCGATCATGTGGTTTTGTGACGTCAATGATGATATGGGTTTCAGCATAATCTGACTTGCATTACTATAGCGAGTGATGGCGGTGTAAATTTTTCAGAATAAAACGTATAATGTAAAGATTTCAAACCGCTACGGGTTGGTGATACCACAAAATCATCTTCGAATTTGGCTCTTTTGGAGCAGTTTAGTGACGCCAGTAGCCTTTGACTTATTTTCTTCTCTGACTGAACCATGAAAACGACAACACAGAGCTGCCAAACTTTTCCTCATATATCTACCATACACATGCACATGTGACATGGTCAAACATTACTTACTTCCAAGAACGTAAGAGTCATGTTTGACCATGTGACATGTGTATATGTATGGTAAATATATGAGAAGCTTGGTGGCTCTAGGTGGTTGTTTTCATGGTTAGGTCAGAAAGTAAACATCGCAATAGCAGGAGTAGTGCTGACGGGTGGTGGTGATTTCAGCCCTCGGAGAATTCGGCCCAACTGCCATGTTGTTTCAGCTTGGTGATTTTGATGACTGATGTGACATGCAAGATCTACTCAGTTCTAGCTAGTAATGGATTAGCCTTCACTTTAAGGGTTTGTTATTCCTGTACTTGTCATCAAAGGGATGCTAAGTTTAACTAGATACTGTTGAAGTACACTGCTTTATCTGTTTCGTACAGTGAGCAGAAGTGAATAAAAAACCATGCTTCACATTTAAAATGATCTGACGAAAAACACTGTATAACAACATATTATGATAATTGTAATTTAATTTATTAAAATTATTCAACTGTATATAATATTATAGTTTTTGGTGTAATATATTATACATTTTAAGGATACAACGAATTATATAAGTTCTAATGATCGTCTCTTCGTGTTAAAATGGAAAAAATATAGCGCCATATTTTATGCAAAAGCTATAAAAGCAGTTACAAAATAAACATTTCGGGTTAATGTGGAAATAAATAAATTAACAAATGAGAAAATAACTAGAATGCTTTATTCACAGAAAGACACTCATTAACCTGATGCACCCTGAACACCGAAATTTCGGTGTTGGAATGTAGTGTTCATATTGATCGCCATGTGGCGCCACGTTCATTTGCTTTGGTTATGCTGTTGGTGCCCGGATGAAAACAACACATGTGCGGACGTTTTGAGCCGTTTCTCGAATCGATCCGTCAATTATTAGTATTTTTGCGAATTTTTTTAAAGTGACCGATATCTCGTCAACATTTTACGATTCATGGTTATGATGACTATGAGCGGGCAATGCATCTTTTGGGTTTTACATCCGATAATTCGGATGTAAATGACATTAGTAGCGGACAAGACAACGACATCGACGTGTCAATGATGTGTTGTTACTGTATTCATAGTCTTTTGACGTAACATTTGCAGAATTACTGCATTTATATTCCTTGAATTTTTCTTTTCTTTTCTTTTCCATAAGTTATTATACTACTATACGTGGTGGTGCTCTGATATATATGTCAGTAGATTACATGTACCTACGAAACTTTCATTATTATGCATTTTGTGAACAGTTTTGTGTGCTTTATATGTATATATGCGATCAACCAAAATCATAGTACTTGCATGCTAATTGTAATATTTCACAGGTAAATGCAGATATTATTATAATTTCTGTTGCTGGTCATAGAGGACATGTAGGCCTACCTTGCAGTACCAAACTTGCCTCATTTTGTGCTTTATTGTGTCCATGAGTGACGAAATAAAACTAGATTTCGTATTTAATTTTTCACTTTGCGATTGTTTACATATGCTAATTATATGCTAATTAGCCACAGTTAATCATGACATTGATAGTGTTATTACCATTGGTAAGATAAATATTCTGTGATTCAGAATATGTATATATTGTAAGGGTTTTTATGAAGACTTTACATGTTACAGTGCATTTCATAATCCCATGGGTTGAAACAAAATCAACTCCCCCAGAAATTCAGGGCTTATCAGGTTAAACTTCATGTGCTCGCTACACAATTGCTTGGACCGAGATCACTGAGACCGAAGTTACCAGAGTTGTGGGCCGAACTCTACAAAGAATGCTGTCCGAATTCACCGTGAGCCGACATCACCCGTATCCGCGCTTACAGCTCGCTTCAATCCTAGGTGGACCGTGGTCGTCGATGCCCGTGTTCTATGGTGGTATCAACATAGCTTCCACTACTGGGAATAATGTGGGCACATCATCCTCTTTCAGAGATTTTAGCAACAAGATAACCCAGGGCTGCACCTTCTCTGGTCTGGATCGCAGTCACAAGTTTTCTCGAAGCGAGCAAAACCGGCTGTGCTTCGTCGGCTTGATGTTTGCTTTTTTAAACAAAGTTGGCTCCATAGGGAACTTAAACCAACTACATGTTACTTTATTCTTACTACTGTTTGCATTACAATCAATTGCCACACAATAAACCATTACAACGCTAGCTTCTAAACAACTGCTATCGCTGTCAACAGTACGGTGAATGAATGGAAAGTCCCAGTCTCATAGCACTTCCTTATCATCAGTAACATCACGTCAACACTTATCGATAAGAGTGGGAAAAATATGCATAATTGAGGCGTGCCGGTAGAACAGAGTGTTATTTGGAATTATTAATTAATGGAATTCTAATGAATTTTTCAGTGTTGTGGAAATATACTACAATATGTTATATAATATGATTTCAAGCAATTGTTGTTGTTATTCCCTTTAACCCCAAACTATACAATACAGGTAATGTAATTTGGTGCACAGAGATATTATTGAGGGGGTGAAGACTGAATATTATGATGGGACTAGATATTGTTGTATCTTACTTTGATTCAGGCGAGTGGACAGACCAGCCGAAGTCTGCAATCTTGAGTTGTCCGTTGGCTCCAAGGAGAAGGTTCTCTGGCTTGATGTCTCTATGAATAACTTTTTTCTCCTGACAGTACTGGAGGGCCTTGGCAAGCTGTTCTATGTACTGCAACAACACACACACACACAGTCATCTCCTGACAGTACTGGAGGGCCTTGGCAAGCTGCTCTATGTACTGCAACAACACACACACACAGTCATCACCTGACAGTACTGGAGGGCCTTGGCAAGCTGTTCTATGTACTGCAACAACACACACACACAGTCATCACCTGACAGTACTGGAGGGCCTTGGCAAGCTGTTCTATGTACTGCAACAACAAACACACACAGTCATCACCTGACAGTACTGGAGGGCCTTGGCCAGCTGCTCTATGTACTGCAACAACACACACAGTCATCACCTGACAGTACTGGAAGGCCTTGGCCAGCTGCTCTATGTACTGCAACAACACACACACAGTCATCACCTGACACTACTGGAGGGCTTTGGCCAGCTGCTCTATGTACTGCAACAACACACACAGTCATCACCTGACACTACTGGAGGGCTTTGGCCAGCTGCTGTATGTACTGCAACAGGGAAGGTTCAATTACAGTGGTCAATTACAAGAACACAGCATCATAGAAGCTCAATTACATCACTTCAAAACGTCAATTTCAATAGTTCATAAGTTGAGTACAACTACATTTTTACATGTACCATTACTGCTCATTTGTAAACAGTGTTTTACCAACTGTAACTGTTGGTGAATTCATACATTCTTGCTGCCAGGGTTGAGTCAATTGCCAATTACAATGCCTCACAAAAGTTTGATTACAATATCATTACATTATTAAAATTATATTGTGTTTACAATTACACTGTGATTGTAATTAATTACTACTATATTACCCAACCGTGAACAACACACTCATCACAAACTAAGAAGCTATCCCGATAAACTTATTTCCAATACACAAACAAACCCCAAACCTTGGATCTGTCATTTACAACTCAGTTATTGTTTTCAATAAAGTTGAGCCTTTAATTAAAGGTACACACTCCGTTATTGTGGGTTGTTAGGTTTATCTATATTTTAACATCTTGACCACCCAAATGTGTTTGAATGAACCACAATTTTTAAATATAATTTGACCATTATTGGTTTATGAATATAGACCTTGCTGCAATGTAAACATGACATTCGGGTCGAAACATTAAAATTATTTTAACAAACTGTGGTTCATTAAAACACCATAAAAACCACCAGACTACAGACCTTTAAGAAGCATTGAATATGAAGACTACTGAAAAACCAACTGAGAGTTTTGGGTAAAGTTGCTGCCAGGACAGCTTTAATACTTTTAATTTGGACATATTTATGAAGGTATTTTAATTACGATGGGAGTTGAGAAAATATATTAATAATTTAATAAAATTACTGAAATTTGTCACCAGAGATTGCTATTGCAATGTTGCACCTTGTAGTGGCAACTAAGCGGACTGACAGCGACTTTTTTATTATTGTTCTGGGCACTGCACACTGAGCTACTGTGGTGGAGGGAACTTCTAGGAACCTACTATGGCAGACTGTTGATCACTGAATCGCCCTTCAGTCTTGAGCAGTTTGTACAGCTCCCCCTTGGGGGCGTATTCTAGCAGTATGTAGACACGCGAGTCATCATGGAAGTAGCCGTACAGACGCAGGATGTGGGGATGTCTGCAAGACCAGCACAACATATACAGTGTGTGTGCGTGCACGCACATGAGTGTGTGCATGACAAATGTGTGTGCACGCGTGACAAGTGTGCATACATGAGTGTGACAAGTATGTTTATGTGACCAGTGTGTATGTGTTTGCTTAGGTGTAATAGGATAACATATTTAAATATATACACAGCCACACCCAGGATTGCTTAAATGTCATAAACTTGAATAAAGTTGTGGGGCCTTCTTAGCATAATAACACTTCACCCATCAGATAACTACAACAGCGCCAACCAGCAACTAAGTTAGTAATGATCATGTAATTAATTAATGCTTTTTATTCACTGTTCTGATATAGGTTGTATGATTGTGGAAAATGTTTGGCCTGTGAATTCCAAATTACCGTAGATGAGCCTGGATTTCTATTTCTCTTCGTATTTGATGTTCGACCCCACATTTGTGTAACTGTGCTTTGAACAACACCTGTGTACAACAACATGAACATCAACACCTGTGTACAACAAAGTGAACATCAACACCTGTGTACAACAAAGCGAACATCAACACCTGTATACAACTATGTGAACATCAACACCTGTGTACAACATGATTATATGTTAAATTAAAAACCTAGAGTGCAACACTGGCTTCAACGCTGGTCACATTCTCACAATTCTTTGTTTGGAAAAATTTCCCAAAAATTCTAAACTTTTTCAAAGCCCACATAGTAGTGCACATTCTGGATGAAAAGTTAATTTGATTACACCATAGTAGGATGTTGTAAGTTATGAAAAATGCTGATAATCGTAAACACCGATAGGATTATATACATTTAGAGCAACAAACCTTCATGGCAACAATGAACTTGCTTTTCCTCTCACGGGCAAGATAAACATTTCCAAATTTGCCTTTTCCCAGTGGTCGGCCAATCTCAAAGTCTGCCAGTACCCAAGGTTTTCTAGAAACAAAGCAACAGTGTTAGGTAGATGAAACTAACACATCATGATAGTGGCTGACATACTTTTAATACGATAATTAGACATACAAACAATTCCCTTAGTTGTTTTATTGTGTGCATCAAATGATCAATCTTAATTGCATTAAAAAATATTCAAACATCATACCCACCAATGTTCACATTCTGATAGTTAGCAGTGTAATTTCTATGGAATAGAAGAGTTATTGTTGGTTCGGTGTATTCTATAGCAACATGATAACTTATTAAACATGTTCGGACTAGGATTAGGCACACTTTGTCATGGGTACACAATTGTTCTGCAAATAGTCTGGTTGACGTATCCATCAAAGGTGTCATGAGCCGTTTAGAGCAGCATCTAAAAGTCAGAACTCTATCTGGGTATTAGGTTGGTAATGACATAAAGGCAAAGATAAATGAGCAGCAAAACTGTCTGTAATAAATAACATTGATAAATGATATAGTAAACAATCCAAAGATTGGTTTAGCGAATTTTGTTTGATTAATAAAATGGCAAAGAAAGACTGTGTATATTAAAAATGCATTAACTGTTGTGAAGGTTAATGAGTAAATAAATTAATCGGTGAAAAGAACTGGAATGAGAAAGCGAAACTGATTGAATAAATGTAATTGACCCCAGCTTTTTCAAACATATCACGTTTCAGTAATTTTACTATTTTACACTGCTTAAATTATAATGTTGAAATGATCCAATTACCCACTGAAAAATGTCAGCTATCTTACACTTGATTTGTTTTTCAAGATTATTTAATAGAATTAAGAGATATTCTAAATAACCTTTCAGTGTCGCCAGAGTGCAGCTTGTCTGTCAGCGGGCCTTCCTGCTGTCGCTGCTTTGTTTGCTGCCGATGCTCCATTTTCTGTTTCTGTTCAGGTTGCTGTGCCTGCTGCCTCGGTTGCTGTGCCTGCTGCCTTGGTTGCTGTGCCTGCTGTTTCTGTTGGCTGTCTTTGGGCAGCGGCTTTTGCTGTGAATGCAACTGAAATTTCTGATGTTGTTTGTCATTTTGCTGTTGTTTCTGCTGTTGAAGTCTGCCAGCAGCACTGCCTGATCTCACCAGGGTGACAGGTTTCTGGGCCTGGTGCTGGGGTCTGCTAACCCCGCTCACCGATCTCACCAGGGTGATAGGTTTCTCAGTCTGTGGCTTTCGGTGAGGTAAAGCTGTAGGTATCTTGCCGGTGTTTGCGGTGGACTTGGTGCCGCCTGTTAGTCTCTGTGTGGCCACACTTGGCTTGGAAACAGCTGGCTTGATTATTTGTGGGTTCTTTGGCACTGCATCTAATAACAACTGTGTTATTATTAAATACAAACATGCAATATCTATACAAATGCTCATTGTGAAACAGGCACATTTAATCTATAAATATGCTGAATGGAAGCACTCGCTTCTGATTAGACTGTTGCAAGTTCACAGTGTGGTGCCACTGCTTTTCCAGCTCATAGTGTGCGATGTGCCTCTAGGGAATGATTCAAGAACCAGATTATTGAATGCTGTACATAACGTTTCTTGAAAAAACTCCTAAATATGAGCGGTGAGTGCAAGTATAGTGAACTACCACCAAGTTCCCTTGAAATTCAATGCCTGCACAATACATCACAATCGTCTTCAATTATGGGGGAAAACTTCATAAAAAGCGAAATGTAGTAAGACTCACCGTTTTGTTGGACAGGTCGCAACACTCGTTGTGCCTTCCTGCCAGGGGGCACCTGCTAACAATGTCAACAATATCACAAATGAGCATGTTGTCTGTGTTCATGCAATGACAAATATTTACATCTAAAAACAATGTTATTTTTAAGGGGGGGGGCATGTAGTCACAAGAACAGATGAAACTCTAGCACTTTAATGGAATTATAATATATATATATATGCATATGTGTTTAAATAATATATTATATACATAGCTATATATACCAACCAGACTAATCAAATATGAAATACTAGTGAACCTGTTTTCTATTGATGCTATACAATCTAGATTTCAAGCTTTATGTGTATGTAAATAACTCGCAATTACAAAAATTAACATGAATTGAAGGTGCATCTGTTGTCAACCAAGGTGACAAACCAAAAGGTGCATCTGTTGTCAACCAAGGTGACAAACCAAAAGGTGATAAAGCTATTTTCTGTTTAATACTCCAACATCACCATGAAGTGTAAGAGCCTTACCATGTTCTGAGACCTGGAAGTCATCACAGTTGCCTGTAGCTCAACTCTCTCCAACAATTACGTCAATATAATTTGCCTGTCACCTTTCAAAATCTGAAGAAAAAGCATACATGTTTATTAAAATGGCCAATTTTTCAGTGATGCTCACACTGGCCGGTAACAACACTCACTGACCACACCCCAGTCACTCTATGTGTGTTAGTTTGTGCGGTTTGACTACTGATAGATATAGCTAAGAGTGTTCGACAACCAAACATAAACAAAGGTCTAGTTATCTGGCTTTCGGTATACAATGAAACCCCCAATTGTCCAGACCAATGCCTTGTCTGCAACTCTGCTCCTCTTCTCCCTAATTTGCTGTCTACCACCCTTTATATCAGACTTTTGCAGACTTTAAAGGGAAACAAAAGTCATGGTTTTGAATTATTAAAACAATCATTTACAAAATTCTACAATCAAGAATATCACACCAGCGGTTTACTAGCAAAACATTGTTGAACATACAGCATCTTTATTTCATGGGCCACACGACGCCATACTGTTAGATAACCATACGTTACTCACTAGTGCTTGTAGTCCAACAATATTCGCTCGCCTAATGAAAATCTATTTGTAAACACCTAGTCCTATGTTTGCCAGTAGGAAATGGCCTTGCTGCATGCATCCAAAATCAACAATGCAACATATTTTGGCCTTTGCTTACTAACTTAAACTGATCCCATTCTGACTTAGAAGCTCGCATGATTGAGAGTTTCCGTTGCTTCACTGTATATTGGCCCTTCAATTACAGCTGTACAGTCAAAAACACTTAACGCATCACAGCAGAAATCTAGCTTCGCCAATTTCGTAGAACTGCCAGGCGATTAATGGTTGCACTGGTCAACATGTCAGGCTTTTGTCAGCCTCCATGAAAACTGAGATTTTACCAGTCTCCCACTTTTAGAACAAATTCTGAGTAAACCACTGGTGTGATATTCATGACATGATTTTAGTTGCACATGGTTTGTTCTTATTAACTCTATTACACGTATAGCCCTAAACCATTAGTGTTGTTTCATTGTAAATATGTGAAATTGAGCATTGAAAAAGGTGATTAAATATGTTTCTATGCACGACATGTTTAATTATTTACATGTTCTGTACATAACTTTATACATGCATTGTAAATTGTCAGTGTGCATAGTTACTATACATATTGCATACATGTTAATAACGGTGCAATGGAGGTGGGCCTAGATTAAAAAAAATCATCCATATCAGGGGTCAATGACATTATTATCAATTCCAAACCAATTGCAAATACCAATTCCACCTTTCAAATACAAATTCCAATTATCAAAATTAAACTTCTATTTCAATAATAATTGGCAGAGGCTTGTCAGGATTTATATGGCAATGGTAGTTTAGGGATCACCAGCTGTGTGAGTCCACGACAGGTTTTTTTCATTTTCCCTCTTTGGGGTCTTTTACTTCCCCTGGAATAGACACCAGGAAGAAGGGCCCAACGATTTTCTGTGTTTCTTCTGAAAAACAGCTATGGGGGTAAACGAAATTGCCCACGTTTCGAAACGGCAGCATGTAGTTTTGAATGCTGGTCCCCTCGGCTCGACCTGAAAGTCCAACACTCTACCACGTCACAACCACATCGCCACACACAAGCCAAGTATGTGAACAGAGCAACCATGTCCATGGCAAAAATGTTCGCCCCGCTCTTCGTCTCTGGGGCGAAAGTCCTGAGGGGCATTTGCTAACTCGCCGTTTTGGCAGTTCCGTAGCCATTTGGCTACGGAACTAATAACTTAAGTTTTAAAACCGATACGCACTAACCGTTTCACATGTGTATTCCGTGACATACAACCGACGATTGGGCGTCAAGAAACTGAAGAAATGTGCTCCAAATAATTACTTATGAGTACTTTTATCGGTGACATAGAAAACATTTCACAATTAGCCGCCATACTGTGCACGTGATGTTGCCTTTGCGTCACATGATCAAACGTGATTTCGTGTAGAATGAGGCCAGAATGGGCCAGCAGCACAGACATAAATAAAACACCCGTTAGTAAGTTAGTAGTTTATAGGGGCATTATTAATGATGTAACTCTATGGCTAGCAGACAGCAATTCTTAGCGTGACCTTATATAGATCTATGGAAATCCCGCGTGCTGTTCTCGCTCACAACAACATCCGGTTATATACAAACCTTGACAAGCACATGCGTTCTGACAAAAAGGTAATAATTTCACACTTTTTCATGGTTATTGTCAGGTAACTTTAGTGATATACATATAAGAATGCATACAGACACGAAAGACGTGTTTATTGCTCTGTTTATGGCGTTTTTGTAAGGTTTCACGTTTCATGAAAATACTTAAGCTTTTGATGAACGAGACCTTTGCCCCTACTAGTAGCAACAGCCAGATAGAAAAACATTGTAGGGCGATTGACTTTGCCTAGCCCATGCCCATGCCATGGCACGTTTCACGGGCCTAGTCATGGCAGATAGGTACACTGATTATCTGTAGCGAATAATTTCAGTTAAAATGTTACGTAAAGTAATAGAAAAAACTGGACATAACAATTAAATATTCACCCATTTAAATTACTTTTAAAAACAAAACACCAATTCCAAAATTGGAATTTTAATTCAATCCAATGTAACCGACCCCAAGTGTTGCCCATGGCATGATGCCTAGAGCACGTAAATGTCGATGCACCAATTTCTGTAGCATGCCGAAAATTCCCCCAACATGAACAACCTGGTTAGGACCTTACCCCCGATTCAACTTCAGTTCTGTCAAGTCTCGAGACAAAACAGCCAGGACTTGAAAGTTGAATGAAACCATGACTGACAAATGACATGTCAAACCCACTCAAAACATTGAAAATGTTACAGAAATTACGACTTAATCAATGTCATACTATACTATCACTAAGACTTAATAAGATCGAAAAATTCCTGCATTAAGCCTTGAATGGCCAATTTCGAGAAAAACTTACGTGTGACTTGTGGCAAACGTTTTTAAAATTCGCGACATCGAATGTTATTGGATGGCGCGTTTTAGGTGCCCGTTTGTTACATTTCTTCTGATTGGCTGCTGTAGAATCTACGGACCCGCCATCTACCGATTAAATTTCTAAACATAGCTTAAATCAAGCGCCTTACCAGTGGCGCCACTCACCACCAAAGATTCTAGAGTAATATAAGATCTTTGATCACCGCCGCCACAACTTACGTTTTTAGGGGCCCGCTTTTATAGGACCCACTGAGACCACATGCGTAAATAGAACACCCGCTAGTAAAAGGGGGAATGGTTAATGATGTAACTATGTGGCTGAGACTAGAATCGATTATTCAGGCTCCGTGCTGTGGCGCCACCGTTTGTCGGATAACTGGTCGCTTCGGCAGCGTTACCTCATCGGCTAGCCGAAGCGACCAATCTTTCGTGGTCGCGTCGGCGGGACAATTTGGACGCGCCGGCGGCGATTTTTAGTCGCGTCGGCGCCGTTTAATGAAAGCAATTTCGCCGAAGTGGTATCGCTGCCGATGCGACTCTTAACTGGCCAATTTTGGTTGTTTCGGCGCCGTTGTTTTATGAAAAGGTTTTGGCGTTTTCATAATAATAAATTATTGATATTGTCATTATTGTTAATTTGAAAACTTAGATATTTTTAACGTGTATTTGAATGCAGATACTGTACGTCACTGCAAGGTGGTCAAAAGCAAAACAGTAATCTTTACAAAATGAATTAAAACATTAATTTTGCTTTACAAATACCTACTTCAAATAAAAAATATTAAAATAGTCCATAAAGATAATTTGTATGTATTTTCCTATGGAGTCCATGAAACATTATATTTAATCTAATGGGAAAAATATCCTTTGAAACACCAATATGAGCATTTATAATTGGTCTGTCCTAGCTTTGATTTTTGGTGTTAGGAATGCGTGGATGTCATATGGTCTACAATGCTGCCACAATCTACGTGAATTAAATGTGTTGACTTATTAATTAAGCATGTAGACTTGTCAGTGAGTTGTTGTACTCATAGCGTAGATGTGCTGGCGGAGAAGTAATGAACTGACACTGCCTTTTTCTGATGTCAAAGAGATCGAGTACCATCAAAGTCAAATACAGACAAAGTCAAAGAGGGCTTCTCACTTTCATTAACCTTCTGTATATTTTGTGCCTTCATTGGTGAAACGAACTTTGAGACAGCGAAGGAGAGTACATATCAAAAGGAAATAAACCTATTATTGAGTTATTGTTATGAAGCATTGGAGTCCGCAACTGCAATTGACGTCAACACCCTGATCATAGAGATGTGGAATGAAATTAATGTACTGTGAGCAGATAAAACAAATTACTGGGTTTGTGGAATAAATAAGGCATAAATAAAAGATTACATCATTCGTTCAAATCAAACTGCTACCAGTTATTTTAGTAAATATTGCTGCTATTACATGTTTACTGGTTACATTGTTGTGTGCTACTGATTATCTCATTATAATGCCATGGATTATCCATGCTTAAACTGTCACAAGCCAGTGCGGAATCATCATAGGGCTTTCGCATGTGAAGGATATCACCACTGGTGTCATATTGCTTGTGGCACGGGGATCTCTCTTACCAATATGCAAAAGCCATCAAAGGTATACGTAACAGTTGAAGAAGGGCATATCTGATGGTGGTGTTTGTGGGAGGGTGTGTCATAGGCGGATTGGTGTTCAAGATGCCAATCCGGACGAACTATGATCTGGAGGGATGGCATCGTCGATTGAACGTGAGAGCCGGCCCCGCTGGGCTGGGCTTCTCGAAGCTGCTGAATTCAAGCTCCTCCACACCGAGTCAGCCAGCATGGACCTGCAGGCCAGATTGATCGCGGAGAAGCATCTCATCAGCAATCAGCGACATCGTTACAAGAACCACCATAGACCGGGAACCCAGAGCTTTTATTTATGTAAACGACGCCAAAAGGTTTGACCACATGGACTGAAGAGACCCCCCCCCCCCGACATCTCAAAAATACGTTGCTGCCGGGTCAGGGGTGGGGGTTGCCCCCGAAATCACCAATCGAAGGGGGCAAAAAGTAGGTTTATTTATGGGAATGATGCTAAGGCTAAAACAGTGCTGTTCCATTTGGGTTTCCTGAGTATGGAATGACCAATGCAAGTAATTTTAGTTGGAGGATTTCCCCTGCCAGCAACCCCCAAAGGGTGAGGAAAAGGGGTATTTATCTATGGGATGACACCGACGCTAAAAACAGTGTAAAATCTTTCCTTTGTGTTCCCTGAGTAACGAATGATCAATGCCAATAATTGTTCCCCCTGCCACCATCCCCCAAAGGGTGAGAAGGGCGACACTTATTCAATGGAATGACGCTTATTTAATGGAATGATGCGAGGGATAAAAACGGTGTTAGATGTTCCTGTTGGATCCCTGAGTATGGAATGACCAATGCGAGCAATTTTAGGTGGGACCTTCCCCTGCCAGCAACCCCCAAAGTGTAACAAAAGGGGGACATTTAATTTGGGAATGACACCAAGGCTAAACGCAGCGTCAAATCTTCCCTTGGAGTACGGAATGACCCAAGCCAACACTTTTAGGTGGGGTCTTCCCCTGCCAGGGATATTATTTAAAGGATTGTCCCCAAGGGTAAACAACAGTCCCATCTTCCATTTGGGTTGCCTGAGTACGGAATGACCAATCCCAGGAATTTTATGTAGGCTTTATCCTCACCAACAACCTAACCCCCCAGTCCCAATGGTTATTACTTCCATTGTAATCATCGTGGGTACATAATTTGATCTATCAATAATGATCTCGATGAGAAGAGTTTACAGAAACACAACGTTGTTTGGTTTTGACAAATATTTAAATGCTACCAAGTCATAACAAACACGCACAAATCCATGAATTCGAACAACACATGGCCGACACTAGTATACTACAGCACGATACAAAGTGATCTTGCTAAGAGGCTTTCCAAAGAAACACTTGGTTTCTGTACAACTAAAAAAGGAACTCGACAATATGTACAGCCATTGTTTATTGTCCAATTATATATTAATTTCATAAGGAAAATAGCGTTATTATTACACTTATTGTTACACTTATTGTTCTAATGAATGCAGTAGATGTCATCACTGTCCTGACTCATCGTCTGGTGTCCCCATCGACCGTATCAGTGGCTGCGAGCGACTCCAGGAATGCACTAGTCATGCTCCAAGCAGTTTTCACTCTCGTTCCATCCGTAGTCGGTGGTACTCGCCTCACCAGTCGGATCAGTCTGGTCGGCCCTCTTCCAGATCCTTCCACAGAGAAGGCTCTTTTGATATGATTGACAAACATCTTGGTGCATGGGGAAGAAAGGCAAAGTTGATCTTCTTTATTCTGGCCAGGGGTTCCTTCTCGTTGCCACCACTCATGCGCATGAAGTCTTGTACCTAATTGCCTCGTTTATGTCAGAGGTTTTGAAATTGTACAAAAAGCAGACACAAGGAGGTTGCAGCTGGAACGTCGACAAGCCCAAGAAGAATGGCGAGGACGTCAGTATGGGTGAAACGCTGTTTGCATATATAGCAATCATGTAGTGCGGTTTATTTCACTCCTCCATGAGGAAACAGGTACATTCCTCCATGAGGAAACAGATACATTCCTCCACAAGGAAACAGGTATATTTTTCCATGAGGAAACAGGTACATTCCTCCACGAGGAAACAGGTATATTCTTCCACGAGGAAACAGGTACATTCCTCCATGTGGAAACAGGTACATTCTTCCATGAGGAAACAGATACATTCCTCCACGAGGAAACAGTCACATTCCTCCATGAGGAAACAGATACATTCCTCCATGAGGAAACAGGTATATTCTTCCACGAGGAAACAGGTACATTCCTCCATGTGGAAACAGGTACATTCTTCCATGAGGAAACAGATACATTCCTCCACGAGGAAACAGTCACATTCCTCCATGAGGAAACAGGTACATTCTTCCATGAGGAAACAGATACATTCCTCCACGAGGAAACAGTCACATTCCTCCATGAGGAAACAGGTACATTCTTCCACGAGGAAACAGGTACATTCATCTATGAGGAATCAGGTACATTCCTCCATGAGGAAACAGATACATTCCTCCATGAGGAAACAGGTATATTCTTCCACGAGGAAACAGGTACATTCCTCCATGTGGAAACAGGTACATTCTTCCATGAGGAAACAGATACATTCCTCCACGAGGAAACAGTCACATTCCTCCATGAGGAAACAGGTACAT
Source organism: Lamellibrachia columna (assembly GCA_963662155.1). Taxonomy (NCBI): domain Eukaryota; kingdom Metazoa; phylum Annelida; class Polychaeta; order Sabellida; family Siboglinidae; genus Lamellibrachia; species Lamellibrachia columna. The sequence goes on from OY759275.1 coordinate 18,287,204, forward strand.
TCTTCCATGAGGAAACAGATACATTCCTCCACGAGGAAACAGTCACATTCCTCCATGAGGAAACAGGTACATTCTTCCACGAGGAAACAGGTACATTCATCTATGAGGAATCAGGTACATTCCTCCATGAGGAAACAGATACATTCCTCCATGAGGAAACAGATACATTCCTCCACGAGGAAACAGGTACCTTCTTCCACGAGGAAACAGGTACATTCATCTATGAGGAATCAGGTACATTCCTCCATGAGGAAACAGATACATTCCTCCACGAGGAAACAGGTACATTCTTCCATGAGGAAACAGGTACCTTCTTCCACGAGGAAACAGGTACATTCCTCCATGAGGAAACAGGTACATTCCTCCATGAGGAAACAGATACATTCCTCCACGAGGAAACAGGTACATTCTTCCATGAGGAAACAGGTACATTCCTCCACGAGGAAACAGGTACATTCTTCCATGAGGAAACAGGTACATTCCTCCATGAGGAAACAGGTACATTCCTCCATGAGGGAACAGATACATTCCTCCACGAGGAAACAGGTACCTTCTTCCATGAGGAAACAGGTACATTCCTCCATGAAGAAACAGATACATTCCTCCATGAGGAAACAGATACATTCTTCCGTGAGAAAACAGGTACATTCCTCCATGAGGAAACAGGTACAGGTACGAGGAAACAGGTACATTCTTCCATGAGGATTCATATACATTCCTCCACGAGGAAGCAGGTACATTCTTCCACGAGGAAACAGGTACATTCTTCCATGAGGAAACAGCTAAATTCTTCCATGAGGAAACAGGTACATTTCTCCATGAGGAAACAGGTACATTCCTCCACGAGGAAACAGGTACATTCTTCCACGAGGAAACAGATACATTCCTCCACGAGGAAACAGGTATATTCTTCCACGAGGAAACAGGTACATTCTTCCATGAGGAAACAGGTACATTTCTCCACGAGGAAACAGGTATATTCTTCCACGAGGAAACAGGTACATTCTTCCACGAGGAAACAGGTACATTCTTCCATGAGGAAACAGGTACATTCCTCCATGAGGAAACATATACATTCCTCCACGAGGAAACAGGTATATTCTTCCACGAGGAAACAGGTACATTCCTCCATGAGGAAACAGATACATTCCTCCTCAAGGAAACAGGTATATTCTTCCACGAGGAAACAGGTACATTCCTCCACGAGGAAACAGATACATTCCTCCACAAGGAAACAGGTATATTCTTCCACGAGGAAACAGGTACATTCTTCCACGAGGAAACAGGTACATTCCTCCATGAGGATTCATATACATTCCTCCACGACGAAACAGGTACATCCTTCCACGAGGAAACAGGTACATTCCTCCATGAGCAAACAGGTACATTCCTCCACGAGGAAACAGATACATTCCTCCACGAGGAAACAGGTATATTCTTCCACGAGGAAACAGGTACATTCCTCCATGAGGATTCATATACATTCCTCCACGAGGAAACAGGTACATCCTTCCACGAGGAAACAGGTACATTTTTCCATGAGGAAATAGGTAAATTCCTCCATGAGGATTCAGATACATTCCTCCACGAGGAAACAGGTACATTCTTCCACGAGGAAACAGGTACATTCTTCCATGAGGAAACAGATACATTCCTCCACGAGGAAACAGGTATATTCTTCCACGAGGAAACAGGTACATTCTTCCACGAGAAAACAGGTACATTCCTTCATGAGGAAACAGGTACATTCTTCCATGAGGAAATAGGTACATTCCTCCATGAGGAAACAGGTACATTCCTGCATGAGGAAACAGATACATTCCTCCACGAGGAAACAGGTACATTCTTCCACGAGGAAACAGGTACATTCTTCCACGAGGAAACAGGTACATTCCTCCATAAGGAAACAGGTACATCCCTCCACGAGGAAACAGGTATATTCCTCCACGAGTGCTCTATGTTTTAGGAGTTCCATCCCAATCTACCGCTGGGCCTGCTCAGGTCCAATGATGATAAATGTGTGATGATTCCCTGATCGACACAGCTTTCGCATCGAATCTGATGAAAGGTGAGAGGTACTTGTCGAGTACCGAGGTGAGAGGTACTTGTCGAGTACCGAGGTGAGAGGTACTTGTCGAGTACCGAGGTGAGAGGTACTTGTCGAGTACCGAGGTGAGAGGTACTTGTCGAGTACCGAGGTGAGAGGTACTTGTCGAGTACCGAGGTGAGAGGTACTTGTCGAGTACCGAGGTGAGAGGTACTTGTCGAGTACCAAGGTGAGAGGTACTTGTCGAGTACCAGGGGGATTTGTTCACCACGACTGGAACACATCTTCACCAAACGATCCCAGGCCAAGACTGCACATGTTGGCTTGTTGTTGGCAGCAAAGTTTCATGTACTAGGATGCCGCCATTAATCACTGTTTTTATCCATTGCGTTATTCCATTAAATAAACGCCCCTTTTCTAATCCTAAAATTGCGGGCACTGGTCCTGTCTTACGCAGGGGACCCTAAGGGAAGATTTGACACTGTTTTTAGCCTTGGCGTCATTCCCATAAATAAATGCCCCCCTTTTCTTACCCTTTGGGGGTTGCTGGCGGGGGAAAGCCCCACCTAAAATTGCTGGCATTGGTCATTCCATAATCAAGGACCACCAAGGTAACATTTGGCACTGTTTTTAGCCTTTGCGGCATTCCCATAAATAAATTTGATGTGTGATGCAACCCCACCAGCCCAGACCCGGCAACAATGCATTTTAGGGGATGTTGGGGGGTGGTCTATTCAGTCAAATTCTAAGGAAACATTTGATACTATTTTTTTCTTTCGCCGCCAGTCCATTAATTTGGCGTCATTCTATTAAATAAATTTTCTCACCTTTTGGGTGTTACTGGCAGGGGGAATCCCCCGCCTAAAATTGCTGGCATTGGTCATTCCGTAAGCTGGGAACCCCAAGGAAAAATATGACGTTGTTTTTAACCTTGGTGCAATTCCCATAAATAAATGTACATTTTTCTCACCCTTTGGAGGTTGCTGGCAGAGAAACCCCACACACACCCCTAAAATTACTGGCACTAGTCATTTCATAGTCAGGGAACCGCATGGGAACATTTGACACTGTTTTTAGCCTTGGTGCTAAAAACAATTTTTGTGTGCCCCCGTTGACGGGTGGTTTCAGGGGCAATTCCCCAGCCCATATATATATATATATATATATATATATATACATACATACATACATACATACATACATACATACATACATACATACATACATACATACATACATACATACATACATACATACATACATACATACATATATATATATATATATATATGTGTATATATATGTGTGTGTATATATATATATATATATATATATATATATATATATATATATATATGTGTATATATATGTGTGTGTATATATATATATATATATATATATATATATATATATATATATATGTGTGTGTGTATATATATGTGTGTGTATGTGTGTGTGTGTGTATATAGATATCTTGAATGCTGAAGCAGTTGACAAAGCAGCAACCTTTATCCAGAAGAGGCTTGTTGCCAAAACTTTAAAATTCCATGAACCTCTTCCAAGACAGTCCTTAAAGATGTTTGGTTCTCTTGAAAAGACCACGAAAAAGAGATAGTCCATATATATATATATATATATATATATATATATATATATATATATATATATATATATATATATATATATATATATATATATATATATATATATATATATATATATATATAAAGGTTGCTGCTTTGTCAACTGCTTCAGCATTCAAGATATCATTCGCAACTTCAGCCTGGGCTGGTGCGCCAGAAGAAATGCAAAACAGATCTTCATTGACCTCAACTTCAAATGTATTTATGAAATTTTGGAAAACATTTATCAGTGTCTTTCTTCTTGTCGTCACTTCATTCGAACGATGACGACAACAGAGGCCTTCACCACCACCACCACCGTCATAGAAGAAGAGGAGCAAGAGGGCGCAGAAGCAGCAGAAGACAGTACTGACGCTCAGAGCGACAACGACAGCACTCCTTGGCATCTGTTCGGTACCGTGTGTCCCAAAGAAGAGATAGTCTGTGCCAGGTCATCATCTTGTACACGGTCATCTTGATGAGCATTTACAACCTGACGACCGCTCACAACAACTCTCACTACCATTCTCACTTTGAGACGCAATGTCGACTGATTTCTACCTGACGTTGCCTAGCAACGCTTCCATGAAGATGCATCCCGATAACACCTTGGCCCATTACATAATGGAATTGCCTCAACGTATCACGCTGTCTGGTGAGTGGGAATGCGGGTTGGCAGAGTTCCAGTACCCGCACACTTGGTACAACGTTCAAGAGGACGACACCTGGTTCCTCCTCAACGAGGTCAGCCCTTTGGGTCGTACCCTGAGTACGAAGATCGACGCTGGGTATTACCACAGTGCTAACATATTGTTGGACCATGTCAACAAGGCGCTAAAACATGTGGACGGATAAGGTACGGGCAAAAATGAGCTACAGCACAATCACTAAAAAAATGACGTTGCACATGTCACCGAGCACCGACTTCACCACGCCTTCCCAGAGTGCAATGGGCACCATTTTAGGATTCCACCGTCCATTATCACCAGTCCAGCGAGAGGTAGGAGACTCAGCTACCGTGACTTTGAAGCCCAAAACAAAGACTGCCGGTAGCACGTACTTTTTTTCGCAGAGAGGCCGATAGCGTGGTGAACATGAATCAAGGGTTCGGTACCATCTACGTCTACACGGATGTAGTGGAGTCCCGCATAGTCGGCGACAGTCTCGTACCGTTGTTGCGATTCCTCCCGATTCACGGAAAGCAAGGCGCCACGATATCTGATCGTTTCACTAACATCCACTACGTGCCTCTGTTGCGCAGGTAGTTCGGGACGATCTCGATCGATATAAGAGGCGACATTCGGGCGACCCGTGCCACTCGAGTGACGGTGACGCTTTTCGACGGCGCAGGACCGGACTGTTATGAAAATGAATTACAACGACTTTTACGCGCGTCAGGCGGGTGGTGCACTGCCTTACTTTGTCGGTGCCCGATACCAGCGAGGTCACGGACTAGGAAGTATGTTCGAAGATCTGCTGCGCAGCGCCATGCCACTCGTCGAGAGAGGAGCCGTGGCGTTGGGAAAGGGAGCGTTGAAGTCCGGCGTGCGCGTCGCCGACGACGTCTTGTCCGGACAGAACTTAAAAAAGGAGGCCAAACGACGCGTCACGGATGCTGGTAAGAACCTAATTAGTGGCCTTTTGACCCCTGGCGTGCGACCTCGTAAACTTTTAAAACGCGCGCCTGCAAAGAAACGAGTCACTACAGTGGCAAAACAGCACAAGAGACAGACGTCACAGAAACGTGAGGCCGACATATTCGACGATGGCGTTCGTGCATAGACAGTCGTGCGAGGGGTCAAGAGCGAGCTGGATCTCTTTACCGTACCCCCACTCAGAGCAGCAAAATCGACAGCCATATAGTGGAACATCAGCCCAAGGCCTATCTCGACCATGGGTCCGGTGAATACCTGGCTGCATTCGCTGTTCAGTCAAGTCGACGTCTACCTGAACGGTACGCTGGTGACCCCTTCGACCAACACGTATCCGCATCGCGCCTACATAGAGACGCTGCTGCGTTACGACGACGATGCCAAGTTCACGCAACTGACGAGTCAGATGCGGCACAAGGACAAAGATCGCCGACGGAGGCGCGGCTAATGCAGGGTTCGTGACTTGACGAGCTTACATTGTTCGGAGTCGTCGTCGACATGATGGGTCGTCTCCACATGGACCTGTTCCTGCAGGATAAATTCTTTAACAATGGCGTCGATGTCAAGACACGACTGGTGCGAAGCAAGAACGCGTTTGCGCTCATCGCCGTCGATTTTGCTGTTCTGAGTGGGGGTACGGTAAAGAGATCAACATCATCAATGCCACCTTGTTCGCAAAGAAGGCCACCCTGAATCCGACGGACAGTCCGATGCGGTCCGTCGACTACAAGGTGTACTCCATTCCCGCAGGCGCCCGATCGAACACGCACGAGAACCTGTTTCTCGGCACCGTGCCGAAACGTCAGTAGTTAGTGGAAGTTTCTGAGACCTCAAATTGCATGCAAAGTCACGTGACCCAGACATCAAAGGAACATCAAAGGCAAAACACCCTAATATCGCCCACCGCTAATGAGTGCGCGCAGCCAATCAGAGCGCGTCAGAGCGCCCCCTGGCGGTGGTAGCCGAGCGTGCGTGACGTAAGCGCCCCTAGCGACTGGAGGAGGAACGAACATGGACCTAGTTACGTCTAATATCGCCCACCGCTAATGAGTGCGCGCAGCCAATCGTTAACATAGTAAGGAGACGAACACAATCGTACGGTGCACACGTATTTTATTGAATACAACAAAGCGGCAGCAGTACAAACGAGGCGATCGTATGCGATTGGATACAACGAGCTGGGTATGATGAAGATGAAGATGAAGTGGAGGCGACTTGCGAATGGTGACCATCGCGCCAGAGGTCGCGAACTTACGGGTGTCTCCACCGCGCCAGAGGTTCGAGGGCGAGCTTACGGGTGGAGCGACCACCGCGCCAGAGGCTCAGTATGATACGTTATAGTACGGTATACCCTTTTTTAGCAGCCTAATCCAATCGAACACGCGACAATCGTTAGCGACCAGATCGGTGTGGAAAGCGTTGACGAAAGTTCTCATAGGAGCGCCGTTACAACGAAGCATGATATAAGTGACGCAATATTGTCCGCAAACGTTAGACACACCACTCTGAAGTCTCTTGCTATTATGAGTCCACTCGGAACAGTGTTTGTTCAAGAAGGTGCGGAACGCCGCGTGACGAGGCGGCAGACCGTACGAACAGAAGTATTCGCCGCGCCCGTCGCAGGACAGGTACAGCGCTATCCAATGTTCGCCCGGTTCGTCGCCGTCGTCGGTGTTGCACACGAAGGCGATCGGCAAAGCGTCAATTGATGCAGGCAGTCCATCTCGGGGTACGACGCCGCCAAAGACGGACGCGGTGTTCGGATCCATCGCCAGTAGACGGGCGATCTGCAGGGTGTCCATCTCAGTAGTCGTAGATGACGTTGCGGTTCTTGTCTATTTCCAGCACGGACTCGAATTCGGCGTAGGCGACGACGTTCACGGTGGTCCGAAGCGCTTCTCGGAAATGAAATTCTAAGCGCAGGTTGCCCTTTTGTACCAGATTAAAGCAGGGACCGTCGCACTGGTCGGGGGTAAGGTCGAAACAGAAGAAGGTGTAGCCGTCTCGGTACTCGTCGCGAGTCAGACCGTTCCCCTCGTCCTGCCATATCTTGCTGGTCGAGGTGAACATGCTCGCGTAGCTCCTGGCGAAGAGGTTTTCAGCGAAGTTGGGCTGGAAGGGTTTGGCGGGTATCTGACGACCGTCCACGTACACGGAGACGAAGCTGATGGCGTTGTTCTTGGCGTGAAATGGGTTTGTGGCGTACGTGCCGTTGTAGGCGTCGTTGTCGATGCAGCACAGTACGAGACGTTTCGGCAGGGAGCCGAGGAACAGGTTCTCGTGTGTGTGCGACAGAGCGCCCGTGGGAATGGAGTACACCTTGCATTCGACGGGTCGTAACGCATACTTGACCGTGGTCCGATCGAGAGCCATGATGTGAGCCTTCTGCACGGCTGGATTGATGGTGGCCTTCTTCACGAACAAGGACGCGTTGACGACGACTATCTTGTACTCGTTCGCTCCACCGGCTATCAGCGCAAACGCGGGCGTGCTGCGAACCAGTCGCAACTTGACGTCGACACCGTTGATCAGGAATTTATCCTGGAGAAACATATCCACGTGGAGACGACCTATCATGTCGACCACGCGACTGCCGGCTATGTAGTCTCGTCGAGTCACGAACCCGGGGTTAGGATCGGGTCCGGCGGCTAGCTCGGAGGCGTGCATGCGACTAGCCTTGTCCTTGTACCACAGCTGATTCGTCAGCTGCGTCGACTTGGCATCGAATCCGTAACTCAGCAGCGTCTCTATGTAGGATCGATACGGGTACGAGTTGGAGGCCGAAGAGGTCACGAGCGTGTCGTTCAGAGAGAGGTCGATGTGGCTGAACAGCGAATGCAAGAAGTTGTTCACCGGTCCCACGGGTTCGCCCGCGTCGATATCGTTACCGTTGGCTCGCGTCACCTTCACCTGCAAGTGGAGCATCGTGTTGGCGAGATCTATGTAATCGTCTCCCGATCCGGGGATGAAGAATTCGATCGGTCCTCCAGAGTCCAGAGAGGCCGTGGGTTGATGTTCCACCACATGACTGTCGACGATGCAGTTCTGAGTGGGGGGTACGGTAAAGAGATCCAGCTCGGTCTTGACTCCCTCGCACGACTGTCTATGCACGAACGCCATCTCTGTTGTCGAATATGTCGGCCACGCGTTTCTGGGACGTCTGTTTCTTGCGGCGTCTCTTTACTGCAGTGACGGTCGGCCTTGCGACCGCTCGTTTTATACGTTTACCAGGGGGGTTCCGAATACTGCTGAGCACGGCATCGGTGACGCGTCGTTTGGCAGCCTTTTTTATGTTCTGTCCCGATAAGACGTCGTCGGCTATGCGAACGCCGGTCTTCAACGCTCCCTTGCCCAACGCCACGGCACCTCTCTTGAAGAGCGGCATGACGCTGCGCAACAGACTGCCGAACAGACTGCCCAGTCCGTGACCTCGCTGGTATGGCGCACCGGCGAAGTAGGGCAGCGCACCGCCAGCCTGGCGTGCGTAATAATCGTTGTAATTCATCAGAACAGTCTGGACCTGCGTCGACGAAAATGAAGCGTCACCGTCACTCTACCGTATTCGAATGGCACGTGCCGACCCATGTCGTCCCTTATATCCACCTCGATCGAATCGAAGTGCGAGTACAACAGAGGCACGTAGTGCACGTTAGTGAAACGAGCGGACACCCTGGCACCGTTACGTCCGCTAATCGGAATGGGTCGCAACAGAGGTGCGAGAGTGTCACCCACTATGCGAGACTCCACGATGTTCGTGTAGACGTATAGGGTGTCGAACCCCTGTGTCAAGTTCACCACATCTTCGGCCTCGAAGTGGAAGGGATACGACGAGTCGGAAGGGCGGGAGTCCATGGTGGTGGAGGATGACGCCGTAGCCGAGTCGCTGGCTACGGGTTTACGGAATCCTAACATGGACGCATGAACTTATAAAATGTTATGAAATTATCTATGTATGCCTTGTATATAATATACATTCAGTAATGGAATGTAAATTAAACACGTTAACTAGCTATTGTAGTTTCGATGGTATTATATTGTACAAGACCATTGCGCGACAGTGTCACAGACTGAACATTTTAATGATGTTCTAAACCGACCGTCAACCATCTCATTGGCAGCATTCGATGAAGTAACACAACATCCAATCATCTATGAAGTAGAAGCACGTTCAAATATCGCGGAAACCACTCAAGCGATAAAGAAACTGACAAGTGGAAAAGCTGCGGGTTCAGATGCAATTGCTGCAGAAATATACAAACACGGAGGGATAAACCTCACTAAATGACTTGTTCAACTTTTCACCATCATCTGGGACAGCAGATCCGTCCAGCAGCACTTCAAAGACGCATCGCTTTTACATATCTACAAGCAAAATGGCGACAACCACCGTGACATCCCCTTACTATGCACAGCTGGCAAAATACTCGCCCAGATTAGGCTAAATCGGCTGGCACACCACATAGCCGACAATGTCCTACCAGAGAGTCAACGTGGCTTCCAGGCAGGGCGTGGTACTACTGACATGATCTTCGCAATGCGACAAAAATACAAGAAATGTGTCGCGAACAAAACCGAGATCTCTACATGGTCTTCATAGACCTTACTAAGGCTTTTGATTCAGTCAACAGAACAGGGCTCTGGAAACTATTAGCAAAAGTTGGCTGTCCAGACACGTTTCGTGACGTAATACGGTCCTTCCACGTACGCACACTGGAGAGAAACCCTTCAAATATGACACACGTGGTGCACAGTTTGCACATGGGTACAATTTAAGGAATCGTGTGCGTACTCACACTGGAGAGAAAGTCTTTAAAGGTGTCACATGTAACATGTACATTTCATTGTGACGGAAATTATGTATTATACACAATTCGAATTAACTTTTAATTTTTATTATATTGACACAACTGTCAGACTGAAAAGTTAAGTCATGCAACATTTTTTTAGTGTAGCATCTCGATAATGATGCTGATTGGCTGTTGGCTCTTGACGGGAACGCTTACACAAAACGAAGTTTGACAGTGGGTAACAACGAGCCCACTCTTCTGTGGCCAGACTCTTCTCGACGAATTCACGAAGGCGAGCGAGAGTCGGACACGCTAGACTAGCGAGTAGCGTCCCTATTCACGATTATGCTTAATGATTATACACTTATACTTACAGGTTAATGGGTTATTATAAGCCATCGGCCTTTGTTGGTACCCATATCCCAGACTATTCCAGTGCTGATCTAGTCTGGCTTTGAACTGAGGGACTGTTGTGGTATCCACCACAGTTTGCGGGAGTTCGTTCCACAGATCGATCATTCTGATCGAAAAGAATCTCTGCCTAGTCAACAGTCTGGCTCTCGGTTTGAAAATCTTCATTGTGTGCCCTCTGGTACGTCCATGCTGTCTCATTTCGAATAATTGACTAGCTTCTACGTTTTCCAGTCCGTTTAATATTTTGAAAGTTTCGATTAGGTCGCCTCTTTGCCTCCGGCAGTATCACGAGTGTAGTCTCAGGTGTCTTAGTCTCTGTTCATACGTGAACTTCGCTAAGCTGGTTACCAGTTTAGTGGCTCTGCGTTGCACTTTCTCTAAACTGTCGATTATGTTTTGTTGCGCCTTTGAGCTCAAGTTCCTGATGATTTAGGCGCCATAGAAATTAATTATTATGTAGCGTCTGTTGACTACACAATAATTTGGTCACATGCGCAGAGCAATTCAACAATCGTGCAGATTGGCCAATTGCGCGGACCGTAAACATGGCAGCGTGTCCGAGACTCGGAGAAGGTAGAGACATACTTAGTGGTTATACAGAAAGAAGTTGAGCAAACAATGATACTCAGATATGAATATATGTTTTGTTGGATCAAGTCAGCTTGAAGGCGCAATGCTGGTATATACCAGAAATGCGCAATTCTCGTATACCAGAAATGTACTGTAAGCGCTGTCCATTTCTTGGAGGTACCAGAATTGTACATTTCTGGTATACAAGAAACGGTCATTCATTATTATGTTCTCATATAATACTGCATTTTAGGCAAACCTTAGCGGTCAGAAAACGGTCCTGATTGCATAGCATTGTGTGCGTTTGTGGGCGATGATATGTGCATTTCGGAAGGATGATGCGATTAGCCGCGAAAAGTATATTAAAATTTTCATAATGGTGGTTTGATGGAATGAACGTCCTATACGACAGCAAAATTGAGGTACGAATGACATTACACAATCGAAATACTGATGCCCAGTGAGGGGATACTGAGGCCTAATCTGTTTTAATTGTATCTGTATTCTGCATTGTAACATCTTCACAGCAGGCATGGGGCAATTAACTTGAGAAGTGTGTGTAAAATAAAATAAAATTGGTCCTAGTATACACAACAATGTAAATCTGCCAACAAATAAATAATCACATACAGCTGTACGTAGTAAATGTTTTAATGGAAAAAAATGTACAAATCATACGAGAAACAGTCTACACACAAAATGTCCGACGCATTCACGAATCCACAATTTACTCAAACGACTGCACAATCTGCAGTAGGAGTAAGTCAAGTCTTTGGATGTCCTTGCTCCCTGGAATGGAATATCCAGGGAAGTGCCGTTCTAGGATCTCCAGCTGTTGTTGCAGTTGAGGTTTAGGGTCGCGTGAGCGGATGGCATCTATCAGCTGCGATCTTCGTGCCGCAAATTGTAAAGTCATTTCATGTACGGAATAACGTGTGTCGACTTCTCGCATTTCTTCTGCGCGCCTTTTTCTTTATCCGTATTCTGTCTCAGCAGATAGACGACGTCTTTTGACACCTCGTGGATTGCAATCATTTCCTACGTATAAAATGAATTACTGTAGCATGTTCACAGCAGGCATGGGGCAATTAAATTGAGGTGATGAAATTAAAATTAACTCAGAAATGTTCCAATTAAATTAACTTCAAGGAACTTGAATTTAATTCAAGGAACTTTAATTTAATTGAAATAACCGCCCAAATTACATATAATAAAACAATACAATTACAATTTAACGTACCAGGCATGTGGGTGGCTCTGCTTCCATCGTACAGGGGTGAGTCGCTCTTCCAGACCTTGGCCGCTTCCGTTTTCGCTGCAGTCAACGACCTTATCCTTCCGCCTCGAATTCTGTCCCGTAGATCTACTGCTGCATCTGCCTCTGACACCCAAACCCACGCAAGCTTCTTGTTCAGTAACCTTTCGTTATTGGAAACAACTGATGCCACCTCGTCTGATGCGATACATCTCACTGGTCGCACAGTTTCCTCGACTGCTTGTAGTTGTTCCTCGGTCCACCCAACGAAGTAGTTATTCCGGTGACGACGGACGACGCACTCGATCTTTTCCTCTAAATGTAATGTCTTCGCGAAAGGTTTGAATATAGTATTGCACATGGTTGGCGGTTGATGTTAAGGAGCTATAATAAATTGTCAATGCCATGAATCTTATATTTATTTGAAGACCCATTGTCATTAAAAATAACACCTCTAATTGATAGCAATGCAAGCCAATGAACAGGTGTGAATAACAGACATTGCATCACATTCACTTCTAGAGCAGCATCACAGCCTACAATTCTTGTAGTGAGTATGACACCTACATGTATGAACAAACATGAGCAGCTTATGTACCCAACACAAAGAGATGTTTGATTACACTACAAAGCACAAAACGTAAGCGTGACAGCAATTAGCGGGATGTGCCACAACTCTTGAAGACAACTCGGAGCAGCTGTATTTCATTTGTTGTAATTCGTCATAATTTCCATACCAAGATATTTTTTTTACAACAGTCACGGAATGCGATCAAAACTAACAGAAAGGTGAGCGTTTCCCATCTACGTTTTGACGTTAAGTTTGAACATAATTACATAAGACATGCACATGGTCTCTCTGTTTCACTTCAATTAATTTGAACCAAGCCTACCTTGTATCCACAACTACTAGTAAATTTTAATGAAAACTTACTTTTATTATGTTATTAGTAGTAGTAGTATTAGCAAGATATGAAAATATCAATACATCAACTTGCATATATTTTGTAATACGACAGTATGGGATTGATTTTCAAAATAAGTTAACGGCTTCAGAAATACATGCCGAAATAAACAATGCAAGCCAATTACTCTGTTGTCTTGTGTTTGATTTGTGCTCACCGATGCCTTGCTGATCCATTCACACCCATTCAGATAAGTGTAATCATGGAATTCCGTTTTCTCACCTGCAAACGTCTTTCTTTTATGTGCTTTTAGCTGACAGTTTGTGCTACATATTCATAACAGATGTTTCTTTTCCGACCGAAGCATTTTCAAAGAGTAATTAGTTTCTTTCATTTGTGCTCTATACGTCATTCTTTCATGTACGTTTCAAACTTCTTTTCTTCAAATGCATTGATTTCGTGCTTTGGACATTAGCTGGGGTGTGAAGTCTAGCCATTACAGATCAGGCCAACATCAGGAGTTTGAAAGGGGGAAATCCTATGAATAAGAGGTGTGAAGTTAACGCTATAAGCGTGAATGCCCTTGAACTGTTAGATGAGCTTTTCCTTAAGCAGGTACTTACCGAATGTGTGATGATGCGTCTGCGCCACACGGCAATGGTATAAAGGCACTGTGAGCTATGGCAAACCATTTACTTTCACGATGCATTTATTTCAAGACGAACTCGCTCCTGTCATTTTTGGCGCTGATCACCGCGCTGTGCTCGACTACTATTTCGCCAATGACCTTCTTGCTCCCCGCAAATCATGTCCGACATGTTTTGCCGACATGAAATTGGTGCCACGTTCTCAGCTGAGTGACCGATTTGCATGGCACTGCAAGAACTTCCAGTGTGGGTCTCGATCATACCACTCGGTGAGGGCGGACAGTTTCTTCGCCAGAAGCCGCGTACCCCTTCAGAAGTACATCCACATGGTCTATCTGTGGGCCCAGAATTCGCCAGTGAAGACGGCTGCAGAAACACTTGGTGTGTCTCGTCAGTGCGTGCAGCAACATTTCCTCTTTCTGCGAGAGGTCTGCTCCGCACATCTCATCAACGATCCATTAGCTCTCGGTGGGGCTAATGTCATCGTGCAGATCGACGAGTCATTGTTCCGGCACAAGCCCAAGTACCATCGTGGTCGAGTCCCTGCATCGGACCAGTGGGTGTTCGGCCTTTGCGACACTTCAAAAACACCTGGAGTCGGCTACATGGAGCTCGTACAAGACCGTCGAGCGGTGACGCTGCTCCCCATCATCGAGCGTGTCGTGCTGCCCGGATCGATCATCCACAGCGATCAGTGGGCTGCGTACCGTCAACTGAGCCGAAACAATAACTACACCTACGCTACTGTGAACCACAGCGAGAACTTCGTCGATCCAGCCACAGGTGTACATACTCAAGCCATCGAAAGCTACTGGGCGAAAGCCAAACTGAAGTTCAAGGCGATGAAAGGTGTTTCTTCGGAACAACTGTCAAGCTACCTCGACGAAAGGATGTGGCGAGACAGGTTTGGTGCCGACACCACAACAGCCTTCCACAACATTTGTGCCCATATATCACTGATATATCGGTTCTAAACCACCCGAAGACAACAACAATAAAGGCTCTTTTCAGAGCCACACACAAACCAAACAGTTCTTTTCAGGGCTACCCACATATTTGTGGAAGAGTTTGCTATCATTGAATTGAGATGTTGGTTTTATATATATTATACACAAATACGTAATTTTGTTAATTTAGCAGTAGTCTATACTCTGACTCATATAGTATCCAAGTAAAGAGTAACATTCCTATATCAAAGTCATTAAAGCTTATTTGGGATAAGCAAACTTATCTATTTTTTTTATATCATGACTGGCCTACAGGCTACACTGGTGCCGTAACACAGGCTTTTTGTGACACTCCTGCGAAGCCTCGACATAAAATTCGATTTTACGGTAGCCGGCGCATGAAGATGGCAGTATTTTTTACTTTTGCTCTTTATGTATCATTTAGTTTATTTATTTAATGGAACTTTATTAGCATTGAGCAAACTTATCTATTTTTTTTATATCATGACTGGCCTACAGGCTACACTGGTGCCGTAACACAGGCTTTTTGTGACACTCCTGCGAAGCCTCGACATAAAATTCGATTTTACGGTAGCCGGCGCATGAAGATGGCAGTATTTTTTACTTTTGCTCTTTATGTACCAGAATTGTGCCGGACACAGCCGGACACATGTACATCCGATAATTATGGTATAATGAGAATTGCACCAATTGTCAGTCCTGCTATGCAAGAATTGCACATTGCTGGTATACCAGAATTGTGCATTTCGATAATTCTGGTACAACGAGAATTGCGCATTTCTGGTATACGAGAATTGCGCATTTCTGGTATATACCAGCATTGCGCCTTCAAGCTGACTTGATCCGTTTTGTTTGCAATTGATGGAATAATTAATCATTTAATGTATAAGTTAGTGTTGGTCCATGACCATGAGGTGAACCCATGCCCGGGCCATGGCATGGCTAGGCTAGGACTAGGTAGTAGAGCCTAGTGAAATTTCAGATAGGTTAAATTACAAAATTATCTTATGCCATTGCAAATATCTATCAAAAAGAAAGTATATACTTTAAAAATGTCTCAAATATATGTACTAGAACTTGATATACATTTAATTGAAGATCGCTGAAGACAGCAATTTCATTGACTCTACCGGCTACCGGCAATCCATTGCCATTGGCAATGTTTTAACAAGAAGTTAATTGTCACCAAGTATGATCGAGTGACGTTTTAGGGTTTTACGTAAAAATAGCCTATCAATATTCTGCAAATCACTCGAAAAGTCTCAATTGTAAGGTTTTTTTGTCGCGGAATCTGAAAATGGACTTCTATTTTCCCTAAAATCACACCCTGTGGTTGTGCCTCTACAACCACACCATCTATGTTGCCATGGAAATCCCACTCACAAATTAAATGACTTACAAACTTGGTATCCTGCTCTCTGGAAAACATATGCAGCTTGAGCATTATATTTTTAAAACCTTGTCTATAACATCAGCTTGAGCATTGTATTTTTAAAACCTTGTCTATAGCATTTACTTGAAGAATCTTAAAATTAACTTATTTTTTCCCTAAAGCCACTTCTCTGTTGGCAACCCAAAAAGAAATTTCAACCAGATGTAGAAAAAAAATGAAATAAAGTAAATACCTCACCCAAATTAATTAAGAAATATTATCATTCAGTAGATAACCACTGTCATGATAATATTTTATAAAAAAAAGTTATAAAAAACAGTAAACTGAAATTAGCAATAATAATGAAATAAGAATTGATTGATAATATCAATATCTGAAATTAAATAAGAAATACTGGTATATTTTCAAAATGTTTAAAAAGACCAAAAATATGGTTAGTCCTACTTTTTGAGTTTCCCTTAAGATATTTTGTATGATTCAGCTGCACATTATATATGGCAATAATAAGCCACAGGGGCAGCAGCAACAAAAAGGGTGAAGATCCCCTGATGAATCTCACACAGCAGGCCCCCAACGCAATTTGTGCGGTAAATTTCAACCAGTGCGATCTATACAGCAGTGTCTGAAATTAGCAAAAAAAATTAACTGGCCCAGATTTTTTGTGAATTGGCCCAGCTCTATTTTGAACCTGCCCAGATGGTTTTGAATTGGCCCCACAAAAATATATAAATTATACATAATAAAGCAAAGTTTTTGTGCATTAAACTAAAACAGACATGGTCGTTAATTTTTTTAACCTGCAGACCAATAAATAAAGTAATGAATTTAATAAACATTTCGATGTGAATTTTATTTGTGAAACAGTTACTGTTGTTCAATGTAACATTATGTTTGATGTCGACTTTTGCATGCAGTGTCGTTCTCAATTCACTCCAAATCGAAGCCTCCAAAGTTCACTTTCACAGACAAATATCACATTAATCAGTTAATTGGATTGTCTGCCTCATCACCAGTATGAATTTATTAAGTAAATTGGCATAATATTCTTCTTTGCGTTAGTGATACCCTGGTATTCCCCGAGATACTGAGGTCATTAAGGGGTAAGGCCACTGTTGACCTTCCTGTTTATTGTTTCACACGAATGTAGGGTGTATTAAATTGCGATATGTGAATTTAAACAATTCATATGATGTGACATAAGTGCAATTGAGCAGGCATATTCACAGGTTTATTCGTAGAAGTTATTGGCTGTGAAATGGTGCATTTTTTTGAGAGTTTAACAGGCGGAGGGATTTATGGGAATTTTTCTGTTATGGGCCACATGGGTGCATGAATACATGGATATTTTTGTAAAAATTGATTGGCATCACATGTCAGGGCGTTTTAAGAGAGCTGCAGGTATGTGATTTTGATAAAATTTGGTCAGCTTGTCAATGAGATGATGGCAGTTGCTGTGAAAAATTTTCAGAATTTGTTATGGTCATGTTTTTACTTCGCCTTTGCCTTAGCAGCGATCTGTAAAAAGGCCTTAATTTCGAACAATGTACAGGCACAGATTCATGGATGTTTCTAGGGGTAAAATACCAGAAAAATCCTTTTCTAGCATCTAGATAAACTTTTATCAACTCTACATACATCTTCTTGGTGAATGCATATTTTGATCACCTCAAAATTGGCTTAAAATTTTAGTAAATTTTCATGAACTTGTCTGTTTTGTAGCGGCAGGCTCATGCATATTTTTATCCCACCCGGAATTAAGTTAGCTGGGAAATAATGTGCATGCCCTCCAATGGAATTCTACAAAACCAGGTTTCCTGGGCTGGGTGCAACTTCTTACATCGTCATGCGGTAGTGGCACCCTAACGGACACTGATATACCTGCCATGGCATGCTCATGGCCCCATTGGCCGAACCAACCGTTTTCGCAACTAGTGAACCGTGAAGTGTTTTCGCTTGCAGGGGCCGACTCAACCGTTTATGCGACCGGGCTCTGTAGGCCAAACTGTACTCTATACCAGCGGTTCCCAACCTTGTCCTTGGCTTGGGCTTGGATACATGTATAGTCATCGAAGTCACCGATGTAGTTTTTGCCTCACGTCAGATTTTGTCCCATTTTGTGATCTCGCTGGATCTCACATTAGATACATCGTTGGGAGTATAAACATCTGACAAAGTTAACTTTTTTTTTTTAAAGTGATACATATGCATTTTGTATATATGCCATATTTCACTTTATTGGATAAAAATGTCCGCAACTGTTTGTAATAATCAGTACAGGAAAGAAATCGAATGGCCACGTAAATTTTATACATTTAATGTGTTGCATATTACCGTATGCTACAGTGAGCTTTTTTAAAGACACTCTTTTAAGGTAAATTCCAGTGCTAGCCTCGCTTTGAGAAACATATGAATGAACGAATGAATGAATAACTTTATTTTGGTTGCACATACATTTTAACATTTACAATATCAGTCGAGTCACTGATTAAACAAATAGCGGTGCAACCAAGGAGAATCTCTAGAAACCCTGCAGGGATTATGACGACGACCACCTGGAACAATAAATCAACATATTTATGTTTCCTTAAACCAAAAACATATGCTAAGCAAGATCATTGCAAGTGTCAGGACTATTTTTGTCCCAAAAAATGTTGCTTAAATATTAACACACAATTCATACTTAGAATTTGCAAACAAATAATGTGCTAAGAGTTTGATAAAGACCAGGAGGTGCTGCTCTTCCACATTTAGGTCTGTTGGCTCTCACCGGGAACGTCAGCAAGGAGCAGTCTCGAAAATTCATTGGGAAGCTCTCGGACAAATGTGGCTCTTGAAGGTGGCGTGCTGGAGCTGTGTCGTTTTTCACATGAACTCGCTAAACAAGTCACCCCAAGCCGGTTCAACATGGTCATTTATTTCGTGGACAAACATTCACCCTGAAGGTAGAGCTGGTGGGATGGCAAAATCAAGGAAGGAACCTTTAACATGTTCGAACACCTAAGCAAAGCGTTTCAGAATGAAGAAATGGGACATAGAAACATGAGGCAACTTGTGCAGGCATACATGTCTAACCTGCAGAAGGAATTTCAGACATACTTCCCGGATATGAATGCACTGGATTTGAATTTCATCCATTCTGTCTGGAGGTGCGATCTCTCAGACAGCGTGCATGAGTTCTTTTGAACGTTCTTGAACGACTCCACTGCACGTGATTCATTTGAAGCTCTTCCCTTGACAAAGTTCATGTCGAAGATGAATGGATCATATCCATGTGTGGCTGATGTGCCTGTGACAGTGTGAGGGAATTGTTGATGTTTCAATCTACAAGTACCTGTCTCTGCAAGCAAGGATTCTCAAGAAATGTTCTGCACGGAAAAAAATGTTTTGCCCGACTGTGCATGAGGATGAACTCCGTGTCTCCTTATTCAAAACTGTTACCAATTTCTTATTTTACCTCCATCCAGGCCACAGTTATGTTTACCTCGTTAATAAAACATGTATCACAAAACTCAATGTTGGATGTTGTTTCATCTGTAATTCTATGTCACTATGATGGGGTATCTGGCCTATCGTCTGAGGACACAGGGTATGTGGGGAGAAAAAGGTTGGGAACCTCTGCTGTGTTGTGTAAACTGTTGACCATAGTCTATACATATAGACTTATTTTGAAAGTTTGACCGAGTTTTGACTTGCATATTCTAACTGGGAAATGTTATATGCTCCATTCTAATTTTTTTTAACAAATATTCTAACAATTGTTCGTACTAATTAATTCTAAAAGTTTCAGAAATGTAATTTAAATATGGAACATTAAAACATAAAATATTATATGCCAGTGTTTCTGTTGTTTTTTATTTGCATTAGAATATGTCATCCACTCTAGAACTTCATTTGGCAAAATGAATTTTGTAATTATATAATATAATTTTTTTTATTATTTTTTATTCATAGACTTTTTGGATATTAATTACTTAAATTTGAATCATTATTGAATTATGTTAAGCATTTTTGATTATTTTATGGATATTCCTCTACAAGAATTATTTATTACAATGTGCTATGCGCGTATGCATTTGTGCGCAATAATGATTCACACGATATATAGCATTGGCCAAAACAACTGTTCTTAGAATTCCACCACTTAAAATTCTGCTACTAGCGTGATCCGAAACAACCGTATCTGAATTCAATGCCAATGCAGATTTCAGTGAAGCGGGCGGAACCATCCGTCTACGTGAGCTGAACTATCAGTCGATATGGGGCGACCCATCTGGGTCTGATCTGGCATGTGCATATAGGCTGCTATATCGGTAACCTATGATGGATTTAACTCTTCAAGAAGTGATAGTTAGAATTATGTGGATTTAGACTAGCAAGAATTTTTAACAACAATGCGCTTCTCTATTTCTCAGAATATATTTATCATTTCCTTTTAAAGAACACATTTTAGATTTTTTTTAGAGAATTCTTAAGTTAGGTTCAACTACTGCTGCCATTGCTGCACCATATTATTTCTAAATCTAACTGCTGGTTAGTCTTGTGACTCTTGTAGTACAGTTATGGTTAGTCTTGTGACTCTTGTAGTACAGTTATGGTTAGTCTTGTGACTCTTGTAGTACAGTTATGGGATTGATTAATGTTCCAAAATGTTTAACTAATAACTAATGGTCAGAGATCCAGGGTTGGGTTTTTCTGATAGGACAGCATCAGAAACTGTCTGAAACTTGTTTCTGACAGATTTCTGATGTCAGAAATTATTAGAAACTAAGTATCTAATCTCTCTTATGGATTTATGTATGATATTGTTCATTATATGACCTATTGAATAGATAAATTATACATTATTATTGCATAGAAAGAACTACAAAATTATGAGTTACATTACTCTGCACTTTAATAAAGTGTTCCCACACAGCTTTTAAAATTTTGTATTTTAAGTAGAACAAGAAATCTTCATGATTTCTGAAAATTGGCAAAAATGACAGGATCTGCCAAATTTAAAATGGTCATAACTCAGAAACTATTGGTGCTACAGCCCTGTGGTTTGACATGTTTGTAAATTTTGACATGTGGATTAACTGGTAATTTTTTGGTTGAATTAAAAAATGTGAGTGCAACAAGATTTTCTTATTTTGGTTGATTTGTGACGGAATGGCAAAGCAAGCAAATTTGAACACAATATAATACAGAGTAAAAGTTGCACTTGCATATTAATGGTGATAGGATAATAATTATATTGATTTTAAATTACAGTCTACACATTAAATAAAATGGCACATCTTTAGTTTCTGATGTCAGAAAGGTATTTCTGATGTTTTCTGGCAGTTTCTGACACTTACGTCAGAAAATGATTTCTGTCAAGATGGGAAATGTCGTGGTATTTACCATCTCGTCAGAAACGTGCCAACCCTGCAGCAATCATTATACAGGTTATTAATAAATTTTGCGATTTCAAGTTTATATACACATATCAGTCACTTAATGCAGTTTAGACAAACTGTGTGGATATAGTTTCTTACCACATCACCCAACATAACCCCTGCCCTGGTCTAGCTATTTTGCTCCAAGTTAGGAGTGTGACACCAGTACTGTGGACGGCTCACCAGCCTCCTTCGGAACGAGTGTGAGGAAGACAGTCGTGTCCTTAGGTGACTCAGGAGCCCAATTCATGATCTGCAGATCTTAGGGCAGTGGCGTCAGGAGGTTCCAGGTGGAAGTGAGACTTGCTCTTGCATCCTCTCCTTTTTCTTTCTCCTCTGCCATTTCCACGCCTCCTTCAGTAGTTGGTCTGTCTTCAAGTAGACCGTTCCTGGTGAGTTCTGTGGTGCCAAAGTGCATGTTGAATTGGCCTTTTTAAGGTAGTTCTTCCGCATGTCTTTGTATCTCTTTTTCTGTTCGCCACAGGTTAAGTGTCTACTAAAGCTGTGCTACTTTGCCTTCACAGGCCCCAATGAGCCGCCGGTGCTTGAGTCGCTGAGCTTCACACCAGGGGGCAGCACTGATGTGCGTGAGGTGACACAAGTGGGATTGGAGACGGATGTGGGATGTCTCATGTGTCAACAGCAGTTTGATGTGACAGAGACACAGGACGTCTTACTAAGGCATCTTCTTCAACAACACAAGCTTGTGATAGCAGATGTTAAACTGGTGGCCAATTTCAAAAAGTATGTTATCTCGGTTGGTGCAGAGACTGTTACAAGGGAGACCAGTGTATACAGAAGCAGCTGTTTTTCAGAATCGACCAGAATAGTGTTAATTGACAATGTCAGGTGCAATGCACACCTGGAAGACTGGCAGCAATCTGTAAGACCCACAAATGAACCCACATGATTATTATATTTATTTTTTATTTTATAGATTTTATACATAATTATTATTATTACATACTTAAAATAGTTGCGAGAGCCACTCTTTGGACATGTTTTGAACCAATGATCTGTTATTTGCATGACACTGGAACAATTTATCCCGTATACATATATATATATATATATATTAATATATACATCCACACTCTATGTAACTAACCATATATCCTTAGTTAGTCAATTAGATAAATTTTGTTGTAAACAAATTACCTCACTTTACAGATATATTGATTACTGGAGACAGAGATTCAAGGATGCGCCAGTAACAGACTTCTGTAGCGTGATAAAGACTAACACAAAACACTCAGATGTTGGTATGTATTCACGCTATTCTCACTGCACGATTGTGCACATCAGTGCAATAACTCGAAAATGCCATTAGAGTGAAACTGGAAATCGTATTTGAAGTTTGACAATGATAATGCAATCTTAAAATAATTTCTGTGCATCAACGCAATGACTCTGCTTTGATGCACGCAATTGACTATAAACTTGAAACCTTCAAAGGTTACAGTCTTGGTAGCCATTATTTTATTTACTTTTTGACACATCAATGTTTGCTGGGAAAAAATCAGATAATATGATTGTAATTATTATGAAATAGTTGCAAACTTGTATCTTATATGTAAGTCATCAAAATATAAAAAAATAGTTGCAAACTTGTATCTTATAAGTAAGTCATCAAAATATAAAATGTATTGTACAAGGGATGTTGGTTATTCTGTCTAGAGCCAGAGGAATCTTACTACTTGTTGTGCGATGCCTTGCCCGAAGACAAGAACCTGCGAGTGAAACTACAAAAGGACAAATTGGTGGGTACTGCCAATACTCAATTAAAACTCCTCAATTAGTTTGGCCCATCACGAATTGTGTTCGTCAATGTTCAAATCTGTAGTAATATGCACAGTCAGTTTAATAGAAGAGTGCATATTGTTGGTAAAACCATTGAAAGAATTCACTTTGGTTGCTTGATTGGATAAGTTACAAAAGTGCGAATAGCTCTATGTCATTGTATATAGAGGAGGATTCACTTTTGCCGTTTAAAAAAAATTTCAACTAGTCAAAAATAATAATAGTGAAATGATTCTGAATCGAAACCAAAAAAAAATTCTACTGAAGGAAAGAGAGCTTCAAACACTCGCATGGTTGACAATCAAATGAAATCACGTAAAATTATTTCACTCTCATCAAGGTGTTTTTTTCAATTATAATGTAATATAATATGTCCCATGCTTTCAAAGATTTTTGCCAAACTGGTTATAGTTTTGTAACCTTAAACTTTATTTTAGCTTTTATGCCTTTGTAGCTTAAATCAAGTATTGGTGGCACCGTTTTGCTGACATCTAGCCTTTTTTCAAGCACATCATGAAATCTGCTGATGCTATGTTACCAACGTGCTGGACATGTTTTGTCAAAGTCACTGACCTCCAGCTGTTTTAATGATGTTGGAAATGTGCTTACCATCAAAATTGGCAGGTTTTGCCAGATATTAATACACCTACAGGAATGTCACCACCAAAGTACCTACACATCTTCATATCCACTTCATACTGCAACATCTCACTGCCAAATGTCCGACATTTGAAACATACTAACCTTGCTGGCTGAATACAGTCACTTCTTTGCAAGTAGCATCAATGAAACTGGCTAACTTGCAAATGAATGCATGAATTTGTTGTATTCATGCATTCATTTAGGGGTGGATGTTTATGTGCAAAATTCTTTTACATACACCATACACAATAGGCAATAACATAAATCTGTGTGGAGCAAATTGTTAAAGTTATGTTCTCATTGGTAGGAAGAAGTGTTGGCCCAGCAGCAGACAGAACGAGAAGACACAGCCTTCTCTCATGACTGTCTCTTCTGTCGACAACACTTCCTCGGCAGCAGGTATGAGTGTCTCTCTCTCTCCCGGTGGTTGTCCAAGTAGAGCAGTGAGCTTCAACTTGTTCTCCAATTTCCCGGTGGTTGTCCATGTAGATCAGTGATCTCCAACTTGCTCTCCAATCTCCCAGTGGTTGTCCAAGTTGAGCAGTGAGCTCCAACTTGCTCTTCAATCTCTCAGTGGTTGTCCAAGTTGAGCAGTGAGCTCCAACTTGCTCTTCAATCTCTCAGTGGTTGTCCAAGTAGAGCAGTGAGCTCCAAGTTGCTCTCCAATCTCCCAGTGGTTGTCCAAGTTGAGCAGTGAGCTCCAACTTGCTCTTCAATCTCTCAGTGGTTGTCCAAGTAGAGCAGTGATCTCCAACTTGCTCTTCAATCTCTCAGTTGTCCAAGTTGAGCAGTGATCTCCAACTTGCTCTTCAATCTCTCAGTGGTTGTCCAAGTAGAGCAGTGAGCTCCAACTTGCTCTTCAATCTCTCAGTGGTTGTCCATGTAGATCAGTGATCTCCAACTTGCTCTCCAATCTCCCAGTGGTTGTCCAAGTTGAGCAGTGAGCTCCAACTTGCTCTCCAATCTCCCAGTGGTTGTCCATGTAGATCAGTGATCTCCAACTTGCTCTCCAATCTCCCAGTGGTTGTCCAAGTTGAGCAGTGAGCTCCAACTTGCTCTCCAATTTCCCGGTGGTTGTCCAAGTTGAGCAGTGAGCTCTCCAATCTCCCTGTGGTTGTCCATGTAGATCAGTGATCTCCAACTTGCTCTCCAATTTCCCAGTGGTTGTCCAAGTAGCGCAGTGATCTCCAACTTGCTCTTCAATCTCTCAGTGGTTGTCCAAGTTGAGCAGTGATCTCCAACTTGCTCTTCAATCTCAGTGGTTGTCCATGTAGATCAGTGATCTCCAACTTGCTCTCCAATCTCCCAGTGGTTGTCCAAGTTGAGCAGTGAGCTCCAACTTGCTCTTCAATCTCTCAGTGGTTGTCCAAGTTGAGCAGTGAGCTCCAACTTGCTCTTCAATCTCTCAGTGGTTGTCCAAGTGGAGCAGTGATCTCCAACTTGCTCTTCAATCTCTCAGTGGTTGTCCAGGTAGAGCAGTGAGCTCCAATTTGCTCTCCAATCTCCCAGTGGTTGTCCAAGTTGAGCAGTGAGCTCCAACTTGCTCTTCAATCTCTCAGTGGTTGTCCAAGTAGAGCAGTGATCTCCAACTTGCTCTTCAATCTCTCAGTGGTTGTCCAAGTTGAGCAGTGATCTCCAACTTGCTCTTCAATCTCTCAGGGGTTGTCCAAGTAGAGCAGTGAGCTCCAACTTGCTCTCCAATCTCCCAGTGGTTGTCCAAGTTGAGCAGTGAGCTCCAACTTGCTTTTCAATCTCTCAGTGGTTGTCCAAGTAGAGCAGTGATCTCCAACTTGCTCTTCAATCTCTCAGTGGTTGTCCAAGTAGAGCAGTGATCTCCAACTTGCTCTTCAATCTCTCAGTGGTTGTCCAAGTTGAGCAGTGATCTCCAACTTGCTCTTCAATCTCTCAGTGGTTGTCCAAGTAGAGCAGTGATCTCCAACTTGCTCTTCAATCTCTCAGTGGTTGTCCAAGTTGAGCAGTGATCTCCAACTTGCTCTTCAATCTCTCAGTGGTTGTCCAAGTAGAGCAGTGAGCTCCAACTTGCTCTCCAATCTCCCAGTGGTTGTCCAAGTTGAGCAGTGAGCTCCAACTTGCTTTTCAATCTCTCAGTGGTTGTCCAAGTAGAGCAGTGATCTCCAACTTGCTCTTCAATCTCTCAGTGGTTGTCCAAGTAGAGCAGTGATCTCCAACTTGCTCTTCAATCTCTCAGTGGTTGTCCAAGTTGAGCAGTGATCTCCAACTTGCTCTTCAATCTCTCAGTGGTTGTCCAAGTTGAGCAGTGAGCTCCAACTTGCTGTTCAATCTCTCAGTGGTTGTCCAAGTAGAGCAGTGATCTCCAACTTGCTGTTCAATCTCTCAGTGGTTGTCCAAGTAGAGCAGTGATCTCCAACTTGCTCTTCAATCTCTCAGTGGTTGTCCAAGTTGAGCAGTGAGCTCCAACTTGCTCTCCAATCTCCCAGTTGTCCAAGTTGAGCAGTGAGCTCCAACTTGCTCTCCAATCTCCCAGTTGTCCATGTAGATCAGTGATCTCCAACTTGCTCTACAATCTCCCAGTAGTTGTCCAAGTTGAGCAGTGAGATCCAACTTGCTCTCCAATTTCCCGGTGGTTGTCCAAGTTGAGCAGTGAGCTCTCCAATCTCCCTGTGGTTGTCCATGTAGATCAGTGATCTCCAACTTGCTCTCCAATTTCCCAGTGGTTGTCCAAGTAGCACAGTGATCTCCAACTTGCTCTTCAATCTCTCAGTGGTTGTCCAAGTTGAGCAGTGATCTCCAACTTGCTCTTCGATCTCAGTGGTTGTCCATGTAGATCAGTGATCTCCAACTTGCTCTCCAATCTCCCAGTGGTTGTCCAAGTTGAGCAGTGAGCTCCAACTTGCTCTCCAATCTCCCAGTGGTTGTCCATGTAGATCAGTGATCTCCAACTTGCTCTCCAATCTCCCAGTGGTTGTCCAAGTTGAGCAGTGAGCTCCAACTTGCTCTCCAATCTCCCAGTGGTTGTCCATGTAGATCAGTGATCTCCAACTTGCTCTCCAATTTCCCAGTGGTTGTCCAAGTTGAGCAGTGATCTCCAACTTGCTCTTTGATCTCAGTGGTTGTCCATGTAGATCAGTGATCTCCAACTTGCTCTCCAATCTCCCAGTGGTTGTCCAAGTTGAGCAGTGATCTCCAACTTGCTCTTCGATCTCAGTGGTTGTCCATGTAGATCAGTGATCTCCAACTTGCTCTCCAATCTCCCAGTGGTTGTCCAAGTTGAGCAGTGAGCTCCAACTTGCTCTCCAATCTCCCAGTGGTTGTCCATGTAGATCAGTGATCTCCAACTTGCTCTCCAATCTCCCAGTGGTTGTCCAAGTTGAGCAGTGAGCTCCAACTTGCTCTCCAATATCCCAGTGGTTGTCCAAGTTGAACAGTGAGCTCCAACTTGCTCTCCAATCTCCCAGTGGTTGTCCATGTAGATCAGTGATCTCCAACTTGCTCTCCAATTTCCCAGTGGTTGTCCAAGTTGAGCAGTGAGCTCCAACTTGCTCTCCAATCTCCCAGTGGTTGTCCATGTAGATCAGTGATCTCTAACTTGCTCTCCAATCTCCCAGTGGTTGTCCAAGTTGAGCAGTGAGCTCCAACTTGCTTTCCAATCTCCCAGTGGTTTTCCAAGTTGAGCAGTGAGCTCCAACTTGCTCTCCAATCTCCCAGTGGTTGTCCATGTAGATCAGTGATCTCCAACTTGCTCTCCAATCTCCCAGTGGTTGTCCATGTAGATCAGTGATCTCCAACTTGCTCTCCAATTTCCCAGTTGTTGTCCAAGTAGCGCAGTGATCTCCAACTTGCTCTCCAATCTCTCAGTGGTTGTCCATGTAGAGCAGTGATCTCCAACTTGCTCTCCAATCTCCCAGTGGTTGTCCATGTAGAGCAGTGATCCCAACTTGCTCTTCAATCTCTCAGTGGTTGTCCATGTAGAGCAGTGATCCCAACTTGCTCTTCAATCTCTCAGTGGTTGTCCAAGTAGAGCAGTGATCTCCAACTTGCTCTCCAATCTCTCAGTGGTTGTCCAAGTAGTGCAGTGATCTCCAACTTGCTCTTCAATCTCTCAGTGGTTGTCCAAGTAGAGCAGTGGTCCCAACTTGCTCTCCAATCTCTCAGTGGTTGTCCAAGTAGCGCAGTGGTCTCCAACTTGCTCTCCAATCTCCAGGTGGATTGTCCAAGTAGAGCAGTGGTCTCCAACTTGCTCTCCAATCTCCCAGTATTTGTCCAAGCAGAGCAGTGATCCCAACTTGCTCTCCAATCTCCAGGTGGATTGTCCAAGTAGAGCAGTGGTCCCAACTTGCTCTCCAATCTCCCAATGGTTGTCCAAATAGAGCAGTGGTCCCAACTTGCTCTTCAATCTCTCACTGGTTGTCCATAGAGAGCAGTGGTCTCCAACTTGCTCTCCAGTCCCCCAGTGGTTGTCCAAGTAGAGCAGTGGTCTCCAACTTGCTCTCCAGTTCCCCAGTGGTTGTCCATGTAGAGCAGTGGTCTCAACTTATGTACATGTGACCAGTGTAGAGGGCTGGCAGATTTCATTGGTTAGCTTTTTACTGTTTTTCTTTTGGTTCCCAAAATTCTTGGGAACCAAAGTGTGCAGATAAACGAGACAGAACAGTATATTATTAATGTTAATTCATATAATTTTAATACATTTTTATATATATTAATTTAATATATGATTAGTATATTTTATTACACTAGATATATTTTATATTCTTATTTTAACTAGCTTGTATAATGTATTTGTAAAGAATTGCATGTTTTTTAGCAACTTTATAGCTATTTGTATTGTAAAGCGCCATGAACAATTTAAAATTGGATCTGACGCTATATCAAATAAATTATTTTATTATTATTAATATTAATGTGGACTTTGTGGTGGCAAAATAATAAACTACTTAGTGTTATTCTGTGTTCACAGGCAGAGCTGTTGTAGCCAATTACAATGTGGTTTGACAACACTAGAGACCAGGAGACTAAGAGGAGACCAAATAGAAGTGTTTAAAATAGTGAAAGGTTATGAGGATGTTGATAGGAATATGTTCTTCAAACTTAAAGAAGGCAGTAGAACCAGAGGACACAAAGCAGCATTAGTTAAGGAGCAGTGTAGGTTGGACATGAGAAAGTACTCTTTTCTCACAGAGGGTGATAAATGAATGAAACAAACTGCCAAATGATTGTGTTAATGCTAGTAGTGTGAATATGTTTAAAAATAGAATTGACAGATATCTGATAAGGGCGGGCTACACATAGATGAGAAAATTGTTGGACTCTCGATAAGCCAATGGCTTCCTTGTCCACTTGCCATCTGGAACTTGTTGTTTGAGATGGCAATCTTGTTAAATCTTGTTAAATCTAGTGAGAGGAGAATACTTTAAGGGATTATCTCAAAGCATCATTGTTCAATGTCATTTTATCCTACCCCCTACATAAAATTTCGACCAACCCACATATCCGTGAACATTCCCTTGGCCTTCAGGCTGAAACCGTACGACACTAACGGAAACAGGCACCCAAAAGCAGCTAACCCCCCCAATCAAACTAATTTCATGTAGTACCGAACATTCAAGTCTTGAGACCATCCCTAACTGGTTGTTAATAATCTGTTTAGTGTTGAAGTGCTGTTGTTTGTCTGTCTAGTGCAGAGGTCTTCAACCACATGGCCCAGCAGCACGGCTTCAGCGTTGGTCTTCCAGACAACCTGGGTAAGACATGGTTCAATTCCTTCAATTTTTGCTCGTCCCTTTTCAGAATAATTTCGGCAAAAAAAATTTAACCTATCTAATATCCAATATGATGTGCTAGCGCATTTGTGCGAATGTGTTTTAATGAAATCATTGAACTAACCATTATATTTTTTCGACTAGGCACAATCAGAATTCAACGAAAAATGGCAAAAGCTATTCGCAACTTCGTAAGTTACCTGATCTAATGATAACTGACGATGTCATCATAGCAACACACACACAGAGATCATTTAATTTGACCAAAAAATTTCATAAATCGTAAAATATTGTGATGCTATTGATTCATTAAATAAAGTAGTGCTCCTGAAACATGGATATAAGCTGTTGTAGTGCTCCTGAAACATGGACATAAGCTGGTGTAGTGCTCCTGAAACATGGCCATAAGCTGATGTAGCACTCCTGAAACATGGACATAAGCTGTTGTAGTGCTCCTGAAACATGGACATAAGCTGGTGTAGTGCTCCTGAAACATGGGCATAAGCTGTTGTAGTGCTCCTGAAACATGGACATAAGCTGGTGTAGTGCTCCTGAAACATGGCCATAAGCTGGTGTAGCACTCCTGAAACATGGGCATAAGCTGTTGTAGTGCTCCTGAAACATGGACATAAGCTGTTGTAGTGCTCCTGAAACATGGACATAAGCTGGTGTAGAACTTCTGAAACATGGCCATAAGCTGTTGTAGTGCTCCTGAAACATGGACATAAGCTGGTGTAGTGCTCCTGAAACATGGCCATAAGCTGATGTAGCACTCCTGAAACATGGACATAAGCTGTTGTAGTGCTCCTGAAACATGGACATAAGCTGGTGTAGTACTCCTGAAACATGGACATAAGCTGTTATAGTGCTCCTGAAACATGGCCATAAGCTGATGTAGCACTCCTGAAACATGGACATAAGCTGTTGTAGTGCTTCTGAAACATGGACATAAGCTGATGTAGCACTCCTGAAACATGGATATAAGCTGTTGTAGTGCTCCTGAAACATGGACATAAGCTGTTGTAGTGCTCCTGAAAATGTCCATAAGCTGTTGTAGTGCTCCTGAAACATGGACATAAGCTGTTGTAGTGCTCCTGAAACATGGCCATAAGCTGTTGTAGTGCTCCTGAAACATGGACATAAGCTGTTGTAGTGCTCCTGAAACATGGCCATAAACTGTTGTAGTGCTCCTGAAACATGGCCATAAGCTGTTGTAGTGCTCCTGAAACATGGACATAAGCTGTTGTAGTGCTCCTGAAACATGGCCATAAGCTGTTGTAGTGCTCCTGAGACATGGACATAAGCTGTTGTAGTGCTCCTGAAACATGGACATAAGCTGTTGTAGTGCTCCTGAAACATGGCCATAAGCTGTTGTAGTGCTCCTGAAACATGGACATAAGCTATTGTAGTGCTCCTGAAACATGGCCATAAGCTGATGTAGCACTCCTGAAACATGGACATAAGCTGTTGTAGCACTCCTGAAACATGGACATAAGCTGATGTAGCACTCCTGAAACATGGACATAAGCTGTTGTAGTGCTCCTGAAACATGGACATAAGCTGTTGTAGTGCTCCTGAAACATGGCCATAAGCTGTTGTAGTGCTCCTGAAACATGGACATAAGCTGTTGTAGTGCTCCTGAAACATGGCCATAAACTGTTGTAGTGCTCCTGAAACATGGCCATAAGCTGTTGTAGTGCTCCTGAAACATGGACATAAGCTGTTGTAGTGCTCCTGAAACATGGCCATAAGCTGTTGTAGTGCTCCTGAAACATGGACATAAGCTGTTGTAGTGCTCCTGAAACATGGACATAAGCTGTTGTGCTCCTGAAACATGGACATAAGCTGATGTAGCACTCCTGAAACATGGACATAAGCTGTTGTAGTGCTCCTGAAACATGGACATAAGCTGATGTAGCACTCCTGAAACATGGACATAAGCTGTTGTAGTGCTCCTGAAACATGGACATAAGCTGGTGTAGTGCTCCTGAAACATGGCCATAAGCTGATGTAGCACTCCTGAAACATGGACATAAGCTGTTGTAGTGCTCCTGAAACATGGACATAAGCTGGTGTAGTGCTCCTGAAACATGGGCATAAGCTGTTGTAGTGCTCCTGAAACATGGACATAAGCTGTTGTAGTGCTCCTGAAACATGGCCATAAGCTGGTGTAGCACTCCTGAAACATGGGCATAAGCTGTTGTAGTGCTCCTGAAACATGGACATAAGCTGTTGTAGTGCTCCTGAAACATGGACATAAGCTGGTGTAGAACTCCTGAAACATGGCCATAAGCTGTTGTAGTGCTCCTGAAACATGGACATAAGCTGGTGTAGTGCTCCTGAAACATGGCCATAAGCTGATGTAGCACTCCTGAAACATGGACATAAGCTGTTGTAGTGCTCCTGAAACATGGACATAAGCTGATGTAGCACTCCTGAAACATGGACATAAGCTGTTGTAGTGCTCCTGAAACATGGACATAAGCTGTTGTAGTGCTCATGAAACATGGACATAAGCTGATGTAGCACTCCTGAAACATTGACATAAGCTGTTGTAGTGCTCCTAAAACATATACATAAGCTGATGTAGCACTCCTGAAACATGGCCATAAGCTGATGTAGCACTCCTGAAACATGGCCATAAGCTGTTGTAGTACTCCAGAAACATGGACATAAGCTGATGTAGTTCTCCTGAAACATGGACATAAGCTGATGTAGTGCTCCTGAAACATGGCCATAAGCTGTTGTAGTGCTGCTGAAACATGGACATAAGCTATTGTAGTGCTCCTGAAACATGGCCATAAGCTGATGTAGCACTCCTGAAACATGGACATAAGCTGTTGTAGTGCTCCTGAAACATGGACATAAGCTGTTGTAGTGCTCCTGAAACATGGCCATAACCTGTTGTAGTGCTCCTGAAACATGGACATAAGCTGTTGTAGTGCTCCTGAAACATGGCCATAAGCTGATGTAGCACTCCTGAAACATGGACATAAGCTGTTGTAGTGCTCCTGAAACATGGACATAAGCTGATGTAGCACTCCTGAAACATGGACATAAGCTGTTGTAGTGCTCCTGAAACATGGACATAAGCTGTTGTAGTGCTCCTGAAACATGGACATAAGCTGATGTAGCACTCCTGAAACATGGACATAAGCTGTTGTAGTGCTCCTGAAACATGGACATAAGCTGATGTAGCACTCCTGAAACATGGACATAAGCTGTTGTGGTGCTCCTGAAACATGGACATAAGCTGGTGTAGTGCTCCTGAAACATGGCCATAAGCTGATGTAGCACTCCTGAAACATGGACATAAGCTGTTGTAGTGCTCCTGAAACATGGACATAAGCTGGTGTAGTGCTCCTGAAACATGGGCATAAGCTGTTGTAGTGCTCCTGAAACATGGACATAAGCTGTTGTAGTGCTCCTGAAACATGGCCATAAGCTGGTGTAGCACTCCTGAAACATGGGCATAAGCTGTTGTAGTGCTCCTGAAACATGGACATAAGCTGTTGTAGTGCTCCTGAAACATGGACATAAGCTGGTGTAGAACTCCTGAAACATGGCCATAAGCTGTTGTAGTGCTACTGAAACATGGACATAAGCTGGTGTAGTGCTCCTGAAACATGGCCATAAGCTGATGTAGCACTCCTGAAACATGGACATAAGCTGTTGTAGTGCTCCTGAAACATGGACATAAGCTGATGTAGCACTCCTGAAACATGGACATAAGCTGTTGTAGTGCTCCTGAAACATGGACATAAGCTGTTGTAGTGCTCATGAAACATGGACATAAGCTGATGTAGCACTCCTGAAACATGGACATAAGCTGTTGTAGTGCTCCTGAAACATGGCCATTAGCTGTTGTAGTGCTCCTGAAACATGGACATAAGCTGGTGTAGTGCTCCTGAAACATGGCCATAAGCTGATGTAGCACTCCTGAAACATGGACATAAGCTGTTGTAGTGCTCCTGAAACATGGACATAAGCTGTTGTAGTGCTCCTGAAACATGGACATAAGCTGGTGTAGTGCTCCTGAAATATGGGCATAAGCTGTTGTAGTGCTCCTGAAACATGGACATAAGCTGTTGTAGTGCTCCTGAAACATGGACATAAGCTGTTGTAGTGCTCCTGAAACATGGCCATAAGCTGATGTAGCACTCCTGAAACATGGACATAAGCTGTTGTAGTGCTCCTGAAACATGGACATAAGCTGATGTAGCACTCCTGAAACATGGACATAAGCTGTTGTAGTGCTCCTGAAACATGGACATAAGCTGTTGTAGTGCTCCTGAAACATGGACATAAGCTGATGTAGCACTCCTGAAACATGGATATAAGCTGTTGTAGTGCTCCTGAAACATGGCCATAAGCTGTTGTAGTGCTCCTGAAACATGGACATAAGCTGTTGTAGTGCTCCTGAAACATGGCCATAAGCTGTTGTAGCGCTCCTGAAACATGGACATAAGCTGTTGTAGTGCTCCTGAAACATGGCCATAAACTGTTGTAGTGCTCCTGAAACATGGCCATAAGCTGTTGTAGTGCTCCTGAAACATGGACATAAGCTGTTGTAGTGCTCCTGAAACATGACCATAAGCTGTTGTAGTGCTCCTGAAACATGGACATAAGCTGTTGTAGTGCTCCTGAAACATGGACATAAGCTGTTGTAGTGCTCCTGAAACATGGCCATTAGCTGTTGTAGTGCTCCTGAAACATGGACATAAGCTGTTGTAGTGCTCCTGAAACATGGCCATAAGCTGGTGTAGCACTTCTGAAACATGGACATAAGCTGGTGTAGTGCTCCTGAAACATGGGCATAAGCTGTTGTAGTGCTTCTGAAACATGGACATAAGCTGGTGTAGCGCTCCTGAAACATGGACATAAGCTGGTGTAGTGCTCCTGAAACATGGACATAAGCTGATGAGCTGCTAAATGAAGAGTTCATGCAGATTTGTTGCATGACGTAATGAAAATGAATCTAAGACTGAGGATTTATTTGATGTTTTGAGCTTTGTTTCAGTCTATACATCAGAATTTCTGCAGCTGCTGCAAAGCAAACTGGAAAGGTAATACATTACAAACATCAAACTGGAAAGGTAATACATTACAAACATCAAATGTAATAATAATGATGTGTTATATTCTATTGTATATTCTATTATATATTCTATTATATATGTATTGTGCATATATTCTATTATATATGTATTGTGCATATATGAGAACAAGTTGCTGTGAACAAGTTGCTGTCGTGTGTCAGGAACTATGGTTTCATACATGGTATAAATTTAACAAATATCTGTTTTGGAATTACTTAGGATCACGGCAATCTGATTCCATTAAATGGAATCAGATTACTATTTCACTTAAGCAACACACTTTGATAGAGTGGGAATGGGGGATGATTCCTTCCCAGCCAATATATTTGATTCTACTAAATAGTTGGTTCTGGTATCCATGATTAAGTTGATCAGAGTCCCCTATACTATTATAAGATGGTTGTCTTTCTTTTAGTATATACTTTCAATTCATGTTGTTTTCTCTTTTAGTTTACAATGCTTTCTTTTTTAGTTTACATTGTCTCTTTCAGTTTACAATGTCTCTACTGTGAAAAGACATTTCGAGACAGGCCTATACTGAAGGAACACATGCGCAAAAAGTTACACAAGAGAATCAACTCAAAAAATGCTGCCTACGACAAGTTCTACATCATAAACTACCTGGTATGTGGCTGATGTGTGAATGATATCACTGGCTGGTGTGTGAATGATATCACTGGCTGGTGTGCGTATATCACTGGCTGGTGTGAATGATATCATTGGCCGGCGTGTGAATGATATCATTGGCGGGCATGTGAATGATATCACTGGCTGGCATGTGAATGATATCACTGGCCGGCATGTGAATGATATCACTGGCCGGCGTGTGAATGATATCACTGGCCGGCGTGTGAATGATATCACTGGCCGGCATGTGAATGATATCACTGGCAGGCGTGTGAATGATATCACTGGCCGGTGTGTGAATGATATCACTGGCAGGCGTGTGAATAATATCACTGGCCGGCTTGTGAATGATATCACTGGCCGGCATGTGAATGATATCACTGGTAGGCATGTGAATGATATCACTGACTGGAATGTGAATGATAGCACTGGCTGGCGTGTGAATGATAAACTGGCTGGTGTGTGAATGATAGCACTGGCTGGTGTGTGAATGATTATCACTGGCTGGTGTGTGAATGATAGCACTGGCTGGTGTGTGAATGATATCTCTGGCTGGTGTGTGAATGATATCTCTTAAATTCCTCTCCTCAATTCCTTTCTTTTGCTCATCTCATTTCGCAAAAAACTAAATGTCTGTCTATTCTGTCTATTATTGACTGTAACACGCTAGCTCGTTTGTACAAATTTGTTATTTAGTTTTATAAAATCATTGGACAAACTGATGATTTTTATTTTGAGTTGATCCGCTAAAAAATGTTGCCAAAAATGGTCCAGCTCTATATCCGCTCTATATAAAGCTATTCAGACTTTGGCAAGTTGCCCAATCTAACAATCAAAGACAATTCTTTCTATGATTTTAACAAAAGTTCGCTGATGTTCTCTTATTAAACTGACTGCACATATTACTTAAACTATTCACATGCTATAAATATGAACATCAACGAACCTGATTCGCGATGGGCAAAATCAACTGAGGAAGGAGTTTTGAAGTTGTGAACTAGCTAATAAAGCAACTAGTTCCTGACTTGACCAATATTGATTGTTCTTTCATTCAGGAATTGGGTAAAAATTGGGAAAGCCTTGAGCATGAAGATACTGCGGAGACTGAAGTGAGACAAGATGATGGCGACACAGGTGATTCAAACAGGTGAGCTCAACCCTTTCAGTTTCTCTTACTTGGTCAGTCGCCTCAGGAACACTAACAGTGTTGTGTATCATGAGATATTTTGTTATCATAACCATACATTATGAAAAGTTTATTAAAATCTGAATCTGACAAGTAATCATCGTCAGATCACCCATCTGTCCAAATGTTCCCAGCTTTATATATTTATTTGCTATTGATTTAATTTTAATGCCATTTTGACAAATTTAAGGGAATCCAATAATGTCAACTTTTAAAATAAAATGCCAACAACAAACTTCATCATTATTGTTGTTCAACTAAGTTGTTCAGCATTTCAGAAACTTTCTGCTATGTTCTTGTTTCGCTGGCGCATTTATCTGATCAACATTGTTTAGTTTTAGACTAAATGTTAAGCCTGCGGAGAGTGCAGCTGTGATGTCAGTTAACCCTGTTTCAGTGAGTGGGAGGATTGGAGGGAGGAGGGCGGGGCACAGACTGTTTGTCTCTTCTGCCCACACAAGTCTACCTTACCGCAGTGCACCATCCATCATATGAAGGTCAGTGTTGCACTCACAAACTCTGCAATAACTCGACATTGTGAACTGGTTTGTGTACATTTAGTTATGTATTGATCACTAGGTGGCACCACTGACTTCACTGCTGCTTGAAATCTGTGCTATTGGCGTTAAGCAGAAAATTTCACAGCCGGTGTTAAATCGTGATAGCAACAGCTTCTTGGATGGCTCTCTCCAAGAGGGGTGGCTCCCTCCAAGATGGGTGGCTCCCTCCATTAGGGGTGGCTCCTTCCAAGATGGGTGGCTCCCTCCATAAGGGGTGGCTCCCTCCAAGAAGAGTGGCTCCCTCCAAGAGTGGTGGCTTCTTCCAAGAGGTGTTGCTCCCTCCAAGAGGTGGTGCTCCCTCCAAGACGTGTGGCTCCCTCCAAGATGGGTGGCTCCCTCCAAGATGGGTGGCTCTCTCCAAGAGGCATTGCTCCCTCAAAGATGGGTGGCTCCCACCATGAGGGAAAAATGAATTTGGTAGTTTTTTGTTGTTGCTCCTTTTATCCCTGAAGTCCGGGGTGAGGCTAACATCAATACCGGTGGTCAACTTTTGTTTTCCTTTCTTTGTCACTGATCCCGTGTCACTGCCATCTTCACTCCCCCCATCCGTCGCTTTCATTCTCCACTCCCTCCTGCTACAGCCAAATCTCTCTTCCACACAGTCCTCCCATCTTCATCTTCCACTTCCAGTCTTCCTCTTTCTCCTGAAACTCATTCCCACCCACCTCCTCCCTCAGCTCCTCCATTCTTCGCTTGTCTATTCTTTTCACTCCCGCAGTTCTTCTCGCCCAGTTATTCTCGCAAACTTGCAGTTTCTTTTGTCGTTTTTCGTCATCGCCACATTGTCAGGTGCATCTTTAAAACAACATATTTATGTTTTGTTTCATACATTTTGTTCCTATATCTGTGAAGTTCTTGAAATAATCGCCAGTTTAACAGAATGCTCGCCAGTTTAACAGAATGCTCACCAGTTTAACAGAATGCTCACCAGTTTAACAGAATGCTCACCAGTTTAACAGAATGCTCACCAGTTTGACTTTTTTCACACAGGATGGTCACCAGTTTTTCTTGTTCACACAAGATGCTAACCAGTTTGTCATCTTCATACATGATGCTCACCAGTTTGTCTTGTTCATACAGGATACTTACCAGTTTGTCTTGGTTACACAAGATGCCCACCATTTTATCTTGTTTGTACATGATGCTAATCAGTTTGTCTAGTTCGTACATGATGATCACTAGTTTGTTTTGTCTTGTTTGTTCACACATGATGCTCACCAGTTTGTTTTGTTCACACAGGATGATCACCGTTTTATCTGGTTCATACAGAATGCTCACCAGTTTGTCTTGTTTGTACAGGATGATCGCCAGTTTGATTTCTTCATACATCATGCTCAGCAGTTTGTCTGGTTCACACATGATGCTCACCAGTTTGTCTTGTTCATACAGGATGCTTAACAATTTGTCTTGTTCATACAGGATACTCACCAGTTTGACTTGTTACGCCTGAAACAGACGATGGTGTTGAACTTCTACCAACAAGTGAAGTTAATCAACTACATTCGCAGACAGGTATGGGAGGCTGGTAGTATATATTTAGAACTACATAAAAGTCCCTCTTCCTCAATTCGATATTTTCACTAGTTTCATTTCAAATTCATTTTACGAAAAAACCAAACCCACCTGGTATCCACTGCAACATGCTAGCTCGTTTGTGCAACTTTTGCATATAGTTTTTTTGGTGAAATCGTCAGACAAACTATTAAATTACTTAATGTTTGGTCAAACACTAAGTAAACGTTGTCATGTGATCAGCAAGAGGATGGAAGTCACGCCCATGAATGGCCCTGACCTGCACAGTGTTTACCATTTTGGATATCCACTGTTTTGAGTCTTACCAGATCTAACAACTAAAGTAAATTCTTTTGATGATTTGAACAAACATAGGGATTTTTTATTAAATCAACTGCAGATGTTACATAAACTAGGTTTTAAAGAGCTTTACACTTCACTTCACCCCCTGACAGACCTGTTCATTCCAATACCAACTCAACTTCTTTGGGAAGCATTCAGCCTCGCTGCAGTTAC
Organism: Lamellibrachia columna; assembly: GCA_963662155.1. Taxonomy (NCBI): domain Eukaryota; kingdom Metazoa; phylum Annelida; class Polychaeta; order Sabellida; family Siboglinidae; genus Lamellibrachia; species Lamellibrachia columna. The sequence continues at coordinate 18,326,567 of OY759275.1, forward strand.
TGCATGAAAACTATTCATTTACACATATCCACCTGTCTGTAGCCACCAGTCTGTCCAGACTACAAGCACCAGTTCTTACAGGTCACAACATCACCTTATCTCTCCATGTGTCTGTGGTGCTATCTGATGTTGTGGTCATTCAGTGACCTCAGCTGACCTGGACAGATATGCGCACTGGACAGTAACACTTGTGCTTATATTCTGGCAATATTCGCTCACCAAATGAACATCTACTTGTAAACACCTAGTCCTATCCTTGCCAATAGGGTATGGCCATGCTGTTAGATAACCCTACATCACGAGTGGTTTTAGTCTGGCAATATTCGCTCACCAAATGAACATCTACTTGTAAACACCTAGTCCTATCCTTGCCAATAGGGTATGGCCACGCTGTTAGATAACCCTACATCACGAGTGGTTTTAGTCTGGCAATATTCACTCACCAAATGAACATCTACTTGTAAACACCTAGTCCTATCCTTGCCAATAGGGTATGGTCATGCTGTTAGATAACCCTACATCACGAGTGGTTTTAGTCTGGCAATATTCACTCACCAAATGAACATCTACTTGTAAACACCTAGTCCTATCCTTGCCAATAGGGTATGGCCATGCTGTTAGATAACCCTACATCACGAGTGGTTTTAGTCTGGCAATATTCACTCACCAAATGAACATCTACTTGTAAACACCTAGTCCTATCCTTGCCAATAGGGTATGGCCATGCTGTTAGATAACCCTACATCACGAGTGGTTTTAGACTGGCAATATTCACTCACCAAATGAACATCTACTTGTAAACACCTAGTCCTATCCTTGCCAATAGGGTATGGCCATGCTGTTAGATAACCCTACATCATGAGTGGTTTTAGTCTGGCAATATTCGCTCACCAAATGAACATCTACTTGTAAACACCTAGTCCTATCCTTGCCAATAGGGTATGGCCATGCTGTTTGCGTCTACTTATGCAACACATTTTGGCCCTTGTTTACCAAAAGTTATCCTGTTCCGACTTAGCAGCTCACTTGATTGAGAGTTTGTGTTGCTTCTGTATATACCCTCTGTCCCTTAATGCGTCACAGCGGAAGTCTAGCTTCACTGATTTCCTAGAACTGCTTATTGGTTGCACTGGTTAACAGACAGACAGACAGACATAATTGTTTATTGATCCATTTGTACATAATAGTACAGTGACAATAATTAATACATTTAAAAATAAAATATTGTGTGTAAATTAGGTATGTAAGCACATATACAGTACAAATTGGATTTGGGAGACTCCTATTAACACTAAAGAAATCGTTCTCATAGGAGCCACCATGGTAAGTGTTCAATGAATTTATTGTATAATTCCACTTGTATAAATTAATGTTAACACATATAGCTAGATTAAGTATTTATTCTTGATGATGCATGCAAGTGTAGCAGTTAATAACAGTGCATACCCATAGATAGCTTTTTATAATATAATTTTAGCATAATATATATATATATCCCTGTAAGCTGTGTGTGGTCACCTTATCTTTTAAAATGTCTGGAGCATTATTGATATGTGGTAAAAAATGTTTTTATCACCATCACTTTTGTATCATCTGCAAATTTTAATTTAAGTAGTAATCTTTGGTGTGGTACTTTGTCAAAAGCTTTCTGAAAATCTGAGTAGATAATATCTACTGGTGATCCCTTGTCTATCCACTTAGTGATTTCTTCCACAAAATACAACATTTGTTAAGCATGACCTCGCTTTTAGGTATCCATGTTGAGATGGATTTAATAATGTATGTCTAACAATGAAGTTCATCATATGGTCTTTGACCTTTCAAATAATTTACAAATCACTGATGTTAAACTCACTGGTCTGTAATTATCTTACTTATTTCTTGAACCCTTTTTTAAATAATGGTATGATGTTCGCTTCATTCCATTCAAAAGGAACCACTCCCTCTTTTAGTGACAAGTTAAACACTTGCAAGTGGTATACTAACTTGTTCTGCTGTTTCCAATAGCAGTTTTGGAGGAATTCCATCCATTCCAAGTGATTTATTACCCTTCATTGCCTTTATTTTCTTAGATACCATTTCTGGAATTACAGTTAACTGCCCTAAATAGTCCGATTTAGCCTCCTGAAATTTAGCAACTGCAAATGGTAATGAACTAATATCCTCTCTGGTAAACACTGAACTGAAGTATCCATTTAGGTTTTCCACCATTAAAAAAACCTTGTGAAATTATATTTCCAGCACTGTCTTCTAGTGATCCAACCTTGTCTCGTACGTTTTATTTGCACCTGACATATGCATAAAAACTCTTGCTGTAATTTTTATGACAGTAATTTCAGTCGTAACTGCATTATGTGCCTCTGTGTGATTTGTTTTAATCTTGATTGTAGCTGCAAATGGTTAGTTTTTATTAACTCTTTTAGGTGCATTGCCCCCAAACCATGACTTTTGTTTCGTTTTAACTAATGCATTTCGGCCACAGTCATTCATGATTTCTATTTAATTAATTTAATCGTTAAAGCATATGCATGGGGCTAAATTAAATATGATACAATTAGAAAGTGTGTTCACATCCAATTCATAAACATGAGCAAATTACTCCTAAGATGTTACAGCTGAGAGTCGGGGGATTGTGTGGTGTGTTAGCTGTCCAGGTAGCTACTGCCCAGTGTCCATACCTGTCCAGGCCAGCTGACGGTCACTGAATGACCATACCATCAGATAGCACTACAGATACATGGAAGGATAAGGTGACTTTGTGACATGTAAGTCATTGGGGTACTATACTTTATCCTGGGGCTACAGTTGTGGTTCACCCCTGTCTGGGATATAATTGTTGCAGACTGTGGCCATCTGTCATTTGCAGGTCTGAGAGGTGAACATTGATATCTGTCAATTTGTGTCATTCAATGAATTAGTATATTATAATTAACAGCATTTCTAACTTTCAACTTTAGTCACCTTTGTGCCCTTAGTTGAACATTCTTAACCTATGAAGTGTTTATATAACATATCATGTTGTTATGGTTATTCAGAATAAACATGTTATGATTTAAAATGAAAAATATATTTACAGGCCTATTTTCAACATTCCTGCGTCACACCACGGCATGCTTACTTTGAAGTTAGAAGAAATCTTGTTCAGTGTCAGGGTTTTTGCAAAAAGAAATCCGTCTATTGAAATGTTCCACTGATTCTGAAGCTGCAGGTATATACCCTTGGCACCAGTGGAGAAATTAAGATGCACTGATAAAGTAGTAATACAAAACTAAGATCATTCAACTTAAGTAAACGAGATGAGACTGATAGCAGCCATCAGCTCCATTAACCCAGCCAACGCTTAGTGTATTCTTAAAGGCCAATTGTGCCTGAAATTGTTCACCACAGGTAAAGTTACACAGACAGATGTGGGCAGCAATTGTGTAAGTGTTCGTACACTGCCCCACGGACACTCTTCTGGTTCCTTGTTTACCTAACATTGTGCCTTTTTCATACTGTAAACATTGTCTTTGCTAAAGGCATGTGCTGCAAACTATTATGCATTTAAAAGTGCTTAAACAAGATTGAACAAGCTTGTCATTCAAAGCAACAAGTTCCAGGTAGCAAGTGGACAAGGAAGCCATTGGCTTATCGAGAGTCCATTTTTAATCTATGTACAGCCCACCCTTATCAGGTATCAGGCAATTTTGTAGTTAAATGTATTCATGCTTTAGCGTTATTACACTTTATATTCTCCCGTTGTCCTTGCTGTGTTAATACTTGACACATTTACACTCTCCCACCATCCCTGCCATGTTACTGCTTGACACATTTACACTCTCCCACCATCCCTGCCATGTTACTGCTTGACACATTTACACTCTTCCAACATCCCTGCCATGTTGGTACTTGATACATTTACACTCTCCCACCATCCCTGCCATGTTACTGCTTGACACATTTACACTCTTCCAACATCCCTGCCATGTTGGTACTTGACACATTTACACTCTCCCACCATCCCTGCCATGTTATTGCTTGACACATTTACACTCTACCAACATCCCTGCCATGTTACTGCTTGACATATTTACACTCTACCGACATCCCTGCCATGTAACTGCTTGACACATTTACACTCTACCAACATCCCTGCCATGTTACTGCTTGACACATTTACACTCTACCAACATCCCTGCCATGTTACTGCTTGACACATTTACACTCTCCCACCATCCCAATTGTGTTAATACTTTATATATTTACGCTCTCCAAGCATCCCTTCTGTGTAACTACTTGACACATTTACAATCTCCTACCATCCTAGTCATGTTAGTGCATGACATATTTACACTCTCCCACTGTCCCTGCAGTGTTGTTACTGGACATATTAAACTATCCCAGTTGTGTTAGTACTTGACATATGTCCACTCTCCCACCATCCCTGCTCTGTAACTGCTTGACATATGTCCACTCTCCCACCATCCCTGCTCTGTAACTACTTGACATATGTCCACTCTCCCACCATCCCTGCTCTATAACTGCTTGACATATGTCCACTCTCCCACCATCCCTGCTCTGTAACTACTTGACATATGTCCACTCGCCCACCATCCCTGCTCTGTAACTACTTGACATATGTCCACTCGCCTACCATCCCTGCTCTGTAACTACTTGACATATGTCCACTCTCCCACCATCCCTGCACTGTAACTACTTGACATATGTCCACTCGCCCACCATCCCTGCTCTGTAACTACTTGACATATGTCCACTCGCCCACCATCCCTGCTCTGTAACTACTTGACATATGTCCACTCTCCCACCATCCCTGCTCTGTAACTGCTTGACATATGTCCACTCTCCCACCATCCCTGCTCTGTAACTACTTGACATATGTCCACTCTCCCACCATCCCTGCTCTATAACTGCTTAACATATGTCCACTCTCCCACCATCCCTGCTCTGTAACTACTTGACATATGTCCACTCGCCCACCATCCCTGCTCTGTAACTACTTGACATGTCCACTCGCCCACCATCCCTGCTCTGTAACTACTTGACATATGTCCACTCTCCCACCATCCCTGCTCTGTAACTACTTGACATATGTCCACTCTCCCACCATCCCTGCTCTGTAACTACTTGACATATGTCCACTCTCCCACCATCCCTGCTCTGTAACTACTTGACATATGTCCACTCTCCCACCATCCCTGCTCTGTAACTACTTGACATATGTCCACTCTCCCACCATCCCTGCTCTGTAACTACTTGACACATTTTTACTCTCCCACCATCCCTGCTCTGTAACTACTTGACACATTTTTACTCTCCCACCATCCCTGCCATGTTAGTACTTGACACATTTACACCATCCCTCCTGTGTTATTACTTATCACATTTACAGTATCCCACTATCTGTGCCATGTTTACACTATTCCACCATCCCTGATGTGCTAATATTTGATATATTTTTAATATGTCAAGTACTAACACAGCGGGGATGGTGGAAGAGTGTAAATATGCAAGCACTAACATTACATATGTTATTCATTTTACACTCTCTGACCATCCCTGCTGTGTAACTTAACATCAGATGGCTCTTAACTCATCTCAGATCTGTGCGTGTCAGACTCTGAAAGGAGCTTCAGCCTCAGGCAGAGTTGTCCAAAATCAACAAAGCCAGTGTCAAAATAGACGTAATGAAAACTGACAGCACGGAAACCAGCAAAGGCGTAATTGTAGCTGGGCAGAGGAGAATCGTTTTGGTGTTGCTTTATTTGTAAAAAGTAAAAAGCTGTATGAACGATGGCCTAGAAGCCATGGTTAGAGCCACGGAACCACTGAACCGTGATGCAGCCAGTGGGAAAAAAACTCTTTCACAGACGTCAGTGTCATTGTTCACTGGTTATTATCTATATGGACTGGAACATTTCTCTTCTCGAGATCTCACCGGGTGTTTTCACACAGAAACTTGCACTCAACTTGTCAACGTGACTAACAAGATGTGACAGCTGGGAAGATGTTGCTAGATATGTTGTCTTTTGTTCAGTTTGTTGTACATTTTTTCCTTACATTGGGTTTCTATTTTTCTGAGCTATCTGGATAGCTTATCTCTTCATCTGTATCTCTAAGTGTTTTTATACAATGTTATATATGTTTAAATTGTGTTCTATGGCATTCTTATACCGTTCATTCATGAAACAACCAGCGTGCTGACTGACAGCGTGCTGACTGACGGTGTGCTGACTGACAGCGTGCTGACTGACGGTGTGCTGACTGGCAGCGTGCTGATTGACAGCGTGCCGACTGACAGTGTGCTGACTGGCAGTGTGCTGATTGACAGCGTGCCGACTGACAGTGTGCTGACTGGCAGTGTGCTGATTGACAGCGTGCTGACTGGCAGCATGCCACGGACTGGCAGCATGCTGGCGGACAATGTGCTGACTGACAGCATGCCACGGACTGGCAGCATGCTGGCGGACAATGTGCTGACTGACAGCATGCCACGGACTGGCAGCATGCTGGCGGACAATGTGCTGACTGACAGCATGCCACGGACTGGCAGCATGCTGGCGGACAATGTGCTGACTGACAGCATGCCACGGACTGGCAGCATGCTGGCGGACAATGTGCTGACTGACAGCATGCCACGGCTGGCAGCATGCTGGCGGACAATGTGCTGACTGACAGCATGCCACGGACTGGCAGCATGCTGGCGGACAATGTGCTGACTGGCAGCATGCCACGGACTGGCAGCATGCTGGCGGACAATGTGCTGACTGGCAGCATGCTGGCGGACAATGTGCTGACTGACAGCATGCTGGCGGACAATGTGCTGACTGACAGCATGCCACGGACTGACAGCATGCTGGCGGACAATGTGCTGACTGACAGCATGCCACGGACTGGCAGCATGCTGGCGGACAATGTGCTGACTGACAGCATGCCACGGACTGGCAGCATGCTGGCGGACAATGTGCTGACTGACAGCATGCCACGGACTGACAGCATGCCGACTGACAATGTGCTGACTGACAGCATGCCGACTGACGAAGAGTGGGCCTCATATCTGTGGTATACTAAATAAAGATGGTGTTGTAATTATAAACTTTCATCATTCAATGTTTCATTTCAATGTTATGAAATGTCTAATTGTTTATCAACAAGTGTAATTTCTGTGAATGCATTTATCTACTTACTACACATTTATCTACTTACTACACATTTATACACTTACTACACATTTATATACTTACGACAAATTGATATACTTACTACATATTGTGGGGCACGGTGGCATACTGACTACACATTTATATACTTACTACACATGTATATACTTACTACACATTTATATACTTACTACACATTTAGGGGCATGGTGGCATAGTCGTTAGAACATCGGACTCTCAATCGAAAGAACCCGGGTTCGAATCCTCTTGCTGCCGTTTCGAAGTTTGGACAATTTTTTTCACTCCACATTGCTTCAGTTCACTCAGCTGTATAAATGAGCACCTGGCTATAGACAGTGGTAGATATTTGAATGAATAATCTTTGCGCAGTAATTGCACCTAGGCTGAATGCTTCCCAAAGAAGTCACATTGGTGTTGGAATGGACAGGTCTGCCAGGGGGTGAAGTGTAAGGTCTGCCAGGGGGTGAAGTGTAAGGTCTGCCAGGGGGTGAAGTGTAAGGTCTGCCAGGGGGTGAAGTGTAAGGTCTGCCAGGGGGTGAAGTGTAAGGTCTGCCAGGGGGTGAAGTGTAAGGTCTGCCAGGGGGTGAAGTGCTTTGAGCAGTCCTACAGACTGGATTACTTAATTACTTATTCTCTTTGCACCCCAGTCAGTGCATAAGGCCACTCAGTATCTTCTGCCAGTTCATGCGATCTCTAGCTGCATTCTCTGCCGTCTTCCAAGAATTCCATCCGAGACGGGATACCGTGTTATATAGGAATCTACCTTTTTACACATTCATTACAGTTCAGGTCCAAATTAATTTGTTTTTGTACAATAAATAAACTTCTTTACATAATGTTGTGAAGAAAACAATGAGGGAAGAACATAATATGACGTGTGAGCCTGAGGGAGTAATATACTATAACTACTCACCATTGTATAATTTACAGTATAAATATTATGTACTGTGTGAAGATTAGAGGAGCAAACCTGAATGTAAGACATGTTATACAACATTAATGTTGAAATAGTGTGGAAGGTTAGAGTAGCAAACATGAACGTATGATGTGTTATACAACCATTAATGTTGAAATAGTGTGGAAGGTTAGAGTAGCAAACATGAACGTATGACGTGTTATACAACCATTAATGTTGAAATAGTGTGGAAGGTTAGAGTAGCAAACATGAACGTATGACGTGTTATACAACCATTAATGTTGAAATAGTGTGGAAGATTAGAGGAGCAAACATGAACGTATGACGTGTTATACAACCATTAATGTTGAAATAGTGTGGAAGGTTAGAGTAGCAAACATGAACGTATGATGTGTTATACAACCATTAATGTTGAAATAGTGTGGAAGGTTAGAGGAGCAAACATGAACGTATGATGTGTTATACAACATTAATGTTGAAATAGTGTGGAAGATTAGAGGAGCAAACATGAACGCATGATGTGTTATACAACCATTAATGTTGAAATAGTGTGGAAGGTTAGAGTAGCAAACATGAACGTATGACGTGTTATACAACCATTAATGTTGAAATAGTGTGGAAGGTTAGAGTAGCAAACATGAACGTATGATGTGTTATACAACCATTAATGTTGAAATAGTGTGGAAGATTAGAGGAGCAAACATGAACGTATGATGTGTTATACAATATTAATGTTGATGCTGACATTATTTAATAATGTTATTTGTTTTATTCTAGACTAGTTTGACAGCGGCAGCCATAGTGGATGGTTTTATTTTAGGCAGAAATTATATTGTGGAACTATGTTTAACAAGTACATTATGATGATTTAAATTTGCGAAAGAATTTTCCCCAGTATTTGTCAGTGTAATTTGTGAAACCATGCTGGTAGCTGTGCACTGTGCCATGTTTTTCAGGAAATCTCTTCATGAGGCAGTGGAAAAAATATATTGCCTATAAAACCATAAATGTAATAATGTGAATTGCCCAGTGACCACTAATTTATTTGTTTTGGTAATAATTATAATTGAAATGTTCAGCAGTGCTGTCATAAGGAGGTCCAGGGGTGTGTGCATGCCCCCTAAAATCATCTGGTGCATGCCCCTCCCCTAGACTAAAAAACCCTTTCACCAGACGTCAGATTACACCATTTTCAGTCTTAATTATCCTGTGCATGGGAGAAGGCCCCTCCCATAAGAAGGTTCCTTTCAGGGTTTCTTTAGGCTTTTCCAGATACTTTCCACTTAAGTGCTGCTTTTGGAGGCATTTTCAGCTCATGACCCAAACATGTCCATCTCTTCTTCCTGTTGGTTGTTGAGATATACTCCTCTTGACGTTCTTCTCTTATTTCTTGTTTTTGTTTTTTCCCAAAGGATTCCTCTCGTCTTTCAGGTATTTGTTCTCAAAGGAGTTCTAACCTGTGGAATGCCAAATGTTCTCACCAAGGTTTCAAAATCTGTTCTTAGAAAAGTGAACGGGAAACAGGAGAAAAGCACGAAGCTTCCTCCACCAATCAACTTGTGCGGCACTCAAATGTTTTGTTTTTATGGATATCCATTGTGATTTCCTCTCTCATTCACAGTGAACAATGAACATTAAAAATAACATGTGCCTCGAACAGTCTCATGTGCAACAAATATAAAGATTTGACTGTAAAAATAAATAATTGTAAAAGTTATAAAAAGCGAGAAATTTATATTAAAAAAAGTGTGTATGAGGCCAAAAAATTGTATTTCCTGCCCGAAAGTGGTAATGTTGACACCTCACAGACTTAATCGTTGTTAATCTCACACAGAACATTTAATTGTTGTTTTGACCGACAGATGCACCAGTGCTGCTGTATCCAGTGCCAAGAGAGATTCACTGACCATGATACCCTTATGACACACATGCAATCAAGTGGTCACCTTGGTCAAGTTCTGGACACCACACTCTGGGACCAGCCACAGTGAGTGCATTCTTGTGTGTGTGTGTGGACGTATGTGTTGATGTTGGGATACGGGTAATGGTGGGGTGGATTTCAAGTAAATAATAGTCGTACATCGGCTTCCTTGGGTCGTAGATGAAACCCTAAAAGTTTGGTACCTGAGATATAAAGCGTCTGGGAGAAGTAGCTTAACATACATACTCTAGCTGGATTATAGTAAGATGTGTCTTGTATGTTTGTTGTGTATTAAAATATCTATGATTCAACACCAACAGACATGATGTCATGTTGTGTGACATCGACTCTGTCCTGTGCTTGTGGCTTACCACAACTCTGGTCCATTGCCCAAGAACAAAACGACAAAAGTCGCACATGTCCCTAATCTCTGTAAAAGGTCACACCTATAACAAATCTCTGAACTCACTTGTTGAGAGATATGTATATGTATATGGGTCAAATTAAGTACATCTGTCAGTCTCTCTGTCTTATTGTAACAAATGATTGAACACTTCTCAGGGTTGTTAATTTTCAGGATCTTACAATTCTTTTTTCATATTCCAAAGTTTTGTTTATCTGTAAATACAATATGGGTATTGTAAAAAGAATTGTATGATCATGACTTATAACAAATTCCTTTTTTGATAAGAAAATAAGTAATCTACTGGACTAACATGTGTGCACACATGATTGCAGGCTAGTGGATTTGTATGCTATATCGAGCCAGCACACTTAAAGATATATATAGTTACATAACAAAGACGATATCGCCAGGTATCCATTTACACGACGATATTGTCCTATTGTATTTGTGCTGGTTGGTTGAGTTGGGATTGAAAAAGGGACAAGTTATAATAATGGGTATGATAGAGGCTAATGATGGGGCAGACCTGTTGATGTTTAATTGTTGCTTATCTGATAGTGTAGGCTTCCTGAACACGCAGACTGGCAACATCGCAAATACTGCAACTTATCTGATAGTGTAGGCTTCCTGAACACGCAGACTGCAACTTTCTACTGTTGTTCCTTGACACCCAACTAGTGCAAGTACTCTGGCCTGACCCCTAGACTTGTGGACCTCTCCATTGATAACTGTCAACTGTGATGGACTCATGAATACTTGTCTCCGTATCTGTACCTGTTGACTTCAAACTAATTCCCCATTGCGGCAATCATTTTGACTTTGAAATGAGTGAAAGCGTTTGCTATCTGTGTTTACTGGAGGTTGTCTGGTGTAGTGGACCAGTGTCAGTTTGTAAGTGCTTACTTATGCGGCCAGCCACCCTTGACCAACTGCGGTCAGCCGTGACTGTTGAGTTTGTCACACAGTCTATGTCTGTTTGTTTCTAGCTATGATCTGTTGGGTGATTAATTGTTGTGTCTCAAACAATCACTTATTGTGGTTGTCATTCATGGAATGTGTTTGTTTCCTGTCAGACGGTGCAGACACTGATGTTAACATAACAATAAGAACAAAACCTTATTGTTCCCCAACCATCGTATCACCTTCTGTTCTGCACTGAACGAGATAATCTTGCTGACAGTCCCAGAATCTGTGATAATAATAATATATATGTTTATTTAAGACAAATAAATATATGTGTGTGTGTTGTGTGTGCGTGCGTGCATGTGTTCAAATTCACATTCATTAATACAAACTGGTATTATGAATTATATTGTTCGTGGCTCCAAGATTTCATTAGAAAGTAATCATTTACACTTACTTTGGAGCAAAAATGTGAAAAAAAATCGACATTTTGACCCATCTACTGCAGACCTTGTTCACGCACTGATGACCTATGCTCTTCACCAGTGTCCCTGTAGACGAAGCCCTAGAAGTCATCGCTAGGAAACTTCACGAAGATGACAACCTACCCAGTCGTACTGAACTATCTATCACACAGATAGTTGAGCTCCTTGACTTTGGTCTGAATACCACCTATTTTCTATATGATGACGTCTACTACCAACAGACTCATGGAGCAGCAATGGGCTTGCCCGTACCCCCCCTAGTAGCCAACCTATACATGGAACTGTTTGAAGAACTAGCCCTCTGCAACACCTCAATCTCCATCGCTATGGCTCTGTTATGTGGATGACACATTCACTGTACTTCATGCGTATGACATGGATGAGTTAACTGAACATATCAGCAACATCGATCCACACATTAAGTTCACCACTGAGCCAGAGAAAGACCAAAAACTACCATTCCTGGATCTCTGCATGCACATACTCAACGACGTATCCACAAAGCTTACTATATGTAGGAAGCCCACGCACACCGACCAATACCTCAACTTCAAATTACACCTCAACTTAATGCACAAAATAATGGTTGTGCGCACACTCACCAACAGGGCACAGCAATATGTCACCACTGCTGAAGACAAAAGCAGAGCTTGTGCATGTCCGTAACGCCCTGACAGCCAACGACTACCTGGAGTGGGCCCTTAAGGTTCCCCCTCCCAGTGAGAAACTACCTGGAGTGGGCCCTTGAGGTTCCCCCTCCCAGTGAGAAACTACCTGGAGTGGGCCCTTGGGTTTCCCCCTCCCAGTGAGAAACTACCTGGAGTGGGTCCTTGAGGTTCCCCTCCCAGTGAGAAACTACCTGGTGTGGGTCCTTGAGGTTCCCCTCCCAGTGAGAAACTACCTGGTGTGGGTCCTTGAGGTTCCCCTCCCAGTGAGAAACTACCTGGAGTGGGTCCTTGAGGTTCCCCTCCCAGTGAGAAACTACCTGGTGTGGGTCCTTGAGGTTCCCCTCCCAGTGAGAAACTACCTGGAGTGGGTCCTTGAGGTTCCCCTCCCAGTGAGAAACTACCTGGAGTGGGTCCTTGAGGTTCCCCCTCCCAGTGAGAAACTACCAGCCACAAACAATAATAGTTCTAAGACAACAAACACAAACCACATATGGTAGTCCCAACATGTTGGGACTACCATACGGAGCAGGGCTATCTGAACAACTCGGACGAGTCTTCAAGTCACACAATGTGCACCTGTACCATAAGCCCTCAAACACCCTTTGTTCCATGGTAGTTCACCCGAAAGATAAGACACAGAAAGAACACCAGTGTGGAACTACCTACTACATCACATGTGACATCAAAAGCAGACACACATACACCGGTGAGACTAAACGAACACTCAGCCAGAGGTTCAAGGAATATACAAACCTAGATAAACCTACAGGGGTAGTAGACCAGTGTCTGGCCACAGGACGCTCAGTGTCCATGGACAATACAAAGGTCCTGGTCAGAGAACAAAACGGGCGCAAGATAAAAGTGAAAGAGGCAATCTACATCAAGCAAAGAGGTCCCACCATGAACCGAGACCAGGGACACCATCTACCCGCCATCTACAATTAGATTATTCTGCCAGAATCTGAGCCACAACATAGGTCGTCAGTGTGTGAACAAGGTCCACAGTAATTGGGTCGAAACGTTGCATTCGTTTCAATTTTTGCTCCAAAGTAAGTGTACATTATCTGCTTTCCAAACTGGTATTAGTTTTATTATATTCTTGAACACCCTCTTGATAACAGGTAACAGTAAAAAGATAATTACTTAGTTGTAAGTTTAAAAAAAATTGCATTGTAATACAAGCCCTGCTTTATGTAATGTTCATGAGTTAGTATCCCCAATGACCTCAGAAGCAAATAAATTTTTTTTTTTCAATTACTAAAATCCTCTGTGCTGATAGAATGCCCTTTGGAACCATAACATTAATTGTATAATTATAATTTCCTTCATGTAATCTTATCATGTTGTTAAAACAACATCTAAAAAAGGACACAGCGACTTGCGTTACCCTAGTGATGGAGATGTCAAGAATCTAACTATTTAATGTTCATTTAATGGGAATCATCTTTTCTTACATTTCAAACAGCTTTCTTTATCTCAGAATTTTAAAAGAACAAAACCACAAACTCTTACGCATCTCCAAATTAAAACTTTATCTTTCCTTGTAACATCCGTTGCATGGACACCAAAACTTGTAAATAAGTGCAGTTCTCTTAAATTCTCTGAAATATGTTGGGATGTGCTCTTATTTCTCTAATGCAGAAGCAGATTCACTCTCTTGACCGGGCACTGAATGATTCTGTATGTTCCGTACCTATGAAACTTCTCTTGTGTCATTGATTGCCCTCGGGTTGAGTGTTCTGCCTCTCCTTTCTCTGGCAATTGTCCCTTCCTCAATGATAAAAAAGCTTTGTTTTGTGTTCGCCTTGTCATGGGATGGTTAAGGTATATTTAGTCTCATGTAAATGTCCTGCACATTACCAACAATGGCCTGTCTGATCTTAGTAGCTGCCAGGGCAGTCCCTTTTTACAACGGCAATTTTGCCATCACATGGGCCTTTCCCATGACGGCTTGCGAAAAAATTTTTACTAATAAAAACCAAAATCTCATTGACAATGAACTTGAAAAAGGAACTGCACGATTTTACAATATTCGCATAAGCATCGTAACAGCTTTTTGGTCAACATCTTTCTTATGTTCGGTGGTCTCAGTTTGTTGAAGGCATTGAAACTGACAATAATACCAACATGACACAAATAGTTCATGAAACTAACATATTTCATAATATTTACATATAATAGCATTTTTTTCGGTATTTGGAGGGTTTTCTGAAAATGGTGTCCAATGTTCAATGATTTAAGCACGGAGTAGACTGGCTTGTAACATTTGTTTCGATAATGTTCATTACTGCAAAATGGTGGACATCAAATTTCATTGCATGCAATAAGTGTATGCATTGATATTCATGGGAGAAATTGTGTTGCCACTTTAATGATCACATAGAACTTTGATTCTAAAAATTTTATTATCCAAAAATTACCTCAAAATGTGAATTTGTTAAATTAAACTAACAGAAACTTTTGTGATGATCTGGATACTGTAGAAAAATGGAAATTAAATTAACTCAACTCATGCTATCAAAAGGATGACCACACAGTGTACACTGTATTTCAAAAGAAAAATAAACATGAACAGTCATACATTTACTTTCACGTCTAGCTAGCTAGACCCGATAACTGTCATTATTCCCAAGGAAACCAGCCACAACGACCGTTACCATGGTTTTGCTAGTCTCATATCATGTCATTTCACATTGTCATTAGCTATGCTCTTATCAAACAGTTTCCATAAAAAATTGCTTGTTTCATCTGTCTCCCAGCGGACTATTCTATATCCCCTGTGGTGCACTTTTCAATATCCTGTTTTGCTGTAAATTACAGTTTACTTTAATCTTCACAAAGAGAATATTGCTTTAATGTGCACAATGTTATCTCTAACATATATATTCTATCAAATGATAACATAATTGTTATTACTCCAACAGTCATGTCAGGTAAATTCTAAACCGAACCGCCAAATTCACTCCAATATTGAAAACACACGCACGCACGCACGCACGCACGCACGCACGCACGCACGCACGCACGCACGCACGCACGCATGCACGCACACACACACACATTTCTATATACATAAAAATACATATGTAAAAATACATATTTAAAAATACATACAAAGTTAAAGATACATGTAAAAATATATATAAATACTTGAACGAGAGAAAAGACAGCCACAGCAAGAGCCTATGACTCCGTGCACCACCCAGTCAAGAGCCTATGACTCCTTGCACCACCCAGTCAAGAGCCTATGACTCCGTGCACCACCCAGTCAAGAGCCTATGACTCCGTGCACCACCCAGTCAAGAGCCTATGACTCGTGCACCACCCAGTCAAGAGCCTATGACTCCTTGCACCACCCAGTCAAGAGCCTATGACTCCATGCACCACCCAGTCAAGAGCCTATGACTCCGTGCACCACCCAGTCAAGAGCCTATGACTCCTTGCACCACCCAGTCAAGAGCCAATGACTCCTTGCACCACCCAGTCAAGAGCTTATGACTCCGTGCACCACCCAGTCAAGAGCCTATGACTCCATGCACCACCCAGTCAAGAGCTTATGACTCCTTGCACCACCCAGTCAAGAGCCTATGACTCCGTGCACCACCCAGTCAAGAGCTTATGACTCCATGCACCACCCAGTCAAGAGCCTATGACTCCTTGCACCACCCAGTCAAGAGCCTATGACTCCTTGCACCACCCAGTCAAGAGCCTATGACTCCGTGCACCACCCAGTCAAGAGCTTATGACTCCATGCACCACCCAGTCAAGAGCCTATGACTCCTTGCACCACCCAGTCAAGAGCCTATGACTCCTTGCACCACCCAGTCAAGAGCCTATGACTCCGTGCACCACCCAGTCAAGAGCTTATGACTCCATGCACCACCCAGTCAAGAGCCTATGACTCCTTGCACCACCCAGTCAAGAGCCTATGACTCCGTGCACCACCCAGTCAAGAGCTTATGACTCCACCTATGTGGAGTCATAAGCTCAAGCCAATTGCAATGCCCCAGAAATCATGTACAACAGCCAATTTCATGAAGCATTTGTACCATGCGAAAGAACGTATGTGGATGTTAGACGTAGATCAACTAACTCTGTACAGACGTAGATCACATAACTCTGTACAGTCGTAGATCACATAACTCTGTACAGACGTAGATCACGTAACTCTGTACAGACGTAGAAAACAGTCATGGTGTTGCACAATTACGAAATATACTAGTGTTATGTAATCTACGTCAAACATTCACATAGGTTCCTTTGTAATATTTTTGGGGAATTTTTTATTTGTTTTAATGTTCAACCCATGCCCCCCCCCCCGGGCACACCTACAAAATGTCAGCCCCACACATGTGAAACTGACGGAGATACAAGGGAACAGACAGATACACCATCACAAACTACCTCATTGTATAGATACATGCATGTCATGCATTAAAGTATATAAAACAAGATATAATACAGGATATAATTTCACTTGCATGTATACAATGCATGCTTGCGTGATGCCTCTGACTTTATCACATTCATTTAATGCGACGAGAGAATTGTTGCAGTTACATATGATTTTCATACAATTGTATATAACTGTCCATGCACCACTTGATTTGTGACTGACCACTGCTGAGTGCCACTGACCACTGTCTCTGACCGCCCCTAGCTGAGACAGGTGTAAGCAGGGTCAATACAAGGCTGATGGTGGTGTTACAAAGTGAGAGGACACAGTGGGAGTTAATATGAGTGCAGCAGTGGGCTTGTCTCGTGGGCTTGTCTTGTGGGGCTGTCTTGTGGGCTTGTCTTGTGGGGCTGTCTTGTGGGGCTGTCTTGTGGGCTTGTCTTGTGGGGCTTGTCTTGTGGGCTTGTCTTGTGGGCTTGTCTCGTGGGGCTGTCTCGTGGGGCTGTCTTGTGGGGCTTGTCTTGTGGGTCTGTCTTGTGGGGCTTGTCTTGTGGGTCTGTCTTGTGGGGCTGTCTTGTGGGCTTGTCTTGTGGGGCTGTCTCGTGGGGCTGTCTTGTGGGGCTTGTCTTGTGGGGCTGTCTTGTGGGGCTGTCTTGTGGGGCTGTCTTGTGAGGCTGTCTTGTGGGGCTGTCTTGTGGGGCTTGTCTTGTGGGGCTGTCTCGTGGGGCTTGTCTTGTGGGGCTGTCTCGTGGGGCTGTCTCGTGGGGCTTGTCTTGTGGGGCTTGTCTTGTGGGGCTTGTCTTGTGGGCTTGTCTTGTGGGCTTGTCTTGTGGGCTTGTCTTGTGGGCTTGTCTTGTGGGGCTTGTCTTGTGGGGCTGTCTTGTGGGGCTGTCTTGTGGGCTTGTCTTGTGGCCTTGTCTTGTGGGGCTGTCTCGTGGGGCTGTCTTGTGGGGCTTGTCTTGTGGGGCTGTCTTGTGGGGCTGTCTTGTGGGCTTGTCTTGTGGGGCTGTCTCGTGGGCTTGTCTCATGGGGCTTGTCTTGTGGGGCTGTCTTGTGGGGCTGTCTTGTGGGGCTTGTCTTGTGGGGCTTGTCTTGTGGGGCTGTCTCGTGGGGCTGTCTTGTGGGGCTTGTCTTGTGGGGCTGTCTTGTGGGGCTGTCTCGTGGGGCTGTCTTGTGGGGCTGTCTTGTGGGGCTGTCTTGTGGGGCTTGTCTCGTGGGGCTGTCTCGTGGGGCTGTCTCGTGGGGCTGTCTCGTGGGGCTGTCTCGTGGGGCTTGTCTCGTGGGCCTGTCTCGTGGGGCTGTCTCATGGGGCTTGTCTTGTGGGGCTGTCTCGTGGGGCTGTCTCCTGGGGCTGTCTCGTGGGGCTGTCTCGTGGGGCTGTCTCGTGGGGCTGTCTTGTGGGGCTGTCTCGTGGGGCTGTCTCGTGGGGCTGTCTCGTGGGCTTGTCTCGTGGGGCTGTCTTGTGGGGCTGTCTTGTGGGGCTGTCTTGTGGGGCTTGTCTTGTGGGGCTGTCTCGTGGGGCTGTCTCGTGGGGCTGTCTCGTGGGCTTGTCTCGTGGGGCTGTCTCGTGGGGCTGTCTCGTGGGGCTGTCTTGTGGGGCTGTCTCGTGGGGCTGTCTTGTGGGGCTTGTCTTGTGGGGCTGTCTTGTGGGGCTGTCTCGTGGGGCTGTCTCGTGGGGCTGTCTCGTGGGCTTGTCTCGTGGGGCTGTCTTGTGGGGCTGTCTTGTGGGGCTGTCTTGTGGGGCTGTCTTGTGGGGCTGTCTTGTGGGGCTTGTCTTGTGGGGCTGTCTCGTGGGGCTGTCTCGTGGGGCTGTCTCGTGGGCTTGTCTCGTGGGGCTGTCTCGTGGGGCTGTCTCGTGGGGCTGTCTCGTGGGGCTGTCTCGTGGGGCTGTCTTGTGGGGCTTGTCTTGTGGGGCTGTCTCGTGGGGCTGTCTCGTGGGGCTGTCTCGTGGGGCTGTCTCGTGGGGCTGTATCGTGGGGCTGTCTCTTGGGGCTGGCCATGCATTGACTGTCTAATTTACATATCTACTAGAGACTGGGGTAAACAAGCAAAGGGATGGGGTGGGGGTGTACTATATATGGGTTAGGGTAGGTGGGGTAATTGACTTGTTCTGTTGACAAATTTGGTTTGTATAGTTGACATTGTGAGATTGTTTGAATCAGCGTTGTCTTAAAACTGAATATCAAATCCATTACAGTTACACTAACAGAACAGGTTTTCAAATTGGGCAAAACACAATTAAGACGTCAACAATATCTAATTTGTAATCAATTCAGAACAACAACAACAAAGTGATTACGAATGTAACAAGATTTAACAAGATTGCTATCCAAGGCAAAGGCCCAGATGGCAAAGGCCCAAGGAAGCCATTGGCTTATCGAGAGTCCAACTTTTTTCATCTACATGTAACCCGCCCTCCTGAGATATATGTCAACCTTGTTTTTAAACATATTCACGCTGCTAGCAGTTACACAATCTGTAGACAATTTGTTCCATTCATTTATTGTCCTCTGTGAGACCGAGTACTTCCTGATATCCAATCTACACTGATCCTTCTTTATGTTACCTCATGTCCTCTAGTTCTACTATCTTTCTTGAGGGAGAAAAAAAATATTTTATAAATATACATATTCAATATCTTAAAAACTTCAGTCTGATCTCCTCTGAACCTCCTTGTAAATCCCCGCAATGGGGTAATTTGTTTGAAGAAATTGTACTGGTGCTATAGTTGGCCCCCTTTTACTTTACAGTTGTTGTTGCTCTCTTCTTTATCCCTGTAGTTTACAGTGAAGCTGGCACCGATACTGGTCATCGATTTTTTTTCCCCTTCTTCTTCATCACTAGTCCCATTTCACTGCCGTCTCCACCAACCTTCTCCACTCCCCCCCCATCCCTCGCTCTCATTTTCCACTCCCCCTGTCCCTTCTCTCATTCTCCACTCCCCCTTCCCTTGCTCTCATTCTCCACTCCCCCTGTCCCTTGCTCTCATTCTCCACTCCCCCTTCCCTTGCTCTCATTCTCCACTCCCCCCATCCCTCGCTCTCATTTTCCACTCCCCCTGTCCCTTGCTCTCATTCTCCACTCCCCCTTCCCTTGCTCTCATTCTCCACTCCCCCTTCCCTTGCTCTCATTCTCCACTCCCCCTTCCCTTGCTCTCATTCTCCACTCCCCCATCCCTTGCTCTCATTCTCCACTCCCCCGTCCCTTGCTCTCATTCTCCACTCCCCCTTCCCTTGCTCTCATTCTCTACTCCCCCTTCCCTTGCTCTTATTCTCCACTTCCCCTTCCCTTGCTCTCATTCTTCACTCCCCCTTCCCCCGCTCTCATTCTCCACTCCCCCTTCCCTTGCTCTCATTCTCCACTCCCCCTTCCCTTGCTCTCATTCTCCACTCCCCCTGTCCCTTGCTCTCATTTTCCTCTCCCCCTGTTCCTTGCTCTCATTCTCCACTCCCCCTTCCCTTGCTCTCATTCTCCACTCCCCCTGACCCTTGCTCTCATTCTCCACTCCCCCTTCCCTTGCTCTCATTCTCCACTCCCCCTTCCCTTGCTCTCATTTTCCACTCCCCCTGTCCCTTGCTCTCATTCTCCACTCCCCCTTCCCTTGCTCTCATTTTTCACTCCCCCTGTCCTTTGCTCTCATTTTCCACTCCCCCTGTCCCTTGCTCTCATTCTCCACTCCCCCTTCCCTTGCTCTCATTATCCACTGCCCCTTCCCTTGCTCTCATTCTCCACTCCCCCTGTCCCTTGCTCTCATTCTCCACTCCCCCTTCCCTTGCTCTCGTTCTCCACTCCCCCTTCCCTTGCTCTCATTCTCCACTCCCCCTGTCCCTTGCTCTCATTCTCCACTCCCCCTTCCCTTGCTCTCATTCTCCACTCCCCCTTCCCTTGCTCTCATTCTCCACTCCCCCTTCCATTGCTCTCATTCTCCATTCCTCCTGTCCCTTGCTCTCATTCTCCACTCCCCCTTCCCTTGCTCTCATTCTCCACTCCCCCTGTCCCTTGCTCTCATTCTCCACTCCCCCTGTCCCTTGCTCTCATTCTCCACTCCCCCTTCCCTTGCTCTCATTCTCACTCCCCCTTCCCTTGCTCTCATTCTCCACTCCCCCTTCCCTTGCTCTCATTCTCCACTCCCCCTGTCCCTTGCTCTCATTCTCCACTCCCCCTTCCCTTGCTCTCATTCTCCACTCCCCCTTCCCTTGCTCTCATTCTCCACTCCCATCCCACTCCCACTAAATCTCTCTTCATCTCAGTCTCAGTCTTCCTATTCTCCTTCTACCCTCCACTCTAAGCACATCCGCTCTCTTCGTCAATCGTACCCCTTCCATTCTTTCCACGTGTCCAGCCAACTTTAGCCGTCTCCTCACCAACTTCCTCATGAGACTCTCTCACACCAACTTTTTCAACAGTACAAAAACTACTATCACACCTAAATCCTTGGAATCGGAAGTTCAGAGGCAAGCCCAAGGAGAAGGGTTGGCAATCTCAAAATCGATATTCAATGTTAAAGTAATCAACAGATCAATGAATACACTAAGGAGGGAAAACATGATTAAAAAGATAAGTCTTCAGATAACAGCGACATTTTATGATGTTTCCTACTGACCTTACGGAGTGAGTTCCTCATTAAGCATAAATTATTAAATTAATCTCAACATGTATTCCTTAAAGCGAGGTCATGCTTAACAAATATGTTATGTTTTTTGAAGAAATCACTAAGTGGATAGACGTGGGATCGCCAGTAGATATTATCTACTTAGATTTTCATAAAGCTTTTGACAAAGTGCCACATCAAAGATTACTACTTAAATTAAAAGCCCATGGTATCGGGGATAGCATAACTGACTGGATAGAACAATGGCTGACGTGACAGAAGACAATGAGTTATAGTAGATGGAGAAGTTTAAAATTGGAAATCGGTTTTGAGTGGGGTACCTCATGGATCAGTATTAGGACCTATATTATTCTTAATATATATCAATGACTTGGACGACAGTATAACAAGTAACGTACTGAAATTTGCTGATGACACAAAACTGTTTAGAAAGGTTAATACTGATGGTGATAAACAACATTTTACAAAACGATCTAGACAGATTAGTGAAATGGTCTGAGAAATGGCAGATGTTGTTAAATTTTGGGAAATGTAAATGCCTACATACAGGACATGGGAACTTGGATGTAAACTATAAAATGGGAGATACTGTTCTGGGCACTACTGTAAAAGAAAAGGACTTAGGAGTTACAATAAGCGCTGATAAGAAATTTTCAGAGCAGTGTGGTATTGCAGCTTCAAAGGGTAATCAAATTCTTGGATTGATTAGAAAAAACATAACATACAAGGGAAAAAAATTAATTATACCTCTTTATAAAGCAATAGTTAGACCTCATTTGGAATACTGTATACAAGCATGGAGACCATATCGTAAGAAGGATATAGATACGCTTGAATGCATACAAAGGAGAGCAACTAAAATGATTCCAGAATTGAGTGACCTTAGTTATGAAGAACGCCTGAAAGAATGTGGTTTAACAACTCTAGAGACAAGGAGGTTAAGAGGAGATCAGATTGAAGTTTTTAAAATATTGAATGGCTATGAAAATATTGATAGATAGCACTCGTTCTCACAGAGGACAATAAATGAATGGAACTAATTGTCTACAGATTGTGTAACTGCTAGCAGCGTGAGTATGTTTAAAAACAACGTTGACACATCTCAGGAGGGCGGGTTATAAGTAGATGAACATTGTTGGACTCTCGATAAGCCAATGGTTTCCTTGTCCACTTGCCATCTGGGCCTTTGGCTTGGATGGCAAATCTTGTTAAATCTTGTTGATAAATCTATGGTATATTCTAATGAGGCTGTCTCTCCAAGTATTACTATGGTATATTCTAATGAGGCTTTCTCTCCAAGTATTACTGTGGTATGTTCTAATGAGGCAGTCTCTCCAAGTATTACTATGGTAGGTTCTAATGAGGCTGTCTCTCCAAGTATTACTATGGTATATTCTAATGATGCTGTCTCTCCAAGTATTACTATGGTATGTTCCAATGATGCTGTCTCTCCAAGTATTACTATGGTATGTTCCAATGAGGCTGTCTCTCCAAGTATTACTATGGTATGTTCCAATGAGGCTGTCTCCAAGTATTACTATTATATATTCTAATGAGGCTGTCTCTCCAAGTATTACTATGGTATGTTCTAATGATGCTGTCTCTCCAAGTATTACTATGGTATGTTCTATTGAGGCTGTCTCTCCATGTATTACTATGGTATGTTCTAATGATGCTGTCTCTCCATGTATTAATATGGTATGTTCTAATGATGCTGTCTCTCCAAGTATTACTATGGTATGTTTTAATGATGCTGTCTCTCCAAGTATTACTATGGTATGTTCTAATGAGGCTGTCTCTCCAAGTATTACTATGGTATGTTCTAATGATGCTGTCTCTCCAAGTATTACTATGGTATGTTCTAATGATGCTGTCTCTCCAAGTATTACTATGGTATGTTCTAATGATGCTGTTTCTCCAAGTATTACTATGGTATGTTCTAATGAGGCTGTCTCTCCAAGTATTACTATGGTATGATCTAATGATGCTGTCTCTCCAAGTATTACTATGGTATGTTCTAATGAGGCTGTCGCTCCAAGTATTACTATGGTATGTTCTAATGATGCTGTCTCTCCAAGTATTACTATGGTATGTTCTAATGAGGCTGTCTCTCCAAGTATTACTATGGTATGTTCTAATGAGGCTGTCTCTCCAAGTATTACTATGGTATGTTCTAATGATGCTGTCTCTCCAAGTATTACTATGGTATGTTCTAATGAGGCTGTCGCTCCAAGTATTACTATGGTATGTTCTAATGAGGCTGTCTCTCCAAGTATTACTATGGTATGTTCTAATGAGGCTGTCTCTCCAAGTATTACTATGGTATGTTCAAATGAGGCTGTCTCTCCAAGTATTACTATGGTATATTCTAATGATGCTGTCTCTCCAAGTATTACTATGGTATGTTCCAATGATGCTGTCTCTCCAAGTATTACTATGGTATGTTCCAATGAGGCTGTCTCTCCAAGTATTACTATGGTATGTTCCAATGGGGCTGTCTCTCCAAGTATTACTATTATATATTCTAATGATGCTGTCTCTCCAAGTATTACTATGGTATGTTCTAATGATGCTGTCTCTCCAAGTATTACTATGGTATGTTCTAATGAGGCTGTCTCCATGTATTACTATGGTATGTTCTAATGATGCTGTCTCTCCAAGTATTACTATGGTATGTTCTAATGATGCTGTCGCTCCAAGTATTACTATGGTATGTTCTAATGATGCTGTCTCCAAGTATTACTATGGTATGTTCTAATGAGGCTGTCTCTCCAAGTATTACTATGGTATGTTCTAATGATGCTGTCTCTCCCAGTATTACTATGGTATGTTCTAATGATGCTGTCTCTCCAAGTATTACTATGGTATGTTCTAATGATGCTGTCTCTGCAAGTATTACTATGGTATGTTCTAATGAGGCTGTCGCTCCAAATATTACTATGGTATGTTCTAATGATGCTGTCTCTCCAAGTATTACTATGGTATGTTCTAATGAGGCTGTCTCTCCAAGTATTACTATGGTATGTTCTAATGAGGTTGTCTCTCCAAGTATTACTATGGTATGTTCTAATGATGCTGTCTCCAAGTATTACTATGGTATGTTCTAATGAGGCTGTCTCTCCAAGTATTACTATGGTATGTTCTAATAATGCTGTCTCTCCAAGTATTACTATGGTATGTTCTAATGATGCTGTCTCTCCAAGTATTACTATGGTATGTTCTAATGATGCTGTCTCTCCAAGTATTACTATGGTATGTTCTAATGAGGCTGTCTCTCCAAGTATTACTATGGTATGATCTAATGATGCTGTCTCTCCAAGTATTACTATGGTATGTTCTAATGAGGCTGTCTCTCCAAGTATTACTATGGTATGTTCTAATGAGGCTGTCTCTCCAAGTATTACTATGGTATGTTCTAATGATGCTGTCTCTCCAAGTATTACTATGGTATGTTCTAATGAGGCTGTCGCTCCAAGTATTACTATGGTATGTTCTAATGATGCTGTCTCTCCAAGTATTACTATGGTATGTTCTAATGAGGCTGTCGCTCCATGTATTACTATGGTATGTTCTAATGAGGCTGTCTCTCCAAGTATTACTATGGTATGTTCTAATGAGGCTGTCTCTCCAAGTATTACTATGGTATGTTCTAATGATGCTGTCTCTCCAAGTATTACTATGGTATGTTCTAATGATGCTGTCTCTCCAAGTATTACTATGGTATGTTCTAATGAGGCTGTCTCTCCAAGTATTACTATGGTATGTTCTAATGAGGCTGTCTCTCCAAGTATTACTATGGTATGTTCTAATGAGGCTGTCTCTCCAAGTATTACTATGGTATGTTCTAATGAGGCTGTCTCTCCAAGTATTACTATGGTATGTTCTAATGATGCTGTCTCTCCAAGTATTACTATGGTATGTTCTAATGATGCTGTCTCTCCAAGTATTACTATGGTATGTTCTAATGAGGCTGTCTCTCCAAGTATTACTATAGTATGTTCTAATAAGGCTGTCGCTCCAAGTATTAATATGGTATGTTCTAATGAGGCTCTCTCTCCAAGTATTACTATGGTATGTTCTAATGAGGCTGTCTCTCCAAGTATTACTATGGTATGTTCTAATGATGCTGTCTCTCCAAGTATTACTATGGTATGTTCTAATGAGGCTGTCACTCCAAGTATTACTATGGTATGTTCTAATAATGCTGTCTCTCCAAGTATTACTATGGTATGTTCTAATGAGGCTGTCGCTCCAAGTATTACTATGGTATGTTCTAATGAGGCTGTCTCTCCAAGTATTACTATGGTATGTTCTAATGAGGTTGTCTCTCCAAGTATTACTATGGTATGTTCTAATGATGCTGTCTCTCCAAGTATTACTATGGTATGTTCTAATGATGCTGTCTCTCCAAGTATTACTATGGTATGTTCTAATGAGGCTGTCTCTCCAAGTATTACTATGGTATGTTCTAACGAGGCTGTCTGTTGCAGGTATTACTTCCCAACCTACGAAGACGACAACCTACTGTGTGTGCTTGATGTCGATGATGACGAAAACTGTGAAACTCGACCACAAGAAAGCGATCATAACAGAGAGACTGTGGTCATTGCAGAGGATGTTCCCGTACATGACTCCATACTGGCACAAAAGGACATTCGAATGAAAATCATAATGTCCTGATAGTGTCTCAGTACACTGTAGCCAGACAGGGGAGAATGAAGGACAATCACAGGTCACAGCAGGTCAAAGATCAGAAGTGACAAACTTAAAAAAAAATGTTGCCATTATTATCTGCACCAAGGCCAATAAAGTACATTATTATCTGCACCAAGGCCAATAAAGTACATTATTATCTGCACCAAGGCCAATAAAGTACATTATTATCTGCACCAAGGCCAATAAAGTACATTATTATCTGCACCAAGGCCAATAAAGTACATTATTATCTGCACCAAGGGCAGTAAAGTACTAAGACACTGTTGTTATGGAGTAGCTGCCAAAAAAACAAAACCATGTCATGGGTTGAGGTTTAAATGAGAGAGATCAAACACACTTGAGGGGGTCAGAAAATTCAGCTGAAGTTTATTATTAAATAAAAAAAACAGGCATCCATACCAGATCGGTCAGTGAGGATTAAGAAAAAGGTGTGGTGGAGTTATCTTGAAAGTCCACTTTATATGTCATAATTTGTTACACTTGCATGAGTAAAGTGAAACAAAAGTATATTATAATTTAACTAAATAGTTTATTTTAGTATCCAATTATGCCTGCATTACAATAAATAATCGTACATCTTTCTATATATATATATATATATATATATATATATATATATATATATATATATATAGACCAGACCACTCGGTATAGAGATGTGGGACAATAAAAACATTAAGACTTAATAATATAAAAGAGTTTATATTACAGATAAATGTATACAAACATTTGATTCTCGAATGTGCTTCTGTATGTGTCTCACTGGGGGTACATGTGATCTTTTTGCCACAAATACGATTAAAATTATGAATCTGCTTCGATTACACAAATGTTTAAAGGTTCAGAGTCTGATGTTTTGTTCATAAAATCATGTGATATAGCATAAACTATGACATTTTAACTGCCAAATCAGATTGAAAAAAAATTTGTTTATATAATTTTATTGTTATCTGTTTATGAATATCGACCTCGCCGTTCAATACATTGAAGGACAATTTTTCACCAATGTCCAATACCAATGTAGAAAAGAGTCCTGCATTCATGGGATCGTGTCATATAATTAACACCTGTAACATGTGCATATAATTAGCACCCGTAAGATAACGTGCCCCTTTGTATGCAATGTCAGCATGACATTTACACCAAAACATTCAAATTAATCAGATAACAATCAGAGTATATTAAACATATTAATCAGATAACAGTCAGATTATATGAAACAAATTGAGGGTCAAACATGTGGGCTGTCAAGATATTAGATAGATTAGATATGGTTTATACTAAATTATGATTTTTCACGCATACAACAGTCATTGCTGACTTATGGTGGTTGCATTCATATCATCCAGATTCTTATCTGGCCAATGCCACAACGTACCAGTGACTAGTTTATGATTGTGTTACATGAAGTGTAGTTACAAATTCTACAGTTTGAGGGCATAATGCCCACCCCTATTTTGAATAAATCAAATGATAAAAGATGGTAATGTGTACCAGGTAATAGGTGAAATTTGAATATTGAAACTTGTTGGGCAAAATGGCCAACATTAGTAGGGGCAAAACACACTAGGTGGGAAGTATTATAGATGTGAGTCTAAAAGTGAGTGAAATTTTAATGAGCGCCGCTTGTGCATGACAATTTATGATAAAGATATTTTAAAAACCAGACGCACTTGTTGAATTTCAGATAAGGAGCTGATTAGTTAACAATTCCAGTCATAGTTCTTAAGAGATTATAATACAATTTTTTCTATACTTAAATGTACTGATAATACCTTCACTTTGGTGATACGAAACAAGTACACTTATAACTTAATGAGGTGATTATTACATAAAGCCCAGGGCCCATATTGCAAACTCCGATAAAATGGATATCACTTTTTCTGTGTCACTGAACATTGAAAATCTCAAGAGATGGTATTTAGCAATGATATTGAACTAGGTGATACATTCATATATATCACGGATGTAGCCAAACAAATTTTTAAGGGTTAATATCCAAAAAAAGTGGGTGTTATGCCTTGCGCTTCTTTACATGTTGTGGTGTGTTTTACCAATCTTGTCATCAACTGACTCGAAAGCTGTGTATCTGATATGCTGGTGACTTCTCATCATCTGGTATCTCACTCTTACACCCCAATTCACCCTTTGCTGTTTACTCGTCTGTTTACCCCATGGATAACCCACATACCAAATCGTTTTTTAACACAATACCCCATTGTGGTGCCCAAGGCAGAGCCATTATTAACGACAAGCACAGCTGCAGAATGGCACAGTTGAACACAACAGTGTATTTTTGTCCAAACGCTGCTATGTAATTGGTTCTTGTTCCATGTCTTTGTAATGCACCTTTGTGCCTTCGTTACCCGCTTTAATTGTATGTGTTTTGTCAAGATACATACAAACCCCCAGCAGATATAATCCCTTGGTACCTCTTCATTGAGCAACACCAGCATTGCAGAACCCTTATCTCTTGCTTTCTGAGCCGCACCATCAGATATGTCAAATTTACCGCTATGACAGGAGAACTACTGTTTTTCCTTCACTTTTTGTAACACGATCTACTGCTTTCGAACCAAAAAAAAGATCTTTAGACTTTACAATTACCAACAACCTTAAACCTCAGCCACGTTTCACTTCACACGTGTCTCATCAAAACGCAGCTAAAACCCTTGACTTTCTCAATCACACATTCATCCAGCAACACCCTAGTTAATGAGGTAATCAATGACATGATGGTGTACCCAAAACCAGGGTATGTTTAGTAGCACGGGTTCCTATGCCCAACACAATAAAAAATATCATTGACGCAGGAGAAGATTCAACAAAGAATATATTGTTTTATAAATGACCACTGCACTTTCTAAGGGTATTGCCCTCGGTATATTCCGTGTTGCAGGTCTCCTCCATAGTCATGGATAGCAGTCACTATGATACCAACTTGATTTCTTCTACAAAATAAGACACTGCTAAACCGAACACATCCACACTATATCATAGTCAAATGCACACATACAAAGTAGCGATACAAATAAAAAATATCTGTCTCTAATTGATGTATGGGAGACTGGGCACGTTGTTACAAAGTCGTTTTACGAAAACAGCTCGTATATGGAGTCATCATCAGCAGTAGTTGGTTGGAAGTCCACCAGCGGACACAGTGTCCAAAATCTGGAGCTAAGAAGACGAAATTAACGAGATGTGGAGAAAAACGGCTTTTAACCACTTCAAACTGTTTTATTATGTCCAAATAATATCTTCTCACGCAGCCAATTTTGATGTTTCGTGAATGAAACTGGAAACACCTGCTATATAGTGTAAGGGGTTATACCAAGTTAAGCCAAAAAATATAATAGTGAATATTTCTCAGGATAGTTAATTTTCATGTTGAAATTATTATATTAAATTGTAATTACCTTTGTAGAAATTTTTGTCGACTTATCAAGGCGACTTCATCAGTACTAATGGCGTCATCGTAAACGTGATTGCAAGCGAAGAACTGGAAGTGCTACGTGGATTATGTTGCCTGTCTAATACACACAGGCAAGGCAGAGGAATTACAACAGCATATGAACACGGTCGACCCCACAGGTAGCATAAGATTCACAAGTATGGAAGAAAAAATAAAGCATTACTTGATGCAAAATTTACCAGGAAGGAAGATGGCAGTGTGAAGTCCACACTATACAAAAAGAAGACCCACACTGACCAGTATCTGAACTTCACGTCCCACCGCACCAGAAGTTAGGAGTAGTCAGAACCATTATGAAAAGGTGTGAGATGATACCTTCCGAGAAAGGGGACTAGAAGGAAGAGGAAGAATACTTAAAAGGAACTCTTGGATGGTGTGGCTATCCGTCCTGCGCCTTGAAAAAGGAAATAAAAAACAAGAAGAAAAAACAGCAGACAAGAGAAAAAAGGCCAAGAACTGCAGAAACCAAGTTGTCATCTCATACAGAGAGGGTTGATCGGGTCCTGAAGAAATACGGGGTGGCCACAGCCATACGTCCCCATACAGCAATGAGACGTCTGTTGGGACATCCAAAGGGCAAAGTAGAACCAGAAGATCAGGGTGAACTAATATACCAAATACTGTGTAAGGGTTGTGGCGCAGCCTACATAGGAGAGACAGGGAGATTGCTTAAGACCAGACCAAGTAAACATAAGAAAGATGTAGAGAATGCACAAAAAGAACAATACACGAAGACCGAAAAGAAGTGGTCACAGTCCACGACCAACAAGTCCCCCTTACAGTCCACCACCAACAAGTCCCCCTTACAGTCCACCACCAACAAGTCCCCCTTACAGTCCACCACCAACAAGTCCCCCTTACAGTCCACCACCAACAAGTCCCCCTTACAGTCCACCACCAACAAGTCCTCCTTACAGTCCACCACCAACAAGTCCCCCTTACAGTCCACCACCAACAAGTCCCCCTTACAGTCCACCACCAACAAGTCCTCCTTACAGTCCACCACCAACAAGTCCCCTTTACAGTCCACCACCAACAAGTCCCCCTTACAGTCCACCACCAACAAGTCCCCCTTACAGTCCACCACCAACAAGTCCCCCTTACAGTCCACCACCAACAAGTCCCCCTTACAGTCCACCACCAACAAGTCCCCTTTACAGTCCTCCACCACCAAGTCCCCCTTACAGTCCACCACCAACAAGTTCCCCTTACAGTCCACCACCACCAAGTCCCCCTTACAGTCCACCACCAACAAGTCCCCTTTACAGTCCACCACCACCAAGTCCCCCTTACAGTCCACCACCAACAAGTCCCCCTTACAGTCCACCACCACCAAGTCCCCCTTACAGTCCACCACCAACAAGTCCCCCTTACAGTCCATCACCAACAAGTCCCCCTTACAGAGCACCACCAACAAGTCCCCTTTACAGTCCACCACCATCAAGTCCCCCTTACAGTCCACCACCAACAAGTCCCCCTTACAGTCCACCACCAACAAGTCCCCCTTACAGTCCACCACCAACAAGTCCCCCTTACAGTCCACCACCAACAAGTCCCCTTTACAGTCCTCCACCACCAAGTCCCCCTTACTGTCCACCACCAACAAGTTCCCCTTACAGTCCACCACCAACAAGTCCCCTTTACAGTCCTCCACCACCAAGTCCCCCTTACAGTCCACCACCAACAAGTCCCCTTTACAGTCCACCACCAACAAGTTCCCCTTACAGTCCACCACCAACAAGTCCCCCTTACAGACCACCACCAACAAGTCCCCTTACAGTCCTCCACCACCAAGTTCCCCTTACTTAACTCCACCACCAATTCCCCCTTACAGTCCACCACCACCAAGTCCCCCTTACAGACCACACAACCACCGAAAACCATATCATAGATTGAGAGGGAGTAAAAGTGGTAGATCAAGACCAATACAGCGATCAACCGAGACGAGGCCAATTACGAACTCATCACGTGTACGATGACGTCATCCAACGTTATTAGTATTGATGAAGTCGCCTTGATAAGACGACGAAAATGTCTACAAAGATAAAAACTAGTTTGTATTGTCAAAATAACCATTGAACAATATTATTTGTGCGCAGTGGTGTATATAGTTTACCATTCTACCGAGTAGTGGCGCAACAGGTTACATAGAGAAAAATCAAAAACATTAAGCCAAAGGGGGCCATAATCCTATGCCCTCTCCCCCCCCCCCCAATACGCCACTGCTTATGCGGCAGTAAACATATATCTTCAAAGGTTGACAAAATGACATAATCACTAAATATGTTTACTCCTGATTGCGGCAATTAAGACGATGCGCGCAAAAGCAAACAATTTCTGTAACAAGTAGCTACACAATGCATAAAAAGGCAAACTTGAGGCTTTAATTTGTTATTTCCCTATTGTAGGACGGGATCCCCACTTCCTTAATCTTATTTCCAACAGGAGAATGTCTTTCCTCCCAATTCTTTAACTTGGTAACTCTACGAAAGAAAGAAATCAGCCGAAGGTACCCGCGCCCAAAACAGCTCAACACTATTCTTTTCAAACCCTGAATGACTACAATCATGCTAATTAACAGTCTTGTATATCTCCTACCCCATAATAATAAGAACATAAAACGTTCTCCTCCACAGTACAGATAACACATCTTATCGGCAGCTGTGAGCTCCGTCGGTTTTGTTCCGCTAACACGTCTCACAAACTTCAGATAAGCCCATTTGTGGTCAGCTGTACATCGATTTTGCAAACTTTTTATTTTTCTAGTAGGCCTATGTCTGCACGTCACCAAATCGTGCCTACAACGGTTTCTTCTGTCAGTCCATTCGGGGGACTGCTGGAAACACGCTTACCTTGCGACCTATGGTGTAGTCAAGTACACGTCCTCGGGCACAATCTTATCTTATGTGTCAAACGACGGATCGTAATTTGAAAAATAAATAATATAAGCGTACAATAATAGCACAGTGCCATCCGTAGCTATCAACACATCTGACCCAGACTAACAACTGTGGTAGTATCACCTGCGGGCAGCATCGCCAGCGCCACGCACGACGTATTGATACAGCGCTACTTGACAATAGATATCCGTACCAGGGATTCAGCGTTGATTGTAAAGAACTGCTGAACAGATGCTTGAAATCTACAACAAAACTAGAGTGTACTGTGAATGAAAATCATGAAATTGGATTTTATAATGGCGCGATCACAAAGCACACAGCCTTAACGTTGTTTAGCCACGATGCGTGCCTTATACCTGTTCAATACAGTTACAAACAACGATGAATAAATCCATAGACTATATATATGTGGGTTTAATAATAGTGTGTGCTTCCTAGACCTCTTTCAAAAGCTGTGTGATGCTACGCTTGTTGAACGTCGCACTCACTGACTTTCCGTAGCCTTCCAGTTTAACGTTCGTTGGTTATCAGCTATGTAATTAAAGTTAATGCTTCATGTTGTTGTTATGATTTTGTTTGATTTTCTTAAATCAGTCGCATTCACACATATTTTGTTGCACTAAATGTGCCTCAAAGTTTTTTTTATAACTATAGCATGTAAGATTACAACGATACTAACCTATTTGTCAGTCGTTCACCTTTAAATTGGTGACAATTGAACACATGCTCAGTTTTATCTTTCTACGATCGTCCTTGAAGTATGAGATAATTGTAACGTAAATAAACATATATTACATTAATGTGTTTTTAATAATCATGATATGTTGCGTTTAATTTAATTAATTTATACAAGGTGGCTGGAAAAGGTCTCCAATTGTGCGGGGCTCCATCTCAACGACAACAAAACGAAAATTCTGCTGATGAACATAACATATCATATCCGTCCTCGGGGGGGGGGAGAGGGTTCGGGGTGTTCGAAAAATTACAGAAATCCCCCTGCTTATTGTGTGTGCCCAAACCCCCCTTTTAAAGACCCCGAGGACGGGCCTGCATATACAACATGTGTGATAACCTTGTTGGAGGAATTCTAATACATTGGTTCATTAGTCCCTGTTTCAAAGAAGGACTTCAAACTCAGGGAAGTCCAAACCTAGACGGCCTGCAGGCTGCAACAAACTATAGAACGTAAGTAAATAAGCTCTTGGTCGTGATATCAAACTGGTCTTCTTCAAAGTTTGTGTTGAGAGCATTCTATTGTACGGAACAGAAGCATGGATTGTCTCTCAACGTCGACACAGAATCGACGGATGCTACACCCAGCTCCTGCGGCGCGTGCTTGGTGTCAGATTACATGTACACATTACGACCAACTGTATGGTGACTTAGTGTTACATGTACACATTACGACCAACTGTATGGTGACTTAGTGTTACATGTACACATTACGACCAACTGTATGGTGACTTAGTGTTACATGTACACATTACGACCAACTGTATGATGACTTAGTGTTACATGTACACATTACGACCAACTGTATGGTGACTTAGTGTTACATGTACACATTACGACAAACTGGTGACTTAGTTTTTGTTATAAAATATAGCATGTAAGATTACAACGATAACTAATTGTCGACTGCTAGGAAGGAGGCGACTGCAATTTGCTGGTCACTGCACGAGGGCAGTCGACCAACCAAGCAGGAATTTCGGCTACTTTCCAACTAGTGGTATAGCTGGGCTAGGCATGTCCCTTACGTATCCTGATGTGCTCGCCAGATATGTAGGTCTTCATGTCTCCTAACTGATTGACAGTAAGAAAATGTGCAGTGTACATATTGTACTAAGCTGTTGTCTCCATTCCACCCAAGGACGACTGTTGATTGTGAAGGTGATGGTAATGGTGATAGTGATGATGAAGGTGATGATGATGGTGATAGTGATGGTGATAGTGATGATGAAGGTGATGGTGATGATACAAAATGATAACAAATACTTTTTGTAATATAAACTACCTCTTTGTGCACGGAGTAACAGTATCAATGGTTGTTGAAGAGCCTGTGATTATCCACCACGTCCCATTCCTGCCTTCCTATGTGTCCCCTCTACATCCCTTCTGTCTTTCCCAAGTTTTCCCTTTCTCCATTTTATCTCCCTTTATTTTTCCCCATCTCCCTCCCTACTGCCACCACTTCCCTCTCTCGATTTCTCTCGGTGTCTCCCAGTCTGTCTGCCCGTTTGTTCGGTGTCTTCGAAAATGTATGCTACGATTTTCACACGATATCAAATATCATTTGACCTTTATTATCTTTTGAAAGATTTCTGAAATTAACGTCACGTTTTTGTTGTCAGAAATACTCCCAAACCTGACAACCCTCGATTTTTGTTGACACAATCACGTGACTGTTTTTTTAACGTTGGTGTGTCTCCCTATAATGACTGCGTTGATACCCGAGAGGCTGGCTCATTGCAACGTGTGGACCCATGCTAAGTCAACCAGTCACTGTACACGTTGTCAAACCAGAAAGGCTGCCAATAATCATGTTTAGCATGCAATCCACATTTTATTTCACTAGGCATTCTTTAAGGGGTAGTGTCAAGTGGGTTGTACGTTGGCACTGACACTTGGGGTTAGAGTTACGACGTGCGTGTTACCCTGCGTGTTACCCTGCGTGTTACCCTGCGTGTTACCCTGCGTGTTACCCTGCGTGTTAAGGTCTGATTCTCCAGTGTGTCACTTTTCTCTTTTTTTCTAAAAGGGAAATCTGCAAGAAAAGAGACTTTCCTTGTAGGACATTTCGTTGAACAAATTTCTTAGCACGATACCCGTATCAGGGTGCGTAGAATAATTACCCCCTGGGGCAAGACAGTTGCGTGAGAGTTTGTGTGTCGCAATACCATGAGCGCAAGACTAAGCCAAACCGCGTGTTTGTGACCCACATACAACAAGTCGGTGTGTCATTACAAACCCGGGAAAATTATTGGTAATCTATACTATAAAGTAGTTTACGTATGTGTATGTGTGCCTGTCAGTCTGTGTGTCTGTCTGTGTGTGTGTCTGTCTGTCTGTGTGTCTGTGTGTCTGTCTGTGTGTATGTCAGCCTGTGTGTCTGTCAGTCTGTCTGTCTGCGTGTGTGTCTGTCTGTCTGTGTGTCTGTCTGTGTGTCTGTCTGTGTGTCTCTCTGTGTGTATGTCTGTATGTGTGTATGTCTGTGTGTCTCTTTGTGTGTATGTCTGTGTGTCTGTCTGTGTGTATGTCCGTGTGTCTGTCCGTGTGTATGTCTGTGTGTATGTCTGTGTATCTGTCTGTGTGTATGTCTGTGTGTCTGTCTGTGTGTATGTCTGTGTGTATGTCTGTGTGTCTGTCTGTGTGTCTGTCTGTGTGTAAGTCTGTGTGTATGTCTGTGTGTATGTCTGTGTGTCTGTCTGTGTGTCTGTCTGTGTGTATGTCTGTGTGTCTGTCTGTGTGTCTGTCTGTGTGTCTGTCTGTGTGTCTGGCTGTGTGTGTATGTCTGTGTGTATGTCTGTGTGTCTGTGTGTCTGTCAGCCTGTATGTTCCTTCATGTCTGTGTGTCTGTCTGTGTGTATGTCTGTGTATCTGTCTGTGTGTCTGTCTGTGTGTATGTCTGTGTGTATGTCTGTGTGTCTGTCTGTGTGTATGTCTGTGTATATGTGTATATGTCTGTGTGTATGTCTGTGTGTCTGTCTGTGTGTATGTCTGTGTGTATGTCTGTGTGTATGTCTGTGTGTATGTCTATGTGTCTGTCTGTGTGTATGTCTGTGTGTATGTCTGTGTGTATGTCTGTGTGTATGTCTGTGTGTATGTCTGTGTGTATGTCTGTGTGTCTGTCTGTGTGTCTGTCTGTGTGTCTGTCAGCCTGTATGTTCCTTCATATCTCCTCCAGTTTCGCATGTTTCGGCTTGACGTTTTGTAGACATGCTTGGGGGCCCGTGTGGATGGTTCTTGCGTTGAAAGAATGTTCCGAGTTACGTGATCTACGTCAAAGATCCACATAAGTTCCTTAATTCATACTGTACGAACCCTTCGTAAAACCGGCAGTTGGACTTGACTTTGGCATAAAGTTGTCGCTGTCATTGGCATTGCCCTATAAAAACTTTACTCTACTCGGAAGTGTAAGGAATCATAATCTCAGCCCAGCTCTACCCAGCTGGGTCAGTCAGACCAGTCATGTCCACCCTAGCCGGTGAAGCGATTGTCTCCGGTTGAAATTCAGCGTGAAGCGGTGTACCTCTGGCGAGGACGTGCGACACTATTTTGTATGTTCGAGTGATTTCACTGACGTGCTACCGGAAGTGTAACGTGAGCGGCCGCGCACTCGGTCCACTCAAGGTGTGGAAAGATCTAAGTTGACGGCTATGTCCAGGTCGAACCAACGATGCATGACGACCGTCACTCGGTCAGACGCTCGATAAACATCGACCTTTCACTTGGGGATGGAGGAGGTGTCCTGGAGTCCACATCTAGGCTGGGTCGTTTGGCACAGAAATAGGGCGAGTTACGTTGTACCGAAGTACATCGACAATTCATTGAAAGATACGCCACAGCTGCATTGCCCACCCACGTACACGGAAAGGCAAATGTCAGCTGCTCAATTAAGTACAAATCCGTTTTTACCGTAAAATCATATTGTAAAAACTATATATATAGTTTAACATCTTGAAATGTGTTTTAGTGAATCACATAAACATTATCTGGCCGTTATCTGTTTAATTATGATGTTTCGCTCCGAATATCATGTTTCCATTTCATGCTGAATGCAAGGTCGATATTCATAAGCAGACAATGGTCAAATTATATTAAAAACAAATTGGTTCGATTCAAGATGGCAGAATAAATATAGTTTATACAATATTTATAGCGTGGCAACAACGAACAGTCTGGTACCGTTGTTGCTTAGTTGTTATTAACAAAGTAATGTTAACAAGCAATTTTATTTGTTTTAGCAATATGTTCGTGACTACACGATCGCCATTGTATAACCCGTTCATGAAATATCGGCTTGTGCGAACAAGTAAACTACTCCGATCCCGGGGTTTTCTTATCGGGTCTGTTAGGGTAGGCCCAGGTTTAACGCAGCAGTTG
Organism: Lamellibrachia columna; assembly: GCA_963662155.1. Taxonomy (NCBI): domain Eukaryota; kingdom Metazoa; phylum Annelida; class Polychaeta; order Sabellida; family Siboglinidae; genus Lamellibrachia; species Lamellibrachia columna. The sequence goes on from OY759275.1 coordinate 18,364,243, forward strand.
TTATCAGGTTAGTGGGTTTGAAAATCCCAGCTGGAATGACCCAATAAACAAGGGTTGTGAGTGCTGCGTCTAGAGCAAGGAGTACTGCAGTGGATCCAGGTCGTGTGTGTCCCTGGTCCAGCTCCATCCAGGGAGTGCCTGGTCCAGCTCCATCCAGGAAGTCCCTGGTCCAGCTCCATCCAGGGAGTCCTTGGTCCAACTCCATCCGGGGAGTCCTTGGTCCAGCTCCATCCAGGAAGTCCCTGGTCAAGCTCCATCCAGGGAGTCCCTGGTCCAGCTCCATCCGGGGAGTCCCTGGTCCAGCTCCATCCAGGGAGTCCCTGGTCCAGCTCCATCCGGGGAGTCCCTGGTCCAACTCCATCCAGGGAGTCCCTGGTCCAGTTCCATCCAGGGAGTCCCTGGTCCAACTCCATCCAGGGAGTCCCTGGTCCAGCTCCATCCAGGGAGTCCCTGGTCCAGCTCCATCCAGGGAGTCCCTGGTCCAGCTCCATCCAGGGAGTCCCTGGTCCAGCTCCATCCGGGGATTCTCTGGTCCAGCTCCATCCGGGGAGTCCCTGGTCCAGCTCCATCCGGGGAGTCTCTGGTCCAGCTCCATCCAGGGAGTCCCTGGTCCAGTTCCATCCAGGAAGTCCCTGGTCCAGCTCCATCCAGGGAGTCCCTGGTCCAACTCCATCCAGGGAGTCCCTGGCAACGATACTACACTCAGTCACTCAGTCGATACTACACTCAGTCACTCAGTCGATACTACACTCAGTCACTCAGTCGATACTACACTCAGTCGATCACTCAGTCGTACACTTTACATTGACCTCAACTTACCTGATTGGTACAGTGTATAACTAAATTACAGATTAAGTCTAGAATGTTGTTTCTTGTTTTATGTGCCCGTGAATAATGCTTTACCGATTTCCCCCTACACATACTTAGTATCTCTTTTCACAATACGTACGACCTTTAATATTATAAGTCCGGTTTTAATACGCCACCTGCCAGTAGATTGTTAAACGTGCCAAAAAAATTACATTTTGGAGTACCCGTTAAGGGGCGGTTGGCGGCTCATATAAAGTGCTGCGTCTGTGTTTATAACTGTGAATCAGATCAAACAGCCGTAGGTAAATACGATATAATCAAAGCTTGGTTAGACTCGTCACCGCCGACGTGCCGAAAAGTAAGCATTGCGGATTACAGCGCCGCGTGGGGGCGCTTTAACGGAACAAACAGCGAAACCTCCCGCGTCGATAAACTACCAACAACACACGTCATGGTGCGTGACCAGACGGCGATTCAACTGATCGAAATACGATATCCTATAATATGGTCAGAGTGTTTACAGTCGGTCGGTCGGCCGGTCATTGTGCGTGCGTGCGTGCGTGCGTGCGTGCGTGCGTGCGAGCGTGCGTGCGTGCGTGCGTGCGAGCACTAGGGCTGCGTGACTGCTTTTCCATAGACTGTCGATAAACGATGTATGACAATTAAAGTTGGGTAGCATTGCGTCAAAGAGTACATCCCTACCCTGCGCTAGTTAGTAAACCACGCCTACATCCGTGCACTCGGCTGACGACGTTTATTATAAAGTGTGATGGTAATCGATCCAGTGGTTTTCGAGCAGTAAACAAGAAAGAGTCAGAATAAAATGACTTTAATAATTTGTAGTGAAGCACTATCCACGATATCATTTTGCAGAGCTAATGAACGTGTATTTTCACATCGTGACAGGAACACAGTTTAGTAATAAACAGAAACATATTTTAATAATAAATGCACATATATATGACATCACGATGATCTCAATGCGTAATAAAATACAACTGTTTGTTCATATAAACGAGCAGTCGATTGTTGAAATGGTACAGAAACGCATACATAGATTCGACAACTGAGATCCGATAATATCTGTATGACGTTCCATCGTAACAACTCCCCGAGTTCAGACGCGATATTGTGCCTACCGTTCTGCGCTTAAAGGTACACATTCTGATCACTGTTACCGTAAGATCTTGTCATACAGAATAATATATATATATATTTTTTTTTAATCTTGACCCACCAATGTGTTTTTAATGAACCACGATTTTGTTTAATAATAATCTGACCGTTAACTGTTGATGACTGAACAAGTTGTCGTTCTGTACATGTCGAACAGCTGTTGACAACGTACAAAACTGAACAAGTTGTCGTTCTGTACATGTCGAACAGCTGTTGACAACGTACAAAACCGCTGTACAATGTGTTCGGGTTCACTGGATCACGTGATGGGCATTAACACCTGTAATTACGTTCTCTTCCATAAACAATGTAAAATGTGGTTCAGTAAAACACACCTAGGCGGTCAAGATGTTAGAATATATATATATATATATATATATATATATATATATATATATATATATATATATATATATATATATATATATATATATATATATATATGTATAACTTTTACTATATAACATGGTTTAAAAAAAAAACGATCAGACTCTGCAACTTTGATGCTCACTACAGTCTGAGCGTCTGACTTGACGTGATTCTCACCACTCACCCCACCAACAGACATCAAAGATAAATCTGGAAATTACATGTGGTATTTCCATCGTTTCATACACATGCTTCTATTGCAAAGAACTATTGTACTATCAACCAGAGCGTTTCTTTCATTTGTATATCAAGAGTAGAGCTAATTTAAAGAGACGATTTCCCTAAATTAGTCATAATAACATCAATGTGCAAATGAACATCACAAACCTTGCACATGACAGCGAAGGAGATTCCGACAGAGATTTTCCAAACGTAAACAAACCGTATATAAACCAAAACCCACCCCTTTAAATACAATGAAATTATGACAGCTTCAAAGTAATTACTTTGGGACTTTGTGTCTCATTTGCGACCACGACATCTTGAACACAGCGACCTGAACAATCTGTTTCGGCATCACTGTCCAATGATAGCCACTATTAATATTACATCCCGCGTCGTGTATTTGCCCAGTTCGACGTCTAGCCACACGGACGACCCGCGTCATTCACACTGAATATTTGAACGCAGATAAACGCGTCACGTCATAAACTCGCCGTTTTACGGTTTCTACCCGTGACGTCAATCAGGGTAAATAGCATAAACAGAACAAACAAAACCCCGATTCAACGTTGCCATGTACACGCGAGTGTACACGGACTGTTTACCGTCTCCATACAATCGCCCCCCCCCCCTCCAAGGAGAGCGTCATACGACCTCCCGCGTCGAGAGTAATCGGCCCAAACTTACGACCTGTGACGGCCAACAGCACGTCGTCACTTACTAATACAGAGCAGAACATAAACGGAATGTTACCGCAATGCCACCGCATACAAGCGATCTTGTCTTCAATGCCACTATCTGAATAAAGAGGTAACTTTATTCAGATACCTGTATTAACCAATGGTACAGTTTTCGATAATTTCCACATGGTTTCTTGGTTTAAAACGTGTGCATAGTTAATCTGGAACACATTAATTAAACCGAACATTGACATGATTTGACATAATAAGAAACTTCCTCCATTACATTGCACTAATGACTAGATTCCTGGATCGTTTTCATCACTGGTTTACGCCAGTGCTCCGCACTTGCGCTCGAAGAGTCGTGACATTTAATAATTGCCATTATTAATTTTAGACACTATTTGTCGGTGGTCACGTGACTCTACTTTTTCGTTTTCGCGCATCAAATAATGGAAGACTGAATAAATTACCTTATATTCAAGTAGGTAACGGTTTACTTCAGATCCTACTCAAATGTCATAACAATGGTAGGTTTCATCTACATAAATGTTCTCAACATGATCTTCTAACATACATATAACATTACATATGAACTACAGTGTTTTCCGAAAGCACGAACCGTGAAATTATATCAAATTAATGTAGATGGATCATATCGAGAATATTTATATAGATCTAACCAATGACAGGCACATTTTAAAGATCCAACTTAACCGTTACCAACAACGAAACATGTACACGAAAGAGACAGTCTGTCAACAGAAAGTTCCCTGGAGCGGCCGGTTGCCGGACCACACAAGGTCCGAACTACAGCGACGCACATCGGCACATATAGTCCGCATTTCCAGATCACGTGACTCGCATCCTTGCGGTCGGCGCCAGTCGGCGCTGTCGTCTTGGAGGCTGCGTCGTTCTAGCGACACACGACTGTCGTATGAAGACCGGGCGTCGAAGAGATACTGGACATCTCGCGCAGTCTTACTGGAACATCGCGTGTCACTCGACGTCGCGGACTGAGTGGCCTTTGTCAGCAAGTGGTAGTCCGTGTCGGGTCCGATTGAGTCATTATACGGTTTTGGAAATGATCGCGTGATGGCACACTCGACGGTTGGCTTGTCGGGCTGAGAAACGCCGGACGTCAGATGACCGGAAGTCAGATGACCGACGTAGCCATGGATACTCTCGAGCACGTCCGCTACAGTGTACACGTGCGCTCCACTCAAGTCCACGATGTCCGAACTCTTGACGATGTCCTCCAGGTGGCGTACTTCCGGTTGTTGGCACCGCATCGTGACAACATCGCAACCGCTGGACGGCGCTGAGGTCGTTTTCCGGAAAGTTGGACAATCGTCGTGTGTATTATTATCCGCATTGTCGGTAACTGGCACATCGCAAGTATCTGTGTCGGTACTGCAGTGTCTGCGTCGGTGTGTCTTTTGATGTTCCCTAGGGGGTAGTCGGGGTGGCGTATTTCCCCACCCCGACAACGCACGTTCGCCGACACTGGAGTATTTACTGTCCCTCGCCGACAGATGGCGCATGCCGCGTACCGGTCTCTGTGGCAGCGGTGGCGGCAACGCATGTTCCGACATCGGGACACGTGACAACATGGCGCCGTCGTCAATCGTTTCGTATATAGGTTCGCTTTCGACGAACGCATCCGCCTGTGAGAGCCCGTGCAAGTCTCGCCAACTTGTACCAGCGGGTTGACGCTTCCGGTCGGCAGAGTCGGGCGAGGTTCCGTAGTTCGACCAGCTCCCGCGGCCGGAGTCCGGACTTGCACTGCGGTGTGTTGGGAGAATCGGCGGACTACACGCGATTCGCACTGACACTGACTGCCCACGTGGTGTGTGGGGCGCCTCTGACCTCTGACTTTGTAGGTGGTCTGTTGTGTTCATATTTCCCGGCTGCCCCGCGTCGTTTGGGCTTCCACGTGGATACAGTTTCTCCCCCTCCTCGTTGCTGCGTGTCCCGTCAGACGTGCAGGACTTGTAAGGCCGGAAGGCCGACCTCCCTTCGCTGTGGTGAACGACTTGAAGTCTAAGGGCGGCTTTAGATAGCATCTCACTCTCATCACAACCCAATTTATCGCCCGATGAACGCGTCAGATCTTCCGTGTCACTACCGCCGTCGGTAGATATCATCATAACCTTTCCTATTTGCGGCATGTTGGACGGTTTCTCTTCGCTAACGCCGCATGTGCCTCCGTCGACCGGAAGTTGCATCACGTGAGCCCGTGGTTCTGGTTTTGCGCTGCGCTTGGTTAGTCGCCGTGGTGACTGCAGATCCCGTATGATCTGTTCCATGGAGCGGGCCACGCGTGAAAGCTTCCGCGTGTGGTCGTGATAGACACGTGGCGACGTCAAGTGCTGGACGTTTCTGTGACTGTTTACGCCACGGCGGCCAGTCGATGCGCTCGGCGCCAGGGCGCTCATAGCGTAGTTGGCGTCGTATTTGTCGTCCGGTCGTATGACGAACGTTTCGCGACAATTTGCCGTCGACTGATCTGCGAGTCTTTCGCGACAACCTGCCGTCGAGCAGTCCCCGTGCAGCAACGTGTCGATCTCTTCCTCGCGAATACAGTCGACGTCACTCTCGTAGCCACTGGATATCGTCACAGGCGAACTGTTGTTGACGCTGTTTTCCGCGTCGCCGCTGCAAGAGTCGCAGTGGCGGCGAGGTCGGTAGCGGAACTGTTCGTCGCCGTGTCGTCGCCGGTGATGGTCTGACGCGCCGTCGTGAGTGCGTGGGGGACCCAGGTCGGCCACGTCCACTCGGGTCATCCTCGCCACTTTACATATCAATCTGTCCGCGTAGCTGTCGTGATGCTGTCGGATATCGACGTCACGTGACGGCTCGCGAGAACGTCGGTTGCGGTCTCCGTGACAACGTTTCGTCTTGGTGACGAGGCTGTGCCCCGTTGGTTGATGTACAGTCTTGTGAGAAACGGCGGTATTGGCTATCTGTTTGTCTGCTGTCTCGGTGGCAGGGCCAGTGTGAGTCGGGCAAGCAGAACGACACTTGTCCAACTCGGCAGCGTCTTCAACGCTCCGTTCCACGCGGCTGTCCAAGTCCGCGCGTTCCGCTGTTGCGTTTACCGACAGCCCCGTTTCGTCGTCGCGTGCCGGCGCACTATTTTCACAGCTGCTGTCTGCTGGTGCGCACAGACCGGAGTGTCCGTCGACACAGTCGACACTCGGTGGCCGACTGTCGGCGTGTTCTCCGGTGACAGTCCTGACGAAGTCGTTGACCGCCGTAGACAGGATGCAGACTTGTCTCGTCAGGTCAGCCCCCTGCGCTCTCATCAGACCCTGCAACATGAGACCCTTGACTGATTTGTCGATAGAAACAAAGTGTCACCATTTGAACGCAGACCTATGGTAGCCACCTTTCACGATTAACGGTAAAATGCCAGTTGTTGTGATTCCCAATTGTTGCGCCCCGGTGTTAGGAGCGGTGTTAGAAGCGGTGTTAGGAGCGGGAAAACTGGTTTAACATGTAAACGTAATGGCCATGTCTCAGCATGAATTGGTGGTGTTAGTACATATCAATTATTCACCGATAGGCCTAAAAGGATTGCTTTGTCCTTCGTTTTCTTCTATCCAAGGAGACACGTACGTGACAAAACTGTTTATTCACAGTTATGCTTACGCTACACAAGTACGTCCTGGGCCGAGTTCAGAGAGTTCAGATAGGTCGCCACAGGACGCAGCGAAAGATCTGGGCGGTGTTATTTCGCAAGTAGCACTAACCGCACGTCACCGATACATCAACACAGCCGTCACCAGTCATTGTGGCCGATGTAATGCCACCGAGACCGATAGCTTTGTTAGCGGGGCGGAGTTCAACAGCTCATAAGTTAATGCCATCATTAACGCCTTCGACGTTCTGTAGCTGGTTTTATTTTAAAATAAAAACATTGTCATTTTAATATATAAGGGTTATTTGCATCTGAATCGTGTTCGCCGCAGTGCAGTGGAAATTCCTGTGTTGGTTTGTGGCGGACACCATTATTGTCGTCGGCTGATGGGCGGGGGGGCTGCGGGAACGACCCCCCACCCATCTTGAGAGAATTTGTTTATGGCGCCTATATCCTCAGGAACCTGGGCTCAGAGGCGCAACAAAACAGAATCATTAAGCATAATCATGAACAGGGACGCGCAAAAGTCAGTATTAGAACGAGGGACAACCGAACAGTTATGTTTAGACCTACATGGGTATTTACATATGAGGGAGATGGTCAGTAGGATAAAGTGGGCGACAGGCACGAGATATGGACTTGAACGGACCAACATTTTGTCGTGCTTAAATTTGGAAGTGCGAACGTGCGTGTTCAGTATGTTTGTTTCCCGGGACCCTGTGTGCCACTCTAGAAGCAGCCATCCTGTTTCCCGGGACCCTGTGTGCCACTCTAGACGCAGCCATCCTGTTTCCCGGGCCCATGTGTGCCACTCTAGACGCAGCCTTCCTGTTTCCCGGGCCCCTGTGTGCCACTCTAGAAGCAGCCATCCTGTTTCCCGGGACCCTGTGTGCCACTCTAGATGCAGCCATCCTGTTTCCCGGGCCCATGTGTGCCACTCTAGATGCAGCCATCCTGTTTCCCGGGACCCTGTGTGCCCCTCTAGACGCAGCCATCCCAGTGGCAAATATAACAAAAGTCCGACTGCAAGTAACGAGTCAGACGCAGGTGGCTGTACAAATGTTTGCCTCTAGTTTCGGTCGCGCGTCGTTTGGCGTAGTCGCATGTCGCGGTCACCTTGTTCAGCGATGCCTCGTAATGAAACGTCGCAATGGAACGTCACAATGTTGAAAAGCCACAAACAATAAAACGTCGTTATGAAACGTCACAAGTTATATTGTGTTTGTATTTTCCATATTCTAATAGACGATATTCGCGACACATGCGCATTGGCACTATATTTTTTTATGTTCCACAACCGTAGTTCCATTCTTAGCCAACAGGTGTACATGTTATATAATATAATGTATATTGTACGACAGCAAATAACAAAACTGACTGACTATAATAAAAACATAATATTATAATATTTGTATGACCCATTTCGAAATCTACCAGTTTCGGGCTTTGCAGTGACGTCACAATCATATCGCTTGACGTCACGCATTGCAATGACGTCACAAACACGTCCCGCAACCGTAGTTTATTTCTTAGTCGATAGGTGTCGTACATGTTGTGAATATTGTCTATTTTTGCACAGTGGCATGTCGTGTCTCTTGGTCACGTAATAACTAGAAAGCAATGTCTTGTTACAGCAACAAATAAAAAACGCGCGCACATTCCTGTAACAAATGTATTTACATGCGCCCCTCTATGTACACAAATGCGCACACCGGCGACCACACACTGTGGTATTGTGTCATGATTTCATTTGACGGTGTCTAACAAGTCGTGACGTTTCATCTGTGGTTATTACTAAAGTGATATTTGACACTGGTGAAACATTGATGTATTTGAAGTGAAAAGCACCGCTGCCTGGAAACGCAAAGCACCCGCGCCTAGAAAGGGTATCATTCATTCATTACATGTGAATGGTCGACAGTCGACATTGCCCGCCAACTTAGGTTATTCTGCCGACAAAAGTCTAGTGTTTGGAGAGGGCGGGGTAAATAGTAGTTGGAATAAATGTGCAACGGACCACCCAAAACGCTCACGCAAGTCCCGGCACGCACAAGCTAATTACGTGCCGTGTCGTGAGTGTGGTTGTATCAACAAACGGGTTATTATCGTAAAATGGAATCCCGTATAAACAAAGGATAAATAACCGCTTTATTAGCCAGATAATGTGGTGATTATATAAATACTTAGGATATCTTCCAGACCTCTGTGAAGCTACAGCACATGTACTCGTGGTGTGAGACCACGGTTACATGTACTCGTGGTGTGAGACCACGGTTACATGTACTCGTGGTGTGAGACCACGGTTACATGTACTCGTGGTGTGAGACCACGGTTACATGTACTCGTGGTGTGAGACCACGGTTACATGTACTCGTGGTGTGAGACCACGGTTACATGTACTCGTGGTGTGAGACCACGGTTACATGTACTCGTGGTGTGAGACCACGGTTACGTAAGTCATTGGTGGTCATTATAGAGTAAAGGATCAATGTAGATTGGACATCAGGAAGCACTCGTTCTCACAGAGGACAATAAATGAATGGAACAAATTGTCTACAGATTGTGTAACTGCTAGCAGCGTGAATATGTTTAAAAACAAGGTTGACACATATCTCAGGAGGGCGGGCTATAAGTAGATGAACATTGTTGGACTCTCAATAAGCCAATGGCTTCCTTGTCCACTTGCCATCTGGGCCTTTGGCTTGGATGGCAAATCTTGTTAAATCTTGTTATTGAGCCCTTTGAAACAAAGCGAGGCACGTCTTGTCGCAGCGCTGTTGAACACATACAATACACTACAACATGTTCCGTGTTCTGGCCACGTCCAGGCTCCGTAGGGGAACCAAGAGAATGTTCCGTGTTCTGGCCACGTCCAGGCTCCGTAGGGGAACCAAGAGAATGTTCCGTGTTCTGGCCACGTCCAGGATCCGTAGGGGAACCAAGAGAATGCGTGAGTATTCGCGAGTACCCTCCCACGTCGTCATTCACCACCAATTAGGCGTCGTTTCCGCGTTGTCACAAACGCTGTCAATGCAACACCGACCTGCCGTTGTGACGTTGTAAACACTGTCGTTCTCATTGAGAACTGTCCATTGAGAACACCCCCGCACCATTCAGTGTCCAGTCAGCAAATAAAGCCCGGCCAGAATGTATCCGTGTCCTTAATCACTTCCCACTTGACTAATTGATAGTTTATTTAGGTTGCTCTGGCTGTGGCAATGAATGACGCCGACGCAATGTAATTACGCACTTAACACGCAGCCGCAGACCAGCCGTAGGAAACCATGGCATGAAAAGGCGGACCGTGAATTGCGGCAAAGTTCGACTAATCACTGACTTTAGTCCAACAATGGTGGAGTTGCCATGACAAAAAAAGATAAGTTATGTTTGTTTTGATAATTAAACTGCGTCATCCTCGCCATCTGCGCCCACAGGTCACACCATCCCGCACAAGTCCACAGTTCACATCATCCCGCACAAGTCCACAGTTCACACCGTCCCGCACAAGTCCGCAGTTCACACCATCCCGCACAAGTCCGCAGTTCACAACATCCCGCACAAGTCCACAGTTCACACCATCCCGCACAAGTCCACAGTTCACAACATCCCGCACAAGTCCACAGTTCACAACATCCCGCACAAGTCCACAGTTCACACCATCCCGCACAAGTCCACAACATCCCGCACAAGTCCACAGTTCACAACATCCCGCACAAGTCCACAGTTCACACCATCCCGCACAAGTCCGCATTTCACACCATCCCGCACAAGTCCACAGTTCACACCATCCCGCACAAGTCCACAGTTCACACCATCCCGCACAAGTCCACAGTTCACACCATCCCGCACAAGTCCACAGTTCACACCATCCCGCACAAGTCCACAGTTCACAACATCCCGCACAAGTCCACAGTTCACACCATCCCGCACAAGTCCACAGTTCACACCATCCCGCACAAGTCCGCATTTCACAACATCCCGCACAAGTCCACAGTTCACACCATCCCGCACAAGTCCACAGTTCACACCATCCCGCACAAGTCCACAGTTCACACCATCCCGCACAAGTCCGCATTTCACAACATCCCGCACAAGTCCACAGTTCACAACATCCCGCACAAGTCCACAGTTCACACCATCCCGCACAAGTCCACAGTTCACACCATCCCGCACAAGTCCACAGTTCACAACATCCCGCACAAGTCCACAGTTCACACCATCCCGCACAAGTCCACAGTTCACACCATCCCGCACAAGTCCGCAGTTCACAACATCCCGCACAAGTCCACAGTTCACACCATCCCGCACAAGTCCACAGTTCACACCATCCCGCACAAGTCCACAGTTCACACCGTCCCGCACAAGTCCGCAGTTCACACCATCCCGCACAAGTCCGCAGTTCACAACATCCCGCACAAGTCCACAGTTCACACCATCCCGCACAAGTCCACAGTTCACAACATCCCGCACAAGTCCACAGTTCACAACATCCCGCACAAGTCCACAGTTCACACCATCCCGCACAAGTCCACAACATCCCGCACAAGTCCACAGTTCACAACATCCCGCACAAGTCCACAGTTCACACCATCCCGCACAAGTCCACAGTTCACACCATCCCGCACAAGTCCACAGTTCACACCGTCCCGCACAAGTCCGCAGTTCACACCATCCCGCACAAGTCCGCAGTTCACAACATCCCGCACAAGTCCACAGTTCACACCATCCCGCACAAGTCCACAGTTCACAACATCCCGCACAAGTCCACAGTTCACACCATCCCGCACAAGTCCACAGTTCACACCATCCCGCACAAGTCCACAGTTCACACCATCCCGCACAAGTCCGCATTTCACAACATGCCGCACAAGTCCACAGTTCGCACCATCCCTCACAAGTCCACAGTTCACACCATCCCTCACAAGTCCACAGTTCACACCATCCCTCACAAGTCCACAGTTCACACCATCCCGCACAAGTCCACAGTTCATACCATCCCGCACAAGTTCCTCTTCTCTCCCGCCCCTTCCGGTCGTTTCTTCCGAAAACAATCAAAGAGAAAGCTCTTGTTCGCAGTTAGTTCGAAACAGTAGTTGTATTTGTTATCGCTTGTCATAGATACACGAATATGGAATAATGAATCACAAACGTTTACCTTAATTAATTTAGTAACATTCTTTCATAAATTTACAGTACGAGAAATACTTACTAGAAAATGAGAATAACAACATGTTTTCATTCGGAAATATTAAACAAAAATAAATATACCAGTGAAGGATTAATTAGATGTGTTGTAATTATGAATTCTGCAGGTCTTTTCCGTCGTCTGTCCTGTTGTCTTTCCTTTACCTTGCACTCTGCATCTTGCATATCGACCGTGAATCGACGGAAACCCTTTACCCATAATTCAATTACAACTTTTAGAAGTCGATCCGCCCGATTTGTCTTAATATGACAGCGGTGGGACCTGAAGCCACCTCGTCCTACTTCTTGACCATATCACACCGTTCTATTCATTCACAATTACACGGACAAACAACGAGGCGCCGTTTAATGGCGTTAGTTCAATAACTATCTACTGACGTGATTGTCATGGTCAAACCTGGAAACTGGTGGGCGGTGAATGAATACACCCAGGTAAACACGCCCATTAAACGTGGATGCTAGGTGATGGTGCATCAATTGTTTCGTCACCTTCGCGTGCCGTCTTACCCCCGGGGTGTTACCCCTGAGTCTTACCCCCGGGGTGTTACCCCTGAGTCTAGTCATATACCGATTCTTCAGTTGCCATGTTGGCAACATGTTGGCAACTGCTTTTTTCAATTGGCAACTAAAATGGTGTCGTTACGTGTGTGTTTTCCACAAACAGTTCTGTATATGTCTATATGAGTGTCTTGCTGTGTGGGCCTCGCTGTGTAAAATAGTCGCCAAACTGTGAGGCGCTGTTGCGACACTTGTATTTGGCGAATCGACGACCAACAGAGCGTTGTTGACTCGCATTCATTCAAGCGATTTAACGCGGTTAAAGGCGTCAAATGCTCAATTGCAACTGGACGATTTAACAAAAGTTAAGGCGTCAAGTGCGTTAGTTGGTGTTTCGTTCGTTCAACGAGGTAGCTGTGAAAACGTTCGCAGTAATGAACACCTGGATCGGCTTGCGTCGTGCGACAATGGGTTGGAGAGGATGTGTCATTCGGTGCGTGTCTGACAAGTCGTGGGGCGTACATATTTTCCGGAACGGACCCGCAGCGAGATTTAACGGCGAATAGTGTGGAGTGGGTGCTCGATATAAATCATGTCATTGACATGTGTAAATAGATAATGACATAATGCAACTTTTAATCAAATTTGAAACATGTAGGTTAAGATATGTTCTGGGCTCACGGAATGACACGGAACGATGACTGATTGATGGCCGGCAGCCATGGTTTGGTTAGTCCGTCTATAGAACAAACATCTACTAGCATCATCTTTTGGTGATATTTACGTAATCTACATATAATTGTTTCCCATTTGGTGAAAAGTTGCATTATGTCATTACTTATCTACATATGCCAATGGCATATTTATAATGAGCACCCACTCGTTCCGGAAAATATGCATGCCCCAGGTGGTGGTGGTGGTGGTGCTGGTGGTGGTGCTGGTTTGCATCGGTTCGATGTATTGAATATGACATAACTCGACACCGGACGACCCGATGTTGTCACCACATATGCTTGATACTCATTGTTCAACAGCTGGGGGCATATACTAACACTATACAGCTGGGGGCATATACTAACACTACACAGCTGGGGGCATATACTAACACTACACAGCTGGGGGCATATACTAACACTACACAGCTGGGGGCATATACTAACACTACACAGCTGGGGGCATATACTAACACTACACAGCTGGGGGCATATACTAACACTACACAGCTGGGGGCATATACTAACACTACACAGCTGGGGGCATATACTAACACTACACAGCAGGGGGCATATACTAACACTATACAGCTGGGGGCATATACTAACACTACACAGCTGGGGGAATATACTAACACTACACAGCTGGGGGCATATACTAACACTACACAGCTGGGGGCATATACTAACACTACACAGCTGGGGGCATATACTAACACTACACAGCAGGGGGCATATACTAACACTATACAGCTGGGGGCATATACTAACACTACACAGCTGGGGGCATATACTAACACTACACAGCAGGGGGCATATACTAACACTACACAGCTGGGGGCATATACTAACACTACACAGCTGGGGGCATATATTAACACTACACAGCTGGGGGCATATACTAACACTACACAGCTGGGGGCATATACTAACACTACACAGTTGGGGGCATATACTAACACTACACAGCTGGGGGCATATACTAACACTACACAGCTGGGGGCATATACTAACACTACACAGCTGGGGGCATATACTAACACTACACAGCTGAAGTAAACCTTACTCCAGAATACACAAAGAACTTATCAATTCAACAAAGAAACAAGAATGCTTTGTGTTGGGAAGTGCAACGTAAATGATCACTGTCCATCGTGTCGAAATGTCATGTGATGAATTGTTGAGTGGTCAACACGTGTGTCAGAAGCATAGAGATGACCCGTGACAATAGAAAATGGAGCGACGTCAGGGTGCCAGCTGTTGATCGATCTAAGTGGAGCGTTTTGACTGCCTCGTGCATTCCTAGACGCTGACAAGGAGGTGAATCATGGTAAGGAGGTAAGTCATGGTAAAGAGGTAAGTCATGGTAAGGAGGTGAGTCATGGTAAGGAGGTGAGTCATGGTAAGGAGGTAAGTTATGGTAAGTCGGGAGAAGGTCGCGGTCTCGCCACCAAGGAAGAGCAATATCGCGACGATTATGATGCGTTTGAAACTAGGGATGACAAAGACGGGAACTATATCCAGAGACAGCACCGAGTCATGTTGACACAACAACTCTGCCAGCAGTGACCTGGTCTTAACACAAGTATGTCAATTAGTCTTAACACAAGTATGTCAATTAGTCTTAACACAAGTATGTCAATTAGTTCATTACTAGGCCTGGCAGCAGTGACCAGGGTGGCATGGCCCTACAGTCTTAACACAAGTATGTCAATTAGTTCATTACTAGGTTGGGCATAGCGGATGTTGGGATATTCGGAACTTGCTAAACTTGCTGTTGCCCTGGAGTAATGGCGGACGTGGGAGCGCCCCTTCAACTACAGCCTCAGTAACCGAGTGTACAAGTGACGGCCTCGGTAACCGAGTGTACAGGTAACGGCCTCTCCCTGTGACAAGCACATCTCGATGTGTGCCTTCTCAGCTGTTATTATTCCTAGTTGTGTATTTCGTCTGAGCAGTGAAACAAGTAAAGCCATTGGAAGCTTTAATAATACAACGCATCGTACACATAGGCTCGCACGCACGTTCTCACGCACACATGCACGCGTAAACATTACGTTTCCGGCACTGGAAATCGGACCGTTCTTTGACGTGAGTGTTAACGTCGCAAAGGAGGCGTGAACGCGTGTGATACGACCGCGGACGTAATAAAGGATGGAGCGTGATAGATGGAACATGACATCCGCCCATTGTGCATGCAACCACACCCAGCAACCACATCTCATCAAGTCCGTACGTTTCAGCGTCAACGTAGTTAGACAAAATTATAACCGACACGTCGCAGTTGTACACAGCTTGGTGGGAATAACTTCGTAGTGTTGGGGGTGGTAACTTTAACATACTACGTCAAAGGACAAGTGAAGGCAGATTGTTGCTGTGTCTATTTCCGCAATCTACTGAATAACTATCATCAATGCACGCACGCACGCACGCACGCACGCACGCACGCACGCACGCACGCACGCACGCACGCACGCACGCACACACACACACACACACACACACGTGCCTAAGTGCTTACTGATAAAAGATATCTGTACTAGCATATTATATACAGTTTTTTTATAGTAACGCAACGACAATCTGTTTGAGTGCGGTAGGTTTAAGTGCAACGTGTGTCACACACTTTCTGTCGTGAATCGTTGTGCACTGGTGCAACAGACATTAAAATTACATTAAACGTAAGTTCTTTCTTTATATGGTAAATTGAGCAAATCCCAATTTGAATAAGGCACTTAACAAAAGTATCACAGTCTTTTAAAGTGAATGTCATATGTCAGAAGAGTGACACACGTTGAAACACCTGTCATATACTGACGTGTCATTCATCAAGATGTCGTCCAATTTTAGCCCTTTTGTATGGACTAAATTGTGCGCAGCATTAGCAGGGAATCTGGAGACAGGCGCGGGCGGGTCGTGGCGTGCTTATGCATGGGAGAGCACGCACGATTTGCCTAAACAGCGCGGTTTAATTTCATCTTCTTGAATAATACTAATGCAGATCACGCGCAGGTATACACCAGTTATGTCGTTATAAAGCCCAACGACATAATAATTAATAATGTCGTCTTAACAGCGTCGGTCCGCTTTGACAAGGCGTGCATAACGCTTATTCCAATATCAGAGCAAGCCTTTGCAGCTGCTAATGCAGCGCCCCTATGGGTCTCTCTAGAACGAGACCATTGGCTATCCGTTTGAACAAGGCAGGTCTTTTTCTATTTCCCTCTGTGCCGTCTTTTACTTCCCTTGTATAAAGACCAAGCAGAAGGGACTTACGTCAAATTATAGGAAGGAAGAAATTAGTAACGATTAGAATTATGACGATTTTCGATTTTGGTACATCCTCTCTGAATTCGAATTTTGTCCAGTGGAAGCAAAGTAGCATGTAAGCATGCGTGTATGGTGTTTAGTTTCTCTAATGTAGAATAACAACCTGTGATATTTTTTTAAGTTCCATGAAAATAATTATGCTCCTGTAAAGCTGTCTAAACTTATATTGACGAGAACGTCGCTGACTAATAGATTCCTGTGCAAACAGCCAAGTCGCAACAGTAACGTACTGTGTTGTTCGACGGAAAGTCATAACAATAACATGTTATGCTACAGAGCAACTTCGTCTGGCTTGTCTCCAATACACAGGATCAAAATGGTTCAATAATGTCGTCGCTGATAATTACAACAACCAGAACATGTTTATTTAGTTACAACATCCTATTACGACGCTTCGTGAAATGCTATTACGAAACAATGTTTGCCTTTGAATGCACAACGTTTAATAGTTGTATAGTAAAATTATGTTATATAATAAAAACTGTAATATTATTTATTACAATATTTTGACCACCCACGTTTTACTGAACCACAATTTTTTTTAATTTGACCGTTATCGGGTTATTTTAGATGTTTCGCCCCGAACGTCATGTTTACATCGCGACCTGAACGGCAAGATAACGGTCAAATTACATTAATGGTTCATCGTAACATATTTTGGTCAAGATGTTAGAATAGATATTGTTTATACTACATGACATGATGATAAATACACAGTTTACATCAGAACTGCTTAGGGTTGTCAACTTATGTAACTATATTATTAACTGATGCCAGAGGAAGTAAAAGATCCCACACAGGGGGTAAATGTGTAACCTGCTGTGGTCTCCATCTCTCATGAGCCACTGCAGAAGTGTCCATGACACAGCTCTATCAATTCTGCTAATTATCTCGCAAGAGGATACGATTGAATGTTTTAGACGGGCTGATATGATAAGGAAAAAATCGGACAATAAATGACACCGTTTTTGTGCAACAATATATATCTGTTGGTTGGTGTCATAACAACATTGCGAATCAAATGGGGCTACAGTTGATTGCAGTTTACTGAAGAAATGTTTGGTTCTGCAAATTATTTTCTTAAAGATATCCATTCACGAAAACACTGAACTTTTGGTATGTCCCCCCAACTCTCCCTGCCACGACGACAGTTTCCGGAAAGAACACGTCATCGATAAAGCAGGTAATCAAATAGCGCTTTGTCGTCATAAACTGTAATACATCATCCTTGCCGACTGCAAATGTTACGTTCATGCAATATGTGAGGACCGTCGCGAATAATCGAGATTTATGAATGGACGTAGCTCCCTGCTATTCACTGCAACTATAAAACATATTCGACTTATTGCAGCAAATGTTCTTATTTGATATCAAAAAGCAAACGTACTTTTTCATATTCGATAATATGATAGTATCACTTAGATACACAGCACACCTTGCAGTGTGCGTAAGTATCAGAAGGACAGCGGGGCACTGAACAAGTATCAGAAGGACAGCGGGGCACTGAACAAGTATCAGAAGGACAGCGGGGCACTGAACAAGCCTGAAGGGAACTTTAACCGATGAGAGCTACTGAACTAAACGAGGCCCATCCCTCCGTTCAACAGTAGTCATGAAGGTTTTTTTGTTTAGTGTGTCTGCGTATAAGAGCTCTCCAAGCTTTGTCAAGAGCGTGAACAGCCGCCCATGCCTGGGTTTTTCTACAGTGAATGTCATGTTGTGAGTTAGTGTAGGAGTAAAACTATTTAAAGTTTTCTACTTTTTCGATTTGACTCCCGCCTAATGTGTGGAGACAAGGGTTACCAGGCGTGTCGATGTGCACGTACATGGTTTGCTTGGATTTAGGAAAAGTACAGCAGATTTTGAAACACTTTCACCCTAATTTAGTAGAAGTTCTGCTTCGTGTATTGTGTCGAGAATAGAGCGATGTTATCAGCGTAATCTATATCCATTGAGATTACCGACTTATTGTTATCATTTACTTAGATTGATAGTACCTATTACAGTTCTTATCTTACATATGAGTTATCTAACATAAGGTCAATTATGTATGTTTGTAGTTTTGGGGTTCAAGTAGATGACCATAGGCACCGTCGCTACTTGGACTGTATCATTAATGCACTTTGATACGGTCGGAATGATATTTTGTCGGATATGGCGTGTGATTATCATGAAGATTTGACGTTTGCCACGGTGGTCTGACGATAATGATATCACTTGAAGCGAGGACTTGTCGGCACTGTACCGTGGTAGCCTCGTGAGTGACCGGTGAGGACTTTGTTCCTCCCGTCGCGTTCTTGTTCGTGCCGAGTTACTCATATCTGTGTTTATTCAAGGCTTCCGACTAACTCAGTCAGGACTGGGGAAAGTTACCATAACGTGGACGATTTCAGCCGTTTACTTTTTCATGAAAACACACGTTGGTCGTACGTACTAGAGATTAGATGTTGGTCCTTTCTTATAAAACATCAAACACAATGTATATCTGATAAAACTGTTCTTTATTTTTTTAAATTATCGTTTATTAGGAAAAAAAAGGCTCCAATCACTTAATTAATCAGACGAAAGCTGATTGACGGCATGAAAATAAAAAAGTTAAACAAACCAGTTTTCATATCTCGCTCGGATATAAAACGGCGACAGTCTGTAAAGGAATAATCGCAAGAGCGCGGTACCTGCCAGCCATTGTCTGGCTCATTTGATGATCTGATATCAAAGTACCGCATATCGCTGTGCTTGTTTAGCGAGGGAACGGGGGACAGGCCAGGACATACGTCTTAGCCCCAGGTGCGGTAATGGCTAATGGTCATTTAGCTAATGGCATGGCAGTTACGTTGGCTGCGCCTGAGTAGTTGTGTCCAGTATTGCGCCCACACCCCAGCACCGCCCATGTAGAGATGACGACCAACGGTGGCGAAAGTGACAGACGGTGGAGTTGATTTGGCTTCGCAAAACATACCTAGAATCAGAGCGTTGTAAAACGGTCGAATTGTGGTTAAATAAATACACGATTGGTCAACGATGAAGTAACCAATATGTGCTATCCGGTTAGCTGACCGGTTAGCTGACCGGTTAGCTGACCGGGGGTTCGGTGCAGATGATCACGCGAATCTGCAATCACAATGTTTTTGTGATAGTATGGCGCGAGTACCTCACTACCATTGTCTGATTATTATTTTTAGTTACTGTGTATGTAGACATTTTATAGAAAAGTCTCACGTAGTTTTTTAATGGTGAATCATTGCATTTAGTATACCGAAGCCATCAATAAAAGGAATCATCCTGCAATTAGTGGCACGGAAGCCAATTTTGTCACAGAAGCCATTCCAACGGTTTTTTTGGCCACCACGATGTATCGCGGTGACATACTTGTACACACGTTTCCAATTCATACTGCTTCAGTGTTGCTTCCCGTGATATAAAACTAGAGAAAATGGCATCAACTGTGAGGGGCATTTTGTTTGTTTGATATGTGGGTGAAACAGCAGATTACACGTCCTTGGATGTATGAAACCAGGCCTTGCAGGTCTACATACTAAAAAGCTTTTCAGGAAAGGCTCTTTAACCACTTCCTTTTCTACTTCAGGGGCTTTGTACCTGGATGGCTTCCTACTAAGATAGCTTTATACATAGGGACTTTTTGCATAGAGAGTTTACATATAACAATACATATAAGGTAAGTACCGCAAACACGTATATGTAATACTGTATTGCAAATAGTCCATGCGGTGGTATGCAACTAATATCTCCAGCCATGCACCTGTGACAATATGTGGCCTTATCAAACTATTCGACAATACAGCAACACTCCATTAATCCCCAACACAGCCTGCGGTAGGCTGTGACATACTCGTCAACAACAAAGGTAAACAAATGTGCGGAAACTGTATCACACACGAGAAAACAATTAATGACATAACGACTACAAACAAGACACTCGCACCTACGCGAGGCACTCACCACTTCTGAACGCAGCTTAGCGAGGAGCGAATCCATCCGGGAGCCGGGCCTTTCCTGGGAGCAGACGATGTCGGAGGGATGAGTACCAGCTCCTCGTCCATCGCCCGTCGTTTCCCGCTTCATCCTCGGGGAAGACTAACTGCGTACACCGCGGTGTAATGCACCCAGGTGTTGCGCGGCTAGGCTGGCTGCGGTGTCTGACGTGAATGGTTGCACAACGGCCACTGGAGCCGTCGTCATTAGTCGTATAACTTGATGTGCACCGCGAAGCTGGCTGTGTCACTAGCGCTCTCGGCTCGTGTGTGGCAGCCAACAGCCACACGCCGGTGCCGTGTAAGTCGTCGTTCCGCATGGATGCGTCGTCATGGTTCGCCGGTCTATTGACAGGTGTCTTACAGCGCCACCTGACGACTGTCAGTGCATTCGACATGTGCTTGTGACAACGGAGACGATTACGTTTTGGAGAAATGTTCAGCTCGTTTACCCAGGAGTTCAAAATATTTGCTACATAGCACTGAAGAACCCGTCTATCACATTATTTGATCTTCTTCGTTGTTCCCTTTATAAAGGGGTGAGGCTAGTTCACCTACTGCTGCACCGTCCCAGTTGTTATCCCTTTCCACGTCTCCCTATCAGCAGTCTTCTCCCTCCTCTTGTCACCCTCCTCCGCCTTTCTAACACCCCCCCCCTCTTTGGCAGTTGGCTCTCATCCACCCGCACCAAGTGATCTGCCCATATCATCTGGTTAATCAAAGCTAATTTGTAAAATACTTATGCGTTGAATCAATTAAAATGGAAAATAATAAAACGGTTGTATGAATTTCTTGTAAACGTTTTATCAACTAACGATACGTTGAATACATTAGATTGGCCGGTGTCGTTGTAAGATAACCTTTATAAATTGTGCAAATGCAGTGTGGGCGTAGTGTATTAACTAAACTGAGACAGATGTCACGCATAACGTACTAACTGACGCAGACGTCACACGAAACGTGTTGATGCAGACGTCACAGAGAACTTACTGAAGCGGACGTCACACATAACGTACTAAGTCAGACATCACACAGTGTCACATGCGTTTTATGTCACACCCAACATTTAGAAGGGTGCTCTACGTGACGTCAAGTAGAGGGAAACGGGTGTCAATTACTGTGATAACGTAGGGTGGCGTTCGTACGACACCCTACATTGTGCAAAGGATTGCGAACAGTAGGACGGCGCCACAGTTATCTTAATCAAACACCGACGGACGCCAGGGATATCACGATATATCTCAATTCCATAACGCGGCGTTAACTGCTGACTGGTAATATGAATATTACTGTTGGCGTCGATGTTTTACATGTGTTTTGGTTGTCTGTGTGGATGTCAATGCAATTAAAAAAGTAGTAGTTGACGGCTGCACAAGCGCACTGACTGGTCATCGTATCAATGATTTCTTGTTCCTGGACTCCACGCGTCACAGTCGACTATCAGTACAACCTCTGGCCCTGTGGCGATAGCGCGGTCAGATAGACATCTCTTGAAGCACCACTTGGTCTGCACAATCCCAACCATATCGTTCGGTATCAGGTGGAAT
The DNA here is from genome assembly GCA_963662155.1 of Lamellibrachia columna. Taxonomy (NCBI): domain Eukaryota; kingdom Metazoa; phylum Annelida; class Polychaeta; order Sabellida; family Siboglinidae; genus Lamellibrachia; species Lamellibrachia columna. The sequence goes on from OY759275.1 coordinate 18,386,428, forward strand.
TGTGTTGTTCTGTTATCGAACGGCGCGCCAAGCGACGCCAGTGGATGTAATCAGCGAACGGACAAAGAAAGAGGCGTAAAACCCCGAGAGATGGCGATACACTCGTCACCGGATGTTGTTATATAAAGAGATCGCTACATTGCGACTGTATGGTTCTTTTTGTCAGCTTTCTTAGTAAGTAACAACCCATTCATAAGACTGCATGCTTTCTAAGTAACAACCCATTCATAAGACCGCGGGCTGGGTTTACTACGATACCCCATGCTTGTTTGCACTACTAGGTCATTTATTTGTGGATTGTTTCTAAATGATTCGAAAACTGCCAGGTTTATTCATATATTTAAATTTGGTAAATGTGTTCATATTACAGAGTCAAATTACAGATCAATGACATTTGCTAACCTACACAATTTAATAAATTGAGACACAATCACCCGATCTCGCCAGCTTTTGTTGAACTTGTGCGGAAATTAGGAAATTATTAGATCGCTAGATAACTTAATTACAGGGTTGTGTAGAAATGAATTAACGACAACACTCCTGGGATTGGTCATTGACCATGGCGGTCCCTGGACAGAACACAATAAGTGTCAATCCACATTGCTGTATTAATTATAATTCGTGTTGCCCTGTATCACCATTGAACCACACATGTCGCAATAGTGTGAAATCTAGCGAAACACAAAGCAATCTAGAATTAAAAAAACGGCGGCTATGCAAACTGTTAGTCACTTTAACTATTATGGTCATAGTTAAAGAGAAAAGTCTACTTTTCACATCTTTATTGAAGCTTAAATACTCTATTGAGTATAAAACATGTTTTACACAGAGCAGCAACCGATGCTTTGCCAAGCGGAGTTAATTATTATCCACAACTGTCAAAGGGGGTTTAATTTTAGAGTAATATAAACAAAAACATTAAATGAATATCAGTGTCATATCTTTTCAAAAGGAAATACAAAAGATACATTGTTAAGCAAATGCAAATAATCTAAATTCTTTTCTACATTCAACGCATATATGCTGCGTCGTTTCGAAAACACTATTTACCAAAATTATTATATTAAGCCCTTGTGCATTATGGCTGCTCAGGGGCTTAATACCAGTAACGGTAACCTCTCAATGAGTCACAGAGCTGTGTTGAATCGTGTTTCGCTCTGGTCGTCAACGTACGAATATTGCCTTTTGTTTTTCGACGAGATTCGGCCGCCGTCATGGGCAGGTCAGCTTTGTGGAGTCGCGTCCTAGCAACCACTCATGAGTCAGCGTAGTCAGGAAACACAGTCAGCAATGGTTTCACCAGAAGCTGACACACAAATTATGGAACGAATAAAAGAATTCTATAAATGAATGCCGCTGCCAATGTGACAGACTGTCAAAGAAAAGACGGCGAGCTGTAGAGGATAGTGTAAGGAGACAAAGAAGGCAACAGCTAATGTGTATTGTGTGGAAATGGATCTGGAAAAGGCAGGTGTGTAGAGAAGGGCGGAAGAGGTATCTCTGTGGTGATGGGTGCTGACGTAGTGATTAAAGTATAACCAATCACAATAACAACTGATATAAGTCACGCCTCTAAATTCAGTTTCATTACTCACACATACAAAATACGGATAGCGTTGCATACGGTACAATGTAATAGAATAGAATTCAGTACAAAACATTTCTATTGCGCCAAATTCTTCGGAAACCCGAGCTCAGAGGCGCAACAAAGCCAAAGGATTAGACAATCTCAAAATCGGTGTAGGCCTACAGTGTTAACGTTGTCAACATATGCGTGAATACACCAGGAGCTAAGCAACGTAAGTATGGTGTGGCTACACGAGCTTTGAATTCACTCATGCTTGTCTTGATGGACAGGAGGGGACATATCTACTCTGTGGAACCTTGGCGGGTAGCCTGTGAACCAACGGCCCTAGTGTGCTGACTCAAGCAGTGGCGCCACACGGAGGATCGTGAAGCAACCAATCGTACTTGTCAACAGCAAGCGCAGGACATATTATTTATTCTGTCTCACATCACAGCGAATACATAGTGTCTATGAAAACTGCAAACATTTTAACTGTAAGCATTGCGTTAAATTATCTTCTTAATAATTGTCATATTTCCATCTGACCGAGTGACCAGGAACGACATGCCCTTTTCTAAATGCCACGTGACTGTTTTTTTGTACCGGTTGCTAAAATTTGAAATATTGAAACAAAACTGTCATGCGCCACACCATGTTAGAGCATTGAGTTGCTGTTGAATCCATGTGTGCATGTGAATCAAATTTTTTTAACTAACAAAATCATATCCTTGATCTATAATATTTTTGTACTGCCTGCACCAAAACAATTTGCCACAGTAGGTTCAGAATTATGGTGGCCGATTACCCTGAAATAAAAGTAACTAAACTTTAAATTAGAGGTTGTTGTCCATTACACCCAAAAAAACCCAAAAAGGCAAAAACGTTGGGGGGGTCCCGTGCTAATTATTTAAATATCTGACATAATAACAGCTACGTCACATGCAAAATTGACAACATATTATACTATGGTTACACTCAGTCATAACACAAGATTTATTTACTATTCAAATATAAAACTTGTAGCAATATTGCAATTTGATATGTTCATATTATGTAAAGCGTAACTCGCATAAAAAAATGGTGAAATAAATTATTTTATGTATTTTGCACAATGAGTAACATCACTTAAATAAAATTTGGTCAAAATGTTAATTTATTATTGATCTCTATGACAAGACAAAATATTGGGGGTCCCTTGCAAATTTGTGAAATATCTGAAATAGTAACAGCTACGTCGGCAGCAAGATTATGTAAATTCTGTGCTCTCACAATAATAGGTCATACCACGAGATTTATTTACTATTCAAATATAACACTTGCAGGAATATTGCAATTTGATATGTTATTATTAACAGCATACTATGCGAAATATGCATTACACTTTTTTTATTGTTTTATATAATTTATTAAGTCACGGAAAAACATATTTTGACAATATTTGACACACGAGGAGTAACACCACTTCAGTATAAGTAAGTTGGGGGTTCCCGTGTAAAACAAATTAAATATATGACATACTAACAGTTACGTTAGCAAAACTGTTATCAAAAGCAAAATTGTATCCACAATGAGTAATATGAGTAGTGTGTGTGTGTGTGTGTGTGTGTGTGTGTGTGTGTGTGTGTGTGCGTGCGTGCGTGCGTGCGTGCGTGCGTGCGTGCGTGCGTGCGTGCGTGCGTGCGTGCGTGCGTGCGTGCGTGTGTGTGTGCGCGCGCGTGTCTGTGTGTGTGTGTGTGTGTGTGTCTGTGTGTGTGTGTGTGTGTGTGTGTGTGTGTGTGTGAGTGAGTGAGTGAGTGCGTGCGTGTGTGTGTGTTTGTGTGTGTGCGCGCGCACACACACACGTATGCACACACGTACACACACACGCACGTACATACGTACGCCGCATGATGTCCATACCGGTGCATCCATACCGGTAGTATCTACATATATACAAGCACAAAATAGAAAGCATTTTTTATTTAATATACAATGTACGTGTATGCATAAAAATTATATCAAAGTAAAAAGTAGCGCCCGATAAGGGACTCGAACCCTTGACCCTCAGATGGCTAAGGAGAAATTCAGCTTTAAAAGTCTGATGCTCTACCGACTGAGCTAACCAGGCCACGATGAATGCATGCGCTTTGGTTGAATGAACAAGGCGGGTCCTGATGGCTGCGTTGTGTTCGTTGGTGTTGCGTTTAGTGTACATTGATACTGTGGTCTATCTATACCACTGTACATATGTGCACATTTTCTTCCTACCTGCTCAACAAAACCATGCATCGTTTGCAGAATCCAGGATTCACCTATCTCCTACCTAACATTAAATTAAACTCTTGCCTATGTTTAATGAAAGTGTGTGTTTGTGAGGCTCAGTTTCTTGTAGACTGAATCACTAATTATTAAACTTTGTACGTTTATAACCTATGACTAGGCTATGTCATGAGTAAAATCATCTTCTTTCATTTTTATCGCTGAAAGATATCTAGCTTACCTCAGAAAATGGACAATTGTGCTATTTTAATAGTTGAAATTGGAACATTGCAATTTCAGTAAGTTAGCATTTTTTGGAAAAATGTTGTCGTCTTATTCCACTGAAATCGCCGTGTCACTTTCAGGTCCCGCTGAAAGTTTATAAATACGCCATGATAAAAAACATATTATAAAAGCTACAATGGGATTGTAAGGCAGGGTTTGGGAGCAAGAATGGGGGGGGGCAAGGATTAGACTAAACTTGAGTCTGTTTAGCCCGGATATCGACGCCGAGTTTGCGTCCTCTTTCGTGACAACAGGTAGTCGGTCGAGTCGTGTTGATTGTTGGTGATGTGCGGTGTATTTTGTAGATACCCCTGAATATAATCAAAAGATGGCGGACCTGCTCGGCATTGTGGAAGGTGGTTGACAGTTGCAGTGAAGAAGTCCTAGGAGCTTGATAAACACATGAGATATGCCTACACCGGAAAAATATTAATAATAGGTGTCGGTATCATTCTGTCTCGTTAAAGCTTTGGTTTGCGCCTTGGTGGTAAGTTCTGTAGTGAACTTCGCCTGGTTTGGCGCAGTGGCCACACTTTGGCATGGCATTCTATGCCACACTTTCATATTCGACTTGGGAAATGACCACAAGTAGGGGTGACTACGGGGGCTAGTTTTAGTATTGCGATAGTTGTATTAATATTGCAGTACTATTGCGATAATTTATCAGTTACTGCTATATATCGTATATAGTATAATGTATTAGCGATTAGCCAGGTAAGCTGATGACCCAAACATAATTAATTTTATTGGTGGCGTCAATGCGTGGTACACTGGATGATTTTATGAGGAATAATGGTATTAACTGGACAAACTGCAGGAGTCTGTGAAGATGGCGCCACGGTGATGACTGACATCGGAGTCTGTGAAGATGGCGCCACGGTGATGACTGACATCGGAGTCTGTGAAGATGGCGCCACGGTGATGACTGACATCGGAGTCTGTGAAGATGGCGCCACGGTGATGACTGACATCGGAGTCTGTGAAGATGGCGCCACGGTGATGACTGACATCGGAGTCTGTGAAGATGGCGCCACGGTGATGACTGACATCGGAGTCTGTGAAGATGGCGCCACGGTGATGACTGATATCGGAGTCTGTGAAGATGGCGCCACGGTGATGACTGACATCGGAGTCTGTGAAGATGGCGCCACGGTGATGACTGACATCGGAGTCTGTGAAGATGGCGCTACGGCGATGACTGGCAGGCATGCGGGAGTCGTGCAAAGAATCAAAGCTGTCGCTCCCTGTGTCGTTTCAACACACTGTTTTTTTTTTGCACAGAGACGCGCTTGCTGCATAGAACATTGAACCAGGGCTTCACGAAGTTATGAACACTGCCATGACCATTGTGAACTTTGTTAAAGCAAAAGCCTCAAACTCCAAGTTATTCACCGCACTCTGTGAAGAAGTGGGCGCTGACCACTACTCCCTGTTCGTGCACACAGGGGTGAGATGGTTATCCCGCGGGCTCGCCTGTTCAGCCCAAGGGAGGAGCTGTGTATTTTCCTCTCGGACAAGAAGCCTGATCTGGCGGAGTACTTGAGTGATGAGAAATGGCTTGTTCAACTCAGCTATCTTACAGACATATTCAGTGAAACAAACAAGCTCAATAAAACGATGCAGGTGCAAACAAAACGGCACTGCCCAACTTGAACGAGTCGAGGCATTCAAAAGAAAACTAAAACTATGACAAACTCTTGCCTCATCAGGAACCACTGACATGTTTGAACAGATGCATGCATTCATTCTGGGGAGAAACGTGGATTTCAATGTCATCAAACGTCAGGTAACAGTGCACCTGTCAGGGTTGTTGGGAAATTTAACAGTTATTACCCTGAACCCACAGAGGAGCAAGCAGCGTCTACCAGTGGATTACAAACCCATTTACTGAGAGCATCGAGGAGTAACTTCCGGCCACTTCCGGCCACTTCCGGCCACTTCCGGCCACTTCCCCATCCATACTCTTGGAAGAGCTCATTGACTTATCATCTGATGGCACCATGAGAGCTAGTTTCAATGAAGTGCAATTGGAAGCATTCTGGTCCCAGTGTGGTGCTGAGTTCCAGGTATGTAATGATACAGCAATGAAGGTGTTGATACCATTCAGCACCGCCTGCCTGTGTGAGGTCCACCTACCTGTGTGAGGTCCACCTGCCTGTGTGAGGCTTTTCAGCCATTACAGCACTGAAAAGTAAATACAGGGCCAGGTGGACCATTGGAGTTGACATGCGTGTCTGTTTATCAAAGATCTCCCCGCGCATTGATTGTATTATTGGCAGGGGCCAGCAGCTGTCCTCACATTGGAGTTGACATGCGTGTCTGTTTGTCAAAGATCTCCCCGCGCATATTTTGACAATATTTGACACACGAGGAGTAACACCACTTCAGTATAAGTAAGTTGGGGGTTCCCGTGTAAAACAAATTAAATATATGACATACTAACAGTTACGTTAGCAAAACTGTTATCAAAAGCAAAATTTTATCCACAATGAGTAATACCATTTCAGTAAAAGTTGGCTGAAATTAATGTTTTATTCATCTCTATATACATAGAAAAAACTAGTGAAGTGCCTAAAAAAAATCAGGTTTGCTATCTTAAAATCAGAACAAAACATACATACATACATACATAAAAGTACAGTACCTGTACAGTACCGGTATGTATGTGTGTGTGTGTGTGTGTGTGTGTGTGTGTGTGTGTGTGTGCGTGCGTGCGTGCGTGCGTGCGTGCGTGCGTGCGTGCGTGCGTGAGTGAGTGCGTGCTTGCGTGCGTGCGTGCGTGCGTGCGTGCGTGCGTGCGTGCGTGCGTGCGTGCGTGCGTGCGTGCGTGCGTGTGTGTGTGTGCGCGCGCGCACACACACACGTATGCACACACGTACACACACACGCACGTACATACGTACGCCGCATGATGTCCATACCGGTGCATCCATACCGGTAGTATCTACATACATACAAGCACAAAATAGAAAGCATTTTTTATTTAATATACAATATACCTGTATGCATAAAAATTATATCAAAGTAAAAAGTAGCGCCCGATAAGGGACTCGAACCCTTGACCCTCAGATGGCTAAGGAGAAATTCAGCTTTAAAAGTCTGATGCTCTACCGACTGAGCTAACCAGGCCACGATGAATGCACGCGCTTTGGTTGAATTAACAAGGCGGGTCCTGATGGCTGCGTTGTGTTCGTTGGTGTTGCGTTTAGTGTACATTGATACTGTGGTCTATCTATACCACTGTACATATGTGCACATTTTCTTCCTACCTGCTCAACAAAACCATGCATCGTTTGCAGAATCCAGGATTCACCTATCTCCTACCTAACATTAAATTAAACTCTTGCCTATGTTTAATGAAAGTGTGTGTTTGTGAGGCTCAGTTTCTTGTAGACTGAATCACTAATTATTACACGTTATACGTTTATAACCTATGACTAGGCTATGTCATGAGTAAAATCATCTTCTTAAATTTTTATCGCTGAAAGATATCTAGCTTACCTCAGAAAATGGACAATTGTGCCATTTTAATAGTTGAAATTGGAACATTGCAATTTCAGTAAGTTAGCATTTTTTTTAAAAACGTTGTCGTCTTATTCCACTGAAATCGCCTTGTCACTTTCAGGTCCCGCTGAAAGTTTATAAATACGCCATGATAAAAAAACATATTATAAAAGCTACAATTGGATTGTAAGGCAGAGTTTGGGAGCAAGAATGGAGGGGGGATGCAAGGATTGTGGGGCAAGTTGTTCTTACTGGGAGGGGGTAAATAAATGAACTAGGGGGTTGCCCCCACTTTGTAAGTAAAATAATGATCGGGTGCATATGGCTGGGCTAATTTGAACCCTGTTCTCTCAATTCTGTAATTGTTTTGAGATGCAGCTATTTGTTGCAACCACCAACGAGAGCGTTTCGCTGTTTCCAAGCAGGGGCGTATTTAGAGTATATAACCTGTTGCGCCACTACTCGGTAGCATGGTAAACTAATGGGTGACTAAACTTGAGTCTGTTTAGCCCGGATATCGACGCCGAGTTTGCGTCCTCTTTCGTGACAACAGGTAGTCGGTTGAGTCGTGTTGATTGTTGGTGATGTGCGGTGTATTTTGTAGATACCCCTGAATATAATCAAAAGATGGCGGACCTGCTCGGCATTGTGGAAGGTGGTTGACAGTTGCAGTGAAGAAGTCCTAGGAGCTTGATAAACACATGAGATATGCCTACACCGGAAAAATATTAATAATAGGTGTCGGTATCATTCTGTCTCGTTAAAGCTTTGGTTTGCGCCTTGGTGGTAAGTTCTGTAGTGAACTTCGCCTGGTTTGGCGCAGTGGCCACACTTTGGCATGGCATTCTATGCCACACTTTCATATTCGACTTGGGAAATGACCACAAGTAGGGGTGACTAAGGGGGCTAGTTTTAGTATTGCGATAGTTGTATTAATATTGCAGTACTATTGCGATAATTTATCAGTTACTGCTATATATAGTATATAGTATAATGTATTAGCGATTAGCCAGGTAAGCTGATGACCCAAACATAATTAATTTTATTGGTGGCGTCAATGCGTGGTACACTGGATGATTTTATGAGGAATAATGGTATTAACTGGACAAACTGCAGGAGTCTGTGAAGATGGCGCCACGGCGATGACTGGCAGGCATGCGGGAGTCGTGCAAAGAATCAAAGCTGTCGCTCCCTGTGTCGTTTCAACACACTGTTTTTTTTGCACAGAGACGCGCTTGCTGCATAGAACATTGAACCAGGGCTTCACGAAGTTATGAACACTGCCATGACCATTGTGAACTTTGTTAAAGCAAAAGCCTCAAACTCCAAGTTATTCACCGCACTCTGTGAAGAAGTGGGCGCTGACCACTACTCCCTGTTCATGCACACAGGGGTGAGATGGTTATCCCGCGGGCTCGCCTGTTCAGCCCAAGGGAGGAGCTGTGTATTTTCCTCTCGGACAAGAAGCCTGATCTGGCGGAGTACTTGAGTGATGAGAAATGGCTTGTTCAACTCAGCTGTCTTACAGACATATTCAGTGAAACAAACAAGCTCAATAAAACGATGCAGGTGCAAACAAAACGGCACTGCCCAACTTGAACGAGTCGAGGCATTCAAAAGAAAACTAAAACTATGACAAACTCTTGCCTCATCAGGAACCACTGACATGTTTGAACAGATGCATGCATTCATTCTGGGGAGAAACGTGGATTTCAATGTCATCAAACGTCAGGTAACAGTGCACCTGTCAGGGTTGTTGGGAAATTTAACAGTTATTACCCTGAACCCACAGAGGAGCAAGCAGCGTCTACCAGTGGATTACAAACCCATTTACTGAGAGCATCGAGGAGTAACTTCCGGCCACTTCCGGCCACTTCCGGCCACTTCCGGCCACTTCCCATCCATACTCTTGGAAGAGCTCATTGACTTATCATCTGATGGCACCATGAGAGCTCGTTTCAATGAAGTGCAATTGGAAGCATTCTGGTCCCAGTGTGGTGCTGAGTTCCAGGTATGTAATGATACAGCAATGAAGGTGTTGATACCATTCAGCACCGCCTACCTGTGTGAGGTCCACCTACCTGTGTGAGGTCCACCTACCTGTGTGAGGCTTTTCAGCCATTACAGCACTGAAAAGTAAATACAGGGCCAGGTGGACCATTGGAGTTGACATGCGTGTCTGTTTGTCAAAGATCTCCCCGCGCATTGATTGTATTATTGGCAGGGGCCAGCAGCAGTCCTCACATTGAGTGGCTAGAGCAGCGTTCCGCAAACCCTGGCCCGTGCACGGTTTTCAGTTGGCCCGCGAGATCCTCGCCAAAAGTAGGAAATATTGAAAAAACAAATTGGGAATATGAATTTTTATTTGTTGATTTCATGTCTACTGTAGAATCTAGAGTCAAGACAAAATGAAATGTGGAGTTACCCTTTTAATTAATTCTGCGCGATTGTCCGACTGCGCTGCGTAGATAGTTGATCATTATGCATTTTTATATTAGTTAGCCTTGATTTTTATTTTGTATCGAAGGTATGCATTATTCGATTTATAAATTGCCGATGGCATTGGTATATTACCCAACGTTTCTTCCGGGAGCATGCATGGATTTTCTAATAATTAATTTGCTGAAATTAGAATAAGTTTGCATGTCAAATAGTGATACCAACAATGATATTAATAATAATGATTTAATTGTAGCGCGCCACCAGTCGACTGTGCAGATCAATAAAATGCGCCCATCATTTATGTTGCATTAAAATCGTCACTGCTGTACGTGTTTCGACTCCGAAGTTCGTAGCGGCGTAGACCGTAGCGGCGTAGACCGTGGCGGCGTAGACCGTAGCGGCGTAGACCGTAGCGGCGTAGACCGTAGCGGCATAGACCGTAGCGGCGTAGACCGTAGCGGCGTAGACCGTAGCGGCGTAGACCGTAGCGGCGTAGACCGTAGCGGCGTAGACCGTAGCGGCGTAGACCGTAGCGGCGTAGACCGTAGCGGCGTGGACCGTAGCGGCGTGGACCGTAGCGGCGTAGACCGTAGCGGCGTGGACCGTAGCGGCATAGACCGTAGCGGCGTAGACCGTAGCGGCATAGACCGTAGCGGCGTAGACCGTAGCGGCGTAGACCGTAGCGGCGTAGACCGTAGCGGCGTGGACCGTAGCGGCGTAGACCGTAGCGGCATAGACCGTAGCGGCGTAGACCGTAGCGGCGTAGACCGTAGCGGCATAGACCGTAGCGGCGTGGACCGTAGCGGCGTAGACCGTAGCGGCGTAGACCGTAGCGGCATAGACCGTAGCGGCGTAGACCGTAGCGGCGTAGACCGTAGCGGCGTGGACCGTAGCGGCATAGACCGTAGCGGCGTAGACCGTAGCGGCGTAGACCGTAGCGGCGTAGACCGTAGCGGCGTAGACCGTAGCGGCGTAGACCGTAGCGGCGTAGACCGTAGCGGCGTAGACCGTAGCGGCGTAGACCGTAGCGGCGTAGCTGTTTCGACCGTTGTAGACCTATATTGTTGTATTACAATAATTACACTGTGAATCGTGTTTTGTTGCGATCCCGAAAACTATGGCATCTGCTGAAAAGAAACGTCGAATTGATACTTCTGGCAAACGATTGTTCGATGACAACTGAGAGCATGAGTTCTTTTGCTATCGCATTAGCAACAGCAAACACGTTTTTCTTTTAATGTTTAATAAACACATAATTTTTAAAAGCAATAACTTTTAACATTATTGTTGCGAAAAGGCGGGGGATGCCATATCTTATGTTTGGGGGGGGGTCCCTGGAATTGTTTAGTGGACATGGGGAGCCTTGGAGACGAAAAGGCGGGGGATGCCATATCTTATGTTTGGGGGGTCCCTGGAATTGTTTAGTGGACATGGGGAGCCTTGGAGACGAAAAGGCGGGGGATGCCATATCTTATGTTTGGGGGGTCCCTGGAATTGTTTAGTGGACATGGGGAGCCTTGGAGACGAAAAGGCGGGGGATGCCATATCTTATGTTTGGGGGGGGGGTCCCTGGAATTGTTTAGTGGACATGGGGAGCCTTGGAGACGAAAAGGTTGAGAACCGCTACTTTATGGGACGGTGGCGGATGAGTCAAACGGATAGTCCACGGAAGATCGAAATTCGCATGTACGATCCTCACATGGGTCAGGTTTACGTGCGATTAAGATGGTATCAACATTTGTGGAGAGTATCAAACTTGCGGGCAATTTGATGACATAATTAGCAACCACGGTGGATTACATGGGCGCTAACGGAAGTTTACCTCGAACGGACGACGATGACGGGTTGAGGGGTCAACGACGACGACAATGAGGTGGCCTATGCCGAAGTCGTAAACCATAGCCTTATCACACAAGTCTATTTCGCACTATGTTTATTATCCAAAGTTTTGCAATACAACGTATTCACAACCTCCACGTAGCTGAAGCACACACACATATATATATATATATTTTTACAAGAAAGCAACTTGTTGACCATCCTATCTTACTATACACGCCACACGACTACGGCCGCTTGACCACCGTCCACACGCGGGTACTCACATCGAGTCACCCTCCTACGACAAACTGCCTTCGAGACACGGATGCGTCGCGGCCATCACTCGGTGTCAACTGATGTGGCACCAACGAATCGAATCACGGGTATGGATCAGGATAACGTCGATGACGACACATGGCTGGAGTCTGCAAACGATTGGATTGGTGCTGCACATTTTGAGTCGGCCAACCCCAAACGTGTCAGTTCACTCTGCGAAATGACTGAGTTTTTCGATGATATTTCAAGCTGTAATTGAGAATTGTCTTCGTCAACCAACATGGCTTCCTCTTCGTAACGCGTTTCTGGTACCATGCATCCTACCTCTGGTTCTAATGACGTAACTTCCTGTTCTGATTCAGTCTCCGATTCTGCAAAGCTGTGCTCACACGTGACGGCCTCGAGATATTCCAACCTGTAAACGACACCTGGCATGACAATGTTTTTGCCGATGTTCGGAATGAAACACTCACATGCACACATTTATATTAGTTTTACGTCATTTTCACCTGAAGCCCAGTTCATACAAATAATTGGTTCGAACTAACTCCATACTTCTGGCTGCGCGCGCAAGCAAGGTCGATGGTTAATTCATAATTATTCCTATTTAAATTTTTATTTTTATTGAGAAAAATCTAGCTATCTACTAAACTAACGTACTCGATTTTCAAAAAGATTTCTGGCGAAATGTTGTGCACACCAAATGAAGAACTGTTTTGCTATAATAATTGTCGTCAACATGAAGATAAATAGTAATCTGACCCCAATTCACACGTGATCAGCTGCTATTTAGAGATTCTCAAGTCTGGAAATGAGAATTGACGTGTCGTATCGTATGTTACACAACGGCTTGCCGTGCTGATATTCACTCGACGCTCACAAACGTATTACTGGTATGCTTAACAGAGGGATTCTCAGAATGAGTCAGTCGTGTGTTATCCAGGAGGATGATATATGGTAATAAAATTATATAATTGGTCTGTAGCATCTTACCGTGCATAATCCTCCTGGAAAACACCTGCTGCGAGGTAACAATACTCTACGGCTAGTGTTGCAGTTAGACATTTAGGCCAATGAGAAGACTTCAGGCTTATTAGCGAACTACGAACTTGTAATTTTGTGGTGGATCATGAGTAGAAGAACTGCATGTTTACAAAGATAGAAGTGGAAAAGTACTTTCAAATGATAATAATGTGCAGTTATATAACGGGAATAACACACTCTTTGTTTATGTCAATGAGTGTTATCTGTCAGATAACAATCACTCATGTTTGCGTCACTCGTGACTATCATCTGGCTGATGACTCTAGTGACACCAGCAACAGTGTATTATTCACTAAAAAGGAAATGCCTCAGTTAGACTTCCCGGTGTGTTACAGACGAATGTAGGACATGGTAAGTTTGGATATAGGAAGTTTGAAAAATTCTAATGATCTGACATACGTGCATTTGAGCAGGGACATTGCCAGGTTTGCTTGTAAAAGCTGTTGATAATGAAACGGTGGTTCTTTAGATGATTTTAGTAGGCGAAAGGATATTTGGGATATTTTTGCCACTAGACACATGTGTGCCATAATTCGTTCAAATATTGAAACACATTGACGGGTGTTATATATACAGGCATTTTGCAAGAGCTAGGTATTTCTATTGTGACTAAACTGGATCAGCATATCAATGGGATGATGACAGCGGCAGGTAGTTTTAGAATTTTTTACGGTCACGATTTCTTATAAGCATGCAAAACGTTAACGTGGCCACCAATGGCAAAGTCAACTGTAGGCTGAACCCTAAATATTCACCTCTCTATTCGCTCGGCTGCCGTGCTTCCCAATTTGATCAGCTTTTGTTCCGTCTCTTTGAAGCATATCTACAACGCGTTGTGAAATACACAGTTACGAAACTGTCTAGAGATTATCTACGTAAAATATGTGTAGGTCTCCGTTGTTTGTACGAACGAGGAGGCTGAAAAACTCAGGCAGGAATGTAGAATGCTATAGAAATGATTGCATGCCTTGACAGGTTTGGCAAATTATACTACTTCTACTTCCGTTATATAGTTCCAATCATCATAATTATTAAACAAAATAAGTTGTGTTATCTTAATATAACATTTTCTGTAAAATAATTGATTGAGACATAGTAAAAATATGTGTATTAAAATATTAGTGTGACTACATCTATAACGTTTCACCCATTCATTAATCAAATTCTGCAGCAGCCGTGACGACAATGGGTACATGGGGGTTGATGACGTCAATGGGTACATGGGGGGTCGATGACTTCAATAGGTACATGGGGGTCGATGACGTCAGTGACGTTAACCGTACATGAGGTCGATGACGTCAGTGACGTTAACCGTACGTTAGGCGATCACGTGAATTACTCACCCACATTTCTTGCACTTTGTTGTTCAAAACCATGTACTGAAAAAGAGCAGAAACATCGACTACCATCAAGGTTAATGCCTGGTGTGAAATAACTCCACCAAGCAGATAGGCCTACGAACATTATTAATCGAACAGCAGATATTGTTGTTTAACGGGCGAGATTCCACTCTTACTATTTAGTTAACTGCTTATAATTTTTATATTTTGCTAATTTGCAGATATGTGAAAATCTACAAAGCCACCACGGTGAGAACTATTAGGGATCGGGGTTTTGACATAACTCTGTTAAGGAAATGAACAAGCTCACTGTGCTGTAGATATCATCATTGTCGTAGTTGCTGCTTTTATTGGTGGGGGTCAAGACAAGGGGTTCCTCTCCAATACCAGTGTTGTTGATAATGACAACCCAGAAAAGGGAAAGGAACAAGAGGCGAGACGATGGTGCGATGACATAATGACGATGGTGCGATGACATAAAGACGATGGTGCGATGACATAAAGACGATGGTGCAATGACATAATGACAATGGTGCGATAACATAATGACGATGGTGCGATGACATAATGTCGATAGTGCGATGACATAATGAAAAATACAGGGGCACTGTGGTCAAGAGAAGCCAAAGACAGAGAAATGTGGAGATGTCTAGTGGATGGCTACATCTGCAGGTGGACAAGACCACGTGTTGTTAACAAAGAACCTTTCCTTCCTCGACTTCCGCTTCCTCCTTCAGCATCTCCAGAGTGCCGTTTGTTTTCTCCAGGTGTGCGAGTCTCCTAGACAGCTGGTCTGTGGAACAACAATCGATCTTTATCTACTATCCACAAAACGTATGTAAGATGTTCAACTTTGCAACGAGTTTGCAAAGAAATATCCAGCATCCCTTAAACAAATATGTGGAATTCTTATAGAATATTCTATTGGATTTTTGCGGACCCTATTATGTAGAATTCAGAAAATATTATGTAGAATTGTTATAAAATGTTTTGTAGAATTGTTATAACATGTTTTGTAGAATTTATTTTTATAGAATATTCTATAGAATTTTTGCTATAGAATTTGTAGTTTTTTTTATACACAATTCCACTATGCTCTGTAGATTTTATAGATTGTTTTGCTAAGGTTGTAACACTGTGGACTTGTGGCGCTTACACACTTAGGTTCCGCTTCAGCTTAAACACACATCTCCAAGAACACGTTTAGCTGACTCGCAGAACAAACACACACAAATAAACCAACTCTTCTCTAACCAGCTCTTCTCTAACCAGATCTTCTCTCAGTTACATATCACATTTTGAGGATTATCACAAACAAATACAACGGCTTTGTGGCAAGTCACCATAAATAAGACAGTTGCCGCTTCATTAATGCTCATCTGTTGTTCATCTCAGGACTTTTACCTTTCCACTGAAGACATCGAGTGGAACATATAATTAAAGGCTCTTTCACCTCAAGTGCGTCAGTGTCTTTCTGATGCGCTTAAATCAGTCCATTAAATTTAACAACAACAACAACGTGTGTTAACATATGTGACTTTGGAGGAGCGTTTGATTGGCCCATCGGCAGACGCAGAACTGACCTATTGACGGGTGGCTAACATTAACGCATCGCTTACAGCCAATCAGATTATTTAACCCTATTCAGCATCGAATCGGCGACATGCAATAGGTTATACATGAACGTAAAGAGATCCGTAGGGATATTGTTCTATGACTATATATATTCTTGAACATCACATTAAAGCCAGGTCCACTATAAAGACACCGGGTAGCACTGGTGGCCGCACTTCGACGTCGGATAAGTGTTTATTTCCAACAGTATGAATGTTATTATAATTACACGATGTGATGCACCATTCAGTAACATACCAAAATATAAACATAGGCTACATAATGTGCACACACATACATGGCATATTACACTAATAATGTTCGGCCGGTCTAAAAAGCATCAAGCTTCTGGCGCAACATCGATTTTGACGAGTCGCCATTGTAACACATCTTCAACACAAGACATGTAATACAGATGTATCCTTAAAACAGATAAAAGTTGCATTGCAGAGCGGAACACATCCTAAGCTATCTTCTCAAATATACTATGTACTTTGCACAGCCAATTTGATAGAAAATACATTTGGCACCTGTCAACATATGGGGGTAAAAGTAAAATTTCTTATATCCAGCTCAACGAGCTTCACATTCCACTTCCTGCCAGACCTGTTCCAACTCCAACGATTCGACTTCCACGGGAAGTATTCATCTCTGCTGAAGACACCCACCCACGCACGCACCCACCCACTCACGCACGCACGCACGCACGCACGCACGCACGCACGCACGCACGCACGCACGCAGAAACAACAGCAAATGGATTACTAATCCTCTTGATTGCGAGAACCGGGGTTCGAATCCACTTGTTGTCTAGGGTCCGAATCTACCAATTCAGCAATACAAGCAACAGTGGCATGCGTCTGTTTAGTACAGCGACAATATACTTGCGTCTGTTTAGTATAGCGACAATATACTTGCGTCTGTTTAGTACAGCGACAATATACATGCAATTGGTGGACTCTGCTCTGCAGCATGTTTGTCTGGATCTGTCTCTCACGAACAGGCGTTGCAAGAGAAGAGACAATTGTCACTGATGGTGGACTTCGACAAAGCCTCACCTTCAATTCGTCTGGCTGGTACTGCTTTATTCATCTGAAATACGAAATACGTAAAATCATAAATACCCTATGGCTGTCATCGTGTAGACATAGGCCTACAGAAGACTAATATATATATATCTCGACTACGCATATTTTCTTTTATAATTTAATTTAATTTTAAATGCCCACAGATAGGATGCTTCAAAAACTACCAGAAAGTATTATTCCGCATATTATTAATTCCAAGGGATATTTTTATCGAGCGGACCATTGGTTGGTGTGGCGACAGGAATGAAGTTTAATTCCATGTTTGTTCTAGCGGATCATTCGTTGGTGTGGCGACAGGAATGAAGTTTAATTCCATGTTTGTTCGAGCGGATCATTCGTTGGTGTGGCGACAGGAATGAAGTTTAATTCCATGTTTGTTCGAGCGGATCATTCGTTGGTGTGGCGACAGGAATGAAGTTTAATTCCATGTTTGTTAGAACGGATTATTCGTTGGTGTGGCGACAGGAATGAAGTTTAATTCCATGTTTGTTCGAGCGGATCATTCGTTGGTGTGGCGACAGGAATGAAGTTTAATTCCATGTTTGTTAGAACGGATTATTCGTTGGTGTGGCGACAGGAATGAAGTTTAATTCCATGTTTGTTCGAGCGGATCATTCCTTGGTGTGGCGACAGGAATGAAGTTTAATTCCATGTTTGTTCGAGCGGATCATTCGTTGGTGTGGCGACAGGAATGAAGTTTAATTCCATGTTTGTTAGAACGGATTATTCGTTGGTGTGGCGACAGGAATGAAGTTTAATTCCATGTTTGTTCGAGCGGATCATTCGTTGGTGTGGCGACAGGAATGAAGTTAATTCCATGTTTGTTAGAACGGATTATTCCTTGGTGTGGCGACAGGAATGAAGTTTAATTCCATGTTTGTTAGAATGGACTATTCGTTGGGGCGGCGACAGGAATGAAGTTTAATTCCATTTTGTTCGAGCGGGTCATCGGTTTGCGCGGCGAAAGGAATACGGTTTAATTATATTTTGTTCGAGGGGCTCCACCATCGACGGTAATCGTCACCATGGGTCGAGGTGTCGAGGATGGTGACGACCCACGTTACAGTCATTCGCTAGCATTCTGAATGATCCAGTCACTCTAATAGTGCTCCAAAACAGGGATCCTGAAATGCTTGTTGTTGCTCTACCTGCAGGGTTAGTTTTTACATGTAACTGAATGTAGCGAATTGTTTGAGAAGTTGGCGTTTCCATATCCACAAGCAATGTGTAGGGCATACCTACCGTACATGTTACTTCCCCCTTGCAAGTGACCTGGTGTTTGTCTGGACGTTGTTCCAAGCTGTCGTTATCAGGAGCTTGCGAGTCACACTGGCAAAGCAAAATAGATGCGATATAAATCAAACAAACGGCTAAATCTGCCCGTCATCTGGTAACAGCTCCCTCCCACATTTAACAAGATTTAACAAGACTGCCACCCAAAGCAAAGGTCCAGATGGCAAGTGGACAAGGAGGCCATTGGCTTATCTAGAGTCCAATTTTTTTTAGTTTATGTGTAATCCGCCCAGATATGTGTCAACCTTGTTTTTAAGCATATTCACGCTGCTAGAAGTTACACAATCTGTAGGTAATGTGTTCCATTCATTGATTGACCTCTGTCAGAGCGAGTATCTACATTAATCCTTTACTAATGTTACCTCATGTCCTCTAGTTCTATTATCTTTTTTGAGTGAGGCAAAATATTTCTATCAATATTTTCATACCCATTCAGTATCTTAAAACTTCAATTTGATCTCCTCTTAACCGCCTTGTCTCTGGGGTTGTTAAACCATATTCTTTCAGTCGTTCTTCGTAACTAAGGTCTCTCAGTTCTGGAATCATTTTAGTTGCTCCCTCTGTATTCTTTCAAACGTACCTATATCCTTCTTGCGATATGGTCTCCAAGCTTGTATACAGTATTCTAAATGAGGCCTAGCTATTGTTTTATACATAGGTATAATTATGTTTTCCTTGTATGTTATATTTCTCCTAATCAACCCAATATTTTGATTGCCATTTGAAGCTGCAATACCTTACTGTTCTTAAACTTTCACATCAGCACTTATTGTTAGTCCTTTTCTTTTATAGTAGTACCTAGAACAGTATCTCCCATTTTATTGTTTATATCTAAGGTCCCGTGTCCCGTATGTAGGCATTTACATTTCCCACAATTTAGTAACATCTGCCATTTCTCAGATATTGTTTATTACCATCGTTGTTAACCCTTCTAAACACTTTTTTTCGTTCGCAAATTCCAGTACGTTGCTTGTTACTTTATCGTCCTAGTCATTGATATATATTACGAATAATAAAGGTCCTAATACTGATCCTTTTGGTGCCCCGCTCAAAACTGATTTCCCGTTTGAAACCTCCCCATCTACTACAACACGATGTCTTCTGTCAGTCAGTCATTGTTCTATCCAGTCGATTATGCCATCCCCAATACCATGGGTTTTTAAATTTAAATAGTAATCTTTGATGTGGTACTTTGTCAAAAGCTTTCTGAAAACCTAAGTATACAGTCTATCCACTTAGTGATTTCTTCCAAAAAACATAACATAATTTGCTAAGCATGACCTCGCTTTTAGGAATCCATGTTGAGATGGATTTAATAATTTTTGCCAAAAAGGAAGTCTACCATATGGGTTTTAATTAACCTTTCTAATAAATTACAAATCAATGATGTTAAACTCACTGGTATGTAATTCCCCGACTTATTTCTCGAACCCTTTTAAATAATGGTTTGATTGTTACTTCTTTCCATTCAAAAGGATAGTCCGATTTAGCCACCTGAAATTTAGCATCAGGTGGTAATGCACTAATATCCTTTCTGGTAAACACTGAACTGAAGTATCCATTTAGGTCTTCCGCCATTAAAAAACCTCGGGATATTACATTTCCAGCACTGTCTTCTAGTGGTCCTTGTCTCGTACGCTTTGTTTACTCCTGACATACGCATAAAAACTCTTGCTATAATTTTTTATGTTACATGCTAATGTTTGCTCATAGCTGTTTTTAGATTGTCTAATTTCATTCGTAGCTGCATTAAGTGCCTCTTTGTAATTTATGTAGTCTTCATCCTTTTCTGGTAGGCCTATAAATCCTCCACATAGTTTGTACGCTATTTTTAATAGCTTTTAATAGCTATGTGTGTGTATATATATATATATATATATATATATATATATATATATATATATATATATATACATACATGTACATGTATATGTATATGTATATATATATGTATATATATATATATATATATATATATATATATATATATATATATATATATATATATATATATATATATATATATATATATATATATATATATGTACTACCTACGACATCACGTCGTGCTACCCACGACGTCACGTCGTGCTACCTACGACGTCACGTCGTGCTACCCACGACGTCACGTCGTGCTACCCACGACGTCACGTCGTGCTACCCACGACGTCACGTCGTGCTACCCACGACGTCACGTCGTGCTACCCACGACGTCACGTCGTGCTACCTACGACGTCACGTCGTGCTACCCACGACGTCACGTCGTGCTACCCACGACGTCACGTCGTGCTACCTACGACGTCACGGCCTATTGACTAATGGCGGATGAAAAAAGGCGCGCAAAATCACGACGGTTTGTGTTTTTAGTTATACAATATTTCTGAGTAAATCTAGCGTGTTTTGTTGTTTTCTTTCTACATCTACTATATGTAGTGCACTGTTATCAATACTAACATATTGTCAATAACGGATAGTAGTTCTGTCAATGCCTGAAACCTATTTTGGCACACACTGCCACTGCCCGCACTGGTCTACTTTTTAGTAAAACCCATTTTGCGTGTATAATAGTGATCAGGCACCCACGAGCTGGGATGCATGGGGTCCGATGAGCCGGGATGCATGGGGTCCGATGAGCCGGGATGCATGGGGTCCGATGAGCCGGGATGCATGGGGTCCGATGAGCCGGGATACATGTGGTCCGATGAGCCGGGATGCATGGGGTCCGATGAGCCGGGATACATGGGGTCCGATGAGCCGGCTCATGGGTCCCCGTATTGACTGGCGCAACATTCTCCTACATTTGTTTGTGTTCAGTATGGTATTTTGAAATTGTCTGAGTATTTAAATGTGATCCATTAGGGTTAGTGTTTAGTTTAGGCCCAGCATGAAAGTGGTCGTTATTTATCACGCTCAACTGTAAAATGTTATTATTGGCAAACCTATGTGCAGAGGAAATTAAAATATTCAGTGCACTGAAAAGTTGAACCCACTCCTGATTACTTCGTCACCCCTACCCTGATGAATTATTTGAAGTCTATTTTTGATTATGGTTAACAATTAGTCATGGATAGAGTACTCTGAATATTTATTTGTATCATTGCCTACAGGTCACCGGCTTGACTACGATCATGCGGAATCGGCCAGCAATGAAGAGGGGTGTGTCCCCTGAAGAAATGATGAAGGACTCCGTTCACGGTGTAATTGAAAATCAACGGTCCACTAGAAGCGTGGCGAAGGATTCTGGTGGAAACCGATGTACACTTGGTCGTTATGTGAAAGACGCCACGAGGAGTGTAGATACTGAAGACCGATGTACACTTGGTCGTCATGTGAAAGACGCCACGAGGAGTGTAGATACTGAAGACCGATGTACACTTGGTCGTTATGTGAAAGACGCCACGAGGAGTGTAGATACTGAAGACCGATGTACACTTGGTCGTCATGTGAAAGACGCCACGAGCAGTGTAGATACTGAAGACCGATGTACACTTGGTCGTTATGTGAAAGATGCCACGAGGAGTGTAGATACTGAAGACCGATGTACACTTGGTCGTTATGTGAAAGACGCCACGAGGAGTGTAGATACTGAAGACCGATGTACACTTGGTCGTTATGTGAAAGACGTCACGAGGAGTGTAGATACTGAAGACCGATGTACACCTGGTCGTTATGTGAAAGACGCCACGAGGAGTGTAGATACTGAAGACCGATGTACACTTGGTCGTTATGTGAAAGACGCCACGAGGAGTGTAGATACTGAAGACCGATGTACACTTGGTCGTTATGTGAAAGACGCCACGAGGAGTGTAGATACTGAAGACCGATGTACACTTGGTCGTTATGTGAAAGACGCCACGAGGAGTGTAGATACTGAAGACCGATGTACACCTGGTCGTTATGTGAAAGACGCCAAGAGGAGTGTAGATACTGAAGACCGATGTACACTTGGTCGTTATGTGAAAGACGCCACGAGGAGTGTAGATACTGAAGACCGATGCTACAAGAAGTCGTTTGTTACTAAACAGGTAGTTACAGGTATAAATTATATATTTAGAGTGAACATTTTGTGTTTGGATATTTATATATGTACGTACATGTGTACGTTCTTACGTATGCATGTCTCTTCTTCTATCCGTTGATTTGATGTTCTACGTGTCTACTGCCTCCAGGTGTTTACCGATATTGATGAGGATGCCTTGTCGAAGTACCTGGTCACATCATCAAAGCTGCTTCATGGTATAACTCAGTGTACTACTAGGCGACGAGCATACGAGTACGCAGCGCGAAATGGAAAGACATGGCCAACTTCATGGCCTGCCAATAAAATGGTGGGAATTGATTGGTTGCATGGTTTCCTTAAGCGCAGAAACGAATTCGGTTTGCGGATGCCAGATGCAACAAGTTTGTCGCTTGGTACAGTTCTTTGATAATTTTGAAACCGTTATCTGTAGGCATGCATCCAGATATGGAACTTAGATGAAACTGGTTTGACAACCGTTCAGAAACCTGGCAAAGTGTTGACACCCTTTGTTGCTGCATAAATGCTGTTGGTCATGCGTTGCCCCCTGTCTATATATTTCCACGTGTAAACTTCCGCGATCACATGATAGACGGGGCTCCAAATGGAAGTCTGGGTCTTGCCACCCAGTCTGGATGGATGAATTCTGAATTGTTCCCAAAAGTACCAGAACACTTCATTGAGCACATAGGTGTACCTGTAACGAAACGTGGAGTTCTAGTCACGGACAACCATGAAAGTCACATTTCTGTAGAGGTTATGTATGTCTACTGCTTCGAAATGGCGCAAAAAAAGGGGTTGTCTATTGTCACGTTCCCCCCACACTGCAGTCATCGAATGCAACCCTTAGGTGTAAGATTATATGGGCCCTTTAAACGGCACTTCAACACCGATGCTCTCTCACATCCAGCTAATACAATCTTCATTTATGATGTTGCAGAATTCAGTGGGCAAGCGTTTGGTAAAGCGTTCTCACACTGCAGCATAACGTCATCATTCAAAGCAACCGGCATCTATCCCATGAACAGGAATATATTCAATGACGATGCGTTCCTGTCGGCGGCTGTCACTGACAGATGCGTTGGTGTGAATACACCAGCGACAGAACCAGCACCATCGACCAGTCAAGGATCACCAGCAGCATCTACTAGTCAAGGATCACCAGCAGCATCAACCCGTAAAGGATCAACTGAATCATCTGAGAGGCACACGCCTGAGGACCTATGGCCATACCCAAAAGCAGCTCTTGGAAGGCAATTGCAACAAAACGGAGAAAAAGAAAATCAGCCATCACCAGAGTTACTACACAGAAGAAAGGTAAACATTGTCATAAAGCCAAAGAGGGTGAAGAAAACATGTCTACCTTTCGCACAGGACAAACATGCCAACCCAGACGCGAGCAGATCAGGAACAGGTTACACAGATATGGACAACAGCAGGCAAGATGAACGGAGCATACGAGACACGGACGTGGAAGATGACAAGCAAAATGAACATCACGCGGACCTCCACATCCACAAAGGCGACTATGTAGTTGTGTCATACGCTGACAAAAATTCATTACATCGGCTTGGTTTTGGATGAGGAAGATGAGGACGGAGACATTGAAATTCGCTTCTCACGGGAGGCACACACGATAGACAATGCTTATGTAGATCCGGTTGTTGAGGACATCCATGCTGTGCTTGTAACATCAGTAAAGGTAGTGCTTCCCAGATCGGTAGATGAGTAATGTCTTACCAAGATAACTAAAGGAATTAAGCGGTTTTCTGTAAACCTGGAACACTACCATATCAAGAAGGAAGAGATGTAACGATAAGTTAATACATAGTTTGCAGGTAGCTTGGGGTAATTAAACATTACTTCGACAATTGGTATTAATTACAAACATTTGTTATCCCCCCTCAGAATGAGGAGTTATGGGTGTCAAGATCATCTTTTCTGTGCCAGTAGTGGCAATGTAGTGTTTCCAAAACCGGTGAGAATTACAGGAATTAAGTGGTTTCAAGTAAACCTGAAAAGCTACAATAAAAACAAGGAAGATACCTGACAGTAAATATGTTGTCGGTTGCTGGTGGTAATGAAACGTATCATTTAGTTTTACATAATTGGCAATAATTGCAAACATTCGCTGAAACAGATTTTTCTCAAGAAGCGGAGTAACATGTATGTGCAGTAAAAGTATGAATGTAATATTTTAATATAAGGTATGATAAATAACGTGCATAATATGTACCACACGTTTATGGTAATAAAAATTACATGTTCAACTCATAGTTCTGTTTTAACAGTAACACTGGTATTCTGGCTCAAGGCACCCCAGCATGTGTTGTGGCTCAAGGAACCCCTCGAGTGGGGTTCCTTGAGCCACAACACATGCTTCCACTAATTTGTATATACCTCGAATTTGACAAATTCCAGCCCGATTAATTTCTAGACCCTCTTAGAGGACATTCATATGTGTACGACCGAGCAATGTTCATGTTACCGAGCAATGTTCATGTTAAAACATACATTTGTTTTTGTTTTTTAGCTAAAAATGTGAAGAAAAGTGGCTCATATGTCCCAACCTTCCCCTACTCATATTTGTACGTGTCTACACGAATAATTCGAAAAATATTTAATTTGTGCCAGGGTGGTCTCACGATAACGACCAGACTGATCTTAGTGGCGGTCTCCATGACCAACATATTTGTTTAATCTGTTTAATTTACTTATTTTGTTTTTCCGCTGTCAACTGTCCTGATTTGTATTCGATATTATTGTACATGTTTTTTTTTCTCAAAATAAATGCATCTCTCTCTCTCTCCGTCTCTCTCTCTCCCTCTCTCTCTCCCTCTCTCTCTCTCTATCTCCCTCTCTCCCCCCTCTCTCCTCCCTCTCTATCTCTCTCTCCCTCTTTCTCTCCCCCTCACTCTACCTCGCTCTCTCCCTCTCTCTCTCTCGCTCTCTCTATCTCCCTCCCTCCCCCCATCTCTCCCTCTCTCTCCCCCTCTCTCTCGTGTCGCTGCGCCACCTACCAATATCTTATGGCGCCACCTACCAGTATCTCTTTATCTGTAGCGCTCTCTAGGCCGTCTCCTATACATATGTTCTTCTTCACATTGGTGATGGTGCTCCGGATGACCTGTATCGGCAACACCCGCTTAACGATCACGCAAAGGCTGTCGAATCAATTCCTTTACGGTATCAAGCAACGGATACATTTACTAACTGTTAGAAAATAATGATAAAGTTTCATACCAATTAGTTAGGATAACAGGACTACCATAATTAAAAATAATCTTATAATTTAGTAATTAGTTAATGAACAATCATATGATTCTTTGTTTAACCTTTATTACACCACACTTACGCACGCACGCTACTTGGACTTCGTCACAAAACGTCTACGCCTCTTCAAAATGTTAATATGCACTTGTTCACTAACAGAAGACGCGGAATGCGAGGCGTGTGTGTCTACGCACCTTCCTCAGACGTTCGTTCTGTTTTTCCATTGTCTTCACGTGCTGGTCTATAGACGTGGCGTACGACAGAGGCATGGACGTCGTCACCTGCACACTGATGTTACGGCTCCGGCCCGTCACGGCTCGGTAGTTGGCTGGGGCGAGCGACGGCACATTAGACAGTGAACGGAGGGAGTAGCACGCACGCACGCACGCACGCACGCACGCACGCACGCACGCACGCACGCACGCACGCACGCACGCACGCACGCACGCACGCACGCACGCACGCACGCACGCACGCACGCAAGCACGCACGCACGCACGCACGCACGCCACACGACGTCATATAAACCATTAAAAAAATGGCTGCCAAAACCTTTTTCTACATAGGGAATTTTGCATTATGAATAAGTAAACGAACTCAGAGGTGCCAATTTATCAGAATATCATACCAGAATGTTACAACATTGTATGCAAGATTAAACCTTATTTTAGCCTTGGCAGTCATTAAATTAAATGCCATTTTTGTCGTAGGGAAATGTCAAAATATAATCATTAAAAAAGAATAGTCAATTAGATTCCTTCATGCTCATCCAAATGTGGTATTAAACTGTCAAACATTCAAAATAATGTGTTAACATAATTGGACGCATCGAGGCATTATACCTAGTTTCCCTCTACTCTACGTGTCGCAATGTCGTCCACCACTTGCACGAAACAGTGTATTTCAAAACTGCTTTCTTGCAGTTGCCTCGTCCTCGGCGTCCTGTCCTGCGGTCACGGTATATACTCTCGGTGAAATCCTGGCCTAGCAGGATATGGCATGTCAACAGGGGATGGTGTGTCAACAAGGTATGGCATGCCAACAGGGGATGGCATGTCAACAGGGTATGGGCAGTCAACAGGGGATGGCATGTCAACAGGGTATGGAATGTCAACAAGGAATGGCATGTCAACAGGGGATGGCATGTCAACAGGGAATGGCATGTCAACAGGTGATGGCATGTCAACAGGGTGTGGCATGTGAACAGGGGATGGCATGTCAACAGGGGATGGCATGTCAACAGGGGATGGCATGTTAACATGGTATGGCATGTCAACAGGGTATGGCATGTCAACAGCAAGTTTGAATGCTTGGCACCAGCAGTGCCCACATTGATACACACTACTACGCAGCCCTTTTGATGTGCTGCACCAGGGCAGCGTCTTGTCGGGGGGTGGAAGCAATGACTCGTCCTCAGTTGACAACCCTTGTCGAGCTTCGTCTATGTTCACCACACCGCTGGTGTGATCACGAATCACGACTAGGGTGACGAGACCCGTTCCACCACCGCCTCGTCCTCGTCAGTTATTTGGAGAGCAGGGTCTCACGATCGAGACTGGAGGACGTGTAATTATAAGTATTCCAGTAAATTACAAAACCATTTTATGATTATAATATTATATTTTCTGACAGAAGGACGATTCGGATAGCAAGCACGTACAAACGCCGCCACATGAACTATCCTAATTTGCTAGTGCTTACATCATAAAACATACGTAAGCAGACGATAGGCAGACGAACTCACCTAACGACGTCGGCCATGTGTAATTCGACCGCAGATAACTGATTGTAATTGATATAGTCATAACAATAGCTGACATGGCTCCTATGTGCAGTATCACCAAAGCGAGCTCCTTGTAGAAGAACGTGTTCTCGCACGGTGGCTGCAAACAGAAAGGCACACACTGGCACGTCATCGTTGTTAGAACATTATAAAGATACAAGAGGCACCGCAGAATATGCACAATTAAGGCATACAATTGCGTTACGCTTCGTTTGAAAGCCACTAAAAGGTGCGTGAACTTTTTGTTGACGGAACATTGGCAGCAGAAGATGTGACCTTCTTACTAGTGGCCCGCTCACCTCCACTTCCTCTGCTTCGTTCGGTGAGAGAAATGCAAAGAAAGCGTTTCTAACGGCGTTTCCGGCATACCTAAGCGAATCCATGATTGATTAAAAACGCGCACATGAGTGGTTGGTTAGTTTCCAATGATGATGACGTCACGCATTGTCCGCGAGGCCGCTAAGAAATACCGCGGTAAAACGGCTGACAGTTAAGGCAACGTTATCTTGCGCACTTAATTTAATTTTTCTTGTGAAAATAAACTCCCATTTAACAGGTATCGTTGTATTCGACTTATTATATGAACAGTTTTCTCCGTCCACGTTGTGAGCGCTGGAATTGTGTCATTACGTCACAGGGGAAAGACGTAAAGCCAAAGATCTTTGGTAAAACCAACACGGTTTCTAAGTTTATTGTTTGCTAAAAAAAAATACATTTTCCGTTTACTTGTTATGCGTATGGTAGTAATGGATTTGTGGATATCGGGGAGAAGTTCTTTCGAACATTTCTGTGCATTCCTCTCTTTCATTTGTACTCGTTTTGTTTGATTGCGCTGATCTTTTGTAATTGATAAATTTGCACAATGTCCGGTGTCCTGTGTTGTATAAAGGGAGCGCTTCCTCAAAAAAGCTACCTCGAAGAGACGCATACCTTTGACTAAAACCATCTACCCGAGATTGTATCGACCTTTTGTATCCTAAGCTAATTCCAGAAAGGCACACCAGTCCATTGTGTTCTATTTTGTACACACAGGTTAATGTTGAAAAAGTCAGATACGCTATTGCACAATTGTTATTAATTATTGGTTATATTATGCACAAATGGTTATTCCTCGAGCTCTACGAGCAGCTTCCACATATGTTGCGTTCTTGGCACATTTTATGGATTGTTTGTGGGTCTAATGTTTGGCAGATGCTCACGGCTTTTAATCGGCTAGATATATACTAGACGTTATGTTTAATACCAAATTAATGTAGATTGGAAACAGGATATGGACCCACATATACGTATCGATGGAAATGTGATTAAGTAAGTTGATAGTTTGGGTATTTTGTGAGAATTTACGTAAGGACGGAGAAGTAGCAAGGAGGGTGCTATCAGGATCGGCAGCACGGAGGAGGGTGGAGGGCGTCAGGTGGGACAGAATGTTGAGGAAGCCGCTAAATGGAAAGTGTTTGAGGTATGTGTGGTACCGACTTGCGTATATAGGTCGGGAACACTTGCATTGACATGAACACACGAGGAAAAGCTACATAGATGAGAGAACACCTGAACACCTGAACACCTGGGTCACGAGAACGTGTAGAGCGAAACGAGATGACAAAATGAAGATGGTGAAAACAATCGACAAAAGATCTGAATGAAGAAACACATGAACAGAAAAGTGGGAGCAGCTGCGATGTGCAGGACACGTTTAGAGAATAAACGAGGAGAGTTTGTCAAAGAGAGCGTGGAAAACTGAAGGAAGAGCACGGAAAACTGAAGGAAGAGCACGAAAAACTGAAGGAAGAGCAAGGAAAACTGAAGGAAGAGCACGGAAAACTGAAGGAAGAGCACGGAAAACTGAAGGAAGAGCACGGAAAACTGAATGAAGAGTACGGAAAACTGAAGGAAGAGCAAGGAAAACTGAAGGAAGAGCACGGAAAACTGAAGGAAGAGCACGGAAAACTGAAGGAAGAGCACGGAAAACTGAATGAAGAGTACGGAAAACTGAAGGAAGAGCAAGGAAAACTGAAGGAAGAGCACGGAAAACTGAAGGAAGAGCATGGAAAACTGAAGGAAGAGCACAAAAAACTGAAGGCAGCGGTAGAAAAAGAGGAAGCCGAAAACAAAGGAGAAGGGTTTTAGTGTTACTAGAGATCTGGTAAGTGCGAATAGCAGAGAGTGGAGGTAAAGAAGAACCAAAGAAAAATGTAAATTTAAGGGTGACAGAGTGGGTGACAACTCGTCGAGAGGGGGAACAGTTGTGGTGTGGCCCGCCTCTCCAGGGATTAAAGGGAAGAATTTAAACAACGGAATCTGCATAACTATAATCATTGAAGCAATGCATTCATTCAACAAGAATGACCGACTGCATAATTTTAAAGTACGCTACATGTGGCTACTTTGATTGTAATTGACGGGATGCATGTTCGCAAATAATGTTTACAACCTCGTTGTACATCTAGAACGGAAGCCCAGAGCTTTTATTTATGTAAACGACGCCAAAAGGTTTGACCCCATAGACTGAAGGAACCACCAATGACATCTCAAAAATGCGTTGCTGCCGGATCAGGGGTGGTGCGTTGCCCCCGAAATCACTCATCGAAGGGGGCAAAAAAAGTACATTTATTTATGGGAATGGCGCCAAGGCTAAAAACAGTGCCAAATGTTCCATTGGGGTTCCATGAGTGTGGAATGATCAATGCAAGCAATTTTAGGTGGGGAATTCCTCCTGCCAGCAACCCCAAAGGGTGCAAAAATTGGGCATTTATCTACGGGAATGACACTGACGCTAAAAAACAGTGTCAAATCTTTCCTTGGGGTTCCCTGAGTACAGAATGACCAATGCCAACAATTGTTCCCCCTGCCAGCAACCCCCAAAGGGTGAGAAAGGGGGCACTTATTTAATGGAATGATACAAAGGATGAAAACGGTGTTAAATGTTTGGAATGACCAATGCCAGCAGTTTTAGGTGGGGCCTTCCCCCTGCCAGATACCCCCAAACGGTGAGAAAAAGGGGGCATTTATTTTGGGAAAGACGCCAAGGCTAGTACCAATGCGAACAATTTTAGGTGGGGCCTTCCCCTGCCAGCCACCCTAAAGGGTGAGGAAAGGGGTACATTTATTTATTTATTTATTTAAATGACGCCAAGGCCAAAAACAGTGTTACATCTTCCATTTGGGTCCCCTGAGTACGGAATGACTAATGCCAGGAATTTCATGTAGGCTTTATCCCCACCAACAACCTAACCCCCCAGTCCCAATGGTTACTACTTCCATTGTAATCATCGTGGGTACATAATTTTATCTATCAATGATGATCTCGATGTGAAGAGTCTTTACAGAAACACAACGTTGTTTGGTTTGGACAAATATTTTAATACTACCAAGTCATAACAAACGCACAAATGAATTCGAACAACACATGGCCGACACTACTATACTACAGCACAGTACAAAGTGATCTTGCTAAGAGGCTTTCCAATGAAACACTTGGTTTCTGTATAACTAAAAAAGGAACTCGACAATGTGTATAGTCATTGTTCATTTTCCAATTATAATATTCATAAGGAAAATAGCGTTATTATTACACTTATTGTTATAATGAATGCAGTAGATATATATATGTGACGCCGAATTCGACGGAGATCACGAATATGATAGAAACAGGATTTACATACTTGAGAAATATGCTGGCGAAAGTTGAAGTCACTGTCAAAGACAACATCTAGATTGCAGTACAGTATTTGATGGGAATGTATCACTGCCAAGCAGTTTAACTGGAAAATGGTTGATGACCCTATTTCGTTGTTGTTTAGTGCCAATAGATCTACAGTCTGCATATAAACGATTCCACTCTACCGAAACAGCTCTTCCCAAGATACACAATGATATAGTTGATAACATGGACAATGGCAAAGTCACAGCACTCACTTTACTTGATCTCTCAGCTGCTTTCGATACAATTGATCATTCAATCCTTTTACAACGCCTCCATAGATATTTTGGAATTTCTGGCCCAGCTCTTCGGTGGTTCAAATCATTTTTATCAGACATATATCAAAGTATTAACATATCTGGCACATTATCTAGCTCACAACATCTACCATTTGGAGTGCCACAAGGATCCGTCCTTGGCCCTGTTCTGTTCAGCTTATATACTACATCGCTTAGCCAAGTTATTGCTAATCGTAATCTCAGTCATCCCTTTATGCTGATGACACACAGGTTTACATATCACTTTCACAATCAAATGTACAAGAATCTCTTTCGACTTTAAGTGATTGTCTTACTGATATCTTGTCGTGGATGGAATCAAGTAAGCTAAAGCTTAATCCAGATAAAACAGACCTTATTATTATTGGCACTAAACAACAACGAAATAAAGTCATCAACCATTTTCCAGTTAAACTGCTTGGCAGTGATACATTCCCATCAGATACTGTTCGCAATCTAGGTGTTATCTTTGACAGTGACTTCAACTTTCGCCAGCATATCTCTCAAGTATGTAAATCCTGTTTCTATCATATTCGTGATCTTCGTCGAATTCGGCGTCACATATCTATATCTACTGCTAAAACAATATCAACGGCACTTATTAACAGCCGCCTTGACTATTGCAATTCACTACTAAATAACATTGCTAAAAGAGACTTGGCTAAACTCCAACGAGTACAAAATTGTCTGGCACGTGTGGTTCTCAGGGCGCCTCGGTTTTCACCGTCACTACCACTACTTAAACAGTTACACTGGCTTCCAGTTTCTTATCGAATTAATTTTAAGCTGTCCACTCTTGCATATCGTGCTCTATCTACACAACAACCATCCTACTTGGCTAGTCTCCTGCATCTTTCAAATATCCCTAGGCAGCTAAGATCATCAGTTTCACAACAACTTATTGTACCTAAAACAAAACTTCACTTGGGTAAACATGCTTTCTCTGTCGCTGCGCCTAGGGTCTGGAATGAACTCCTTATCGCTTTGAAAACATCTAAAACTATTGCTATTTTCCGAAAAAAAACTCAAGACATATCTATTCCAAATTGCATTCCCACCATAACTGTTCGGTTGTCCCTCGTTCTGATACTGACTTTTGCGCGTCCCTGTTTACGATTACGCTTACTGATTCTGTTTTGTTGCGCCTCTGAGCTCAGGTTTCTGAGGATATAGGCGCCATAGAAGTCAATTATTATTATTATTATTAACCCTTTTATCGTGTGCCCCTGTTGTATCTGGCAGGACACTGCTGATGTTCTCCTATGCACTGGTGATGAGGTCGCTGAAGTCCTGCTTCACCTGAGTCATGTCCGCGTCACCCATGACTACCTCGCTACAAACAATAGTGAGTTCGTCAGCCTCTTTACACACCTCACTCCACTGGACAACAATTTGTAAATCCTTTGGGGTAGCCCTAGATGTTGTGTATAAGGCCACCGGTTCCTGCTTGTTACTGCGGCATAGGATTCGCGTTCGGTAGGCGCCTGACTCAGATTTGTCAAGTCCGACGAATGTTTGTCAAGTTTGTCATTCATCGCTCTGATTTCGTTGCCATGGTTTATTTCATTGCGAAGACGTGCTACTTCTTCGACCAGGGCACAGTTTTTATCCCTGATGGTATCATTTGCATTGCACTGCGCCTTCACGAGTTTGATTAACTCGGCGTTGATTTCTTTTAGCTGTAGCATTGTCTCTTCCAGATTGGATACTTTGTCCACCAGTTGCATTACAACACTGGGCAATGATCGTATCTGGCCGTTCACCAACGCATTCGCAGTGAACCCACAGCTGGCACAGGTGGCGTTGTACCATGCTGTCCGTTTCTTTTCCTTTATGTTTGCACCGTGGGACACATAAATAAAGTTGTTTTTGTCTTTTTTCCTCTCCCCTTTGCCTTTGTGACAGGTTTAGGAGGTTCCGCTACCACGGTTAGCATGACAGGTTTAGGAGGTTCCGCTACCACGGTTAACTGTGTTGATGTTTGAGGCGGCGAAAGAGTTAAGTTTGCAAGCATGGCGTCAGTGACGGTGACCTCAAGCTAGTCGTGGCTGTTAAGCTTTTCCGCCATTGAGTCGCTCGTCGTAAATGTCGAGGACGTCAGTATGGGTGAACCTCACTAGAACGTTTCCGGAGGAAACGCTGTTAGCATAGAAAGCAATCAGGTTGTCGATTGAGGGTGTCGGGTGAGGGTGTCAGCCTCCTCGAGTCGACCTTCAAGGTAATTGGGTACTTCTGTTTGCAGCAGTTCACCTTTGTTGGTCTTCTTCGCATGTACCACCATGTGATATGATATGTATAATGTCCTATGAATGGCTAGTAGTGCGGTTTATTTCATTCCTCCACGAGGAAACGGGTAAACTCTTCCCTGAATGCTCTACGTTTTAGGAGCTCCGTCCCACGCTTCCGCTGGGCCTGGTCAGGTCCAATGATGATAAATGTGTGATGATACCCTGATCGACGCAGCTTTCGCTCCGAATCTGATCAATGGTGAAAGATGCTTATCGAGCACCAGGGGGATTCGTTCACCGCGACTGGAACACATCTTTACCAAACGATCCCTGGCCACGACTTACTGTTGACTTGCAGCACGGTTTCAAGTACGTGGATGCTGCCACCAGTTGTTGTTTTTATCCATCGCGTCATTCTATTAAATGAATGCCCCTTTTCTAACCCTTTGGGGGTTGCTGGCAGGGGGAAGCCCCCACTTGAAATTGCGGGCACTGGTCCTGTCGTACTCAGGGGACCCTAAGGGAAGAGTTGACATTGTTTTTAGCCTTCGCGTCATTCCCATAAATAAATGCCCCCTTTTCTCACCTTTTGGGGGTTGCTGGGAAGGGAAATCCCCATCTAAAGGGAAGATTTGACACCTTTTTTATCCTTCGCATCATTCCATTAAATAAGAGTCGATACCATTAAATAAGTGACCCCTTTCTCACCCCTTGGGGGTTGCTGGCAGGGGAATGGGAATCCCCCACCTAAGATTGCTGGCATTGGTCATTCCGTACTCTGGGAACGATTTGACACTGTTTTTTGACACTGCTTTTTGGCGCAATTCCCATAAATAAATGTACTTTTTTGCCACCTTTGATGTGTGATTTCGGGGGCAACCCCACCAGCCCAGATCCGGCAGCAACGATGTCGGGGGGGGGGGGGGTGGTTCATTCAGTCAAACTCCTAGGAAACATTTAACGCATTTTTTTCTTTTGCGTCAGTACATTAATTCGGCGTCATTCCACTAAATAAATGCATCTTTTCTCACCTTTCAGGGGATTGCTGGCAGGGGAAATCCCCCACCTAAAATTGCTGACATTGGTAATTCCGTATGCAGGAACCCCAAGGAAAGATTTTACACAGTTTTTAGCCTTGGCGCAATTCCCATAAAAATGTACTTTTTCTTACCCTTTGGGGGTTGTTGGCAGGGGGAACCACCACCTAAAATTGCCGCATTAATCATTCCATAGTCAGGGAATCGTATGGGAACATTTGACACTGTTTTTAGCCTTGGCGCCATTCCCATATGTAGGCTGCGGGTGCTTATGCCTAAATTAAGAATAGACCACTGTAAGGCAAGTTTGAAGATACAATTGCGTTTATTACAGCTTAACTACTAAAATTATACAAAACCGAATGTCTCAGTCCTTGCATGATTTACACTAACTTCAGTACCACATCACAGTACAAAATGTCAACTGAAAGTTCCAAATACAATAAAAAGCAAGAGCGGAATTAATACAAAAGTTAAGAACAAAAATAAAAGATTAAAAAAAGGTAGTATTAAACACAAAAATAAAGACGCCCCAAAAGACGACTGGCCATCAACATCTGTTAAGTACCATAGTTCCTACACATTGGTGCTGTTCACAATGTTGTTTGTAAAATACGTATTATCTTATTCAGTTCTAATATAAAATAATATTATTGTTTATCTGTAAGTTTTTTTTAGCATACTTGCCGGTATTAATGTAATACTAGTACTCTACATGTAAAAAACCCTTAATATAATCAATTCAACAGTCAACAATGTTGTAAATTTCACATGTGCATGACCTGACTAGCCTAGCTGTCATTCCACTGTTGTTTACAAGCAAGTCTTGGACACTGCTCAGTGAATACTCAAGATCAGCCCTCTCCCAGCCACCTCCTAGAGCAATTAATCAATGTAACTTCAAAGGGAGAGAGGGTACCAGTCTGATCCTGGCTTAACTGTAGGGACAGTTACCTAATACCTATATACATGCACAATTTATCCTTGCACCATGTATATCACATCTTATAACATATTAACTATAACAGTAGCACTACTAAACATGATCAAAACTGAACTTTCTAAAGTGTTCTGTACATTTACCAGCTACTGACTGCAAGTGGTCAAAATCTCATACATTAAGCATTGTTGGACATTCTTCCCTAAGGTCCAAAGACCACTTATTCCTGATCTTCCACACATTAGTAATCAAAGTCACCACTAAGTAATTATAACTAATAAACTAAATGCTTTGACGTAAACATATGGACAGTTCAGTATGAACTGAAAACATTGTATAATAAGGTAGAAAACATAATTTAGGAACTTACCAAAACAGAGTTGTCATTAAGTGTAGAATCACGCCTGGCCCACTGGGGCAGTGCCCCTCCCACTGACCACATGTGACCCCTGTCTGTAGAGTGAAATTTATGTTTATACATAAGACAATAAGACAAACTACCTACACAGTAAATACAACTAACTACAGGACAAATAGTTATAGCAATAATAGTTAATTAACTATATTCTCTAAATTGCATTACATTACCCTGACTGCTGCCATCGCGTGGTGCATAGCTAAATAAACAAGTAACTATGTCACATCCACCCAACTTTTGCTAACATTGCACTAACGTTAACTAAACACAAGTAATGTTAATTCTAGTGTTCATTCAAAGCCGAACGTGGCTCTCTAAAACGGTTCGAATGCCATCCTGCCGTTGTTCGTGCCTCAGAGGTGTCTGTCGTTACGTCACAGCAATCGTTGATCGGACTGCCGCTACGGTCATCACTGCTGCTCACGCGGTCCAGTCGTTGTGGAAGTGAACTTCTTATTTTGCATCTCCACTGCAGCCGGAGAGTTCTGTCTTCTCATCAGGAAGGCAGGGCAGCTTCCGCCTCGTTATTGTTTCTGGTTGGGGACACAGTCGAATATCAACCCGATTCACAGTTCGCGAATCTCCGAACCCGTCAGCTGGTTCGATCACGTACACGTCGTTCTTTCCCTTTCTCGCTACAACTTTGTATACTTTTCCTTCCCAAACATCTTGGATTTTGTTACGACCTTGAATGTCGCGTTTTCTACGGTACACTCGTTGTCCAAATTACACGGGAAGATCACGTGCCGTGCGGTCGAAGTGTTTTTTAAGACAATATATCAGCTTCGCGTACTAGCTGTCATCGTGCAAGTTGATAGGCTTCTTGCAATCGTTGTTGGTGACGGGAAACCCAGTCACTTAGTTCCACTTCCTGTTCTCCTGTACCCAGCAGTAGGCCGATTGGTTGTCTGGCATCTCTGCCAAACATCAGGTAGAATGATGCGTATCCCGTGCTGGAATGTGGAGTTAGATTGTAGGCATTGACCACTTCATGTACGTGCTCAGCCCACCTTCTCTTCTTCTTCTCCGATAATGTTCGATCAGTAGATAATACAGTGTCCGGTTAAACCGCTCGCATTGGCCATTAACTGCTGGGTGGTTGGGAGTAGTATGAGACCAGTGAATTCCATATAGTTTACAAAGTTCACTTATTAGCACTGAATCGAAGTTGCGCCCATTGTAGCTGTGTATCCTCTGCGGAATACCGTAAGGTTCAAACCATTGTGTAGCCAGTGCTTTGGTTACTGTCGCTGCTTTCTGGTTTCGGGTTACAACTGCAACTGTGAGAACTTTGTGAAGACATCGGTGATTATGAGTACATTTTCCCGACCATATGACGAGGGCTCTTATACTGTGTAATCGATGGCGACCACCTCTAGGGGTCGTGTAGCAATGAGCCTTCCTAATGGCGTTCTCATACAGATTAAATCATGTTTGTACATCTTTGTGTAACGTCGGCCAGTAGCAACGTGCTCTCACCAGTTTCTCTGTTCTCTCCACTCCTTGGTGACCTTGTTTATTGCGCAAACTTTCTAGTACGCTATCTTGCAAACATTTTGGCAGCAACAACTGATCAATTTCGCCAACTTTGGAGTCTAGCACGCGCCGGTAGATAACTCCATTTTCCCACAATGTGATCCCAGTCTCAGATGATTTCTCGTCCACTGTCGGGTGTCTTCCTATTTTCCTGTAATAGATGAGTCTACCAACGGTGGAATCAGCAGCCTGTAATTCTCGCTTTGCCTCTTTCGGCAGTCCTGGCAATGTTGTTGTCGCCTGTTCTGCGGGATCTGTATTTACCTTGCATTCACAACACTTCCTCCATCACCGCTACTCTCAGATTCACTGGCAAGTGAGACGTCTGTGTGAACGTTGCAAGGCTAACTTCGACAGTGGGGATGTTGATGCATGCCTCGTTGCCTTCACTAAGGCGTGACAATCCGTCAGCATTAGCATTACAGCGACCAGGGCGATACCGTATGTCGAAGTTGAATGGTGCCAAAGACGCAGCCCATCTTTGCTCAACAGCTGTCATTTTTACTTCCTAGTTCAGATACGTCAGTGGATTGTTGTCCGTGTAAACAGTGAATGCTCCCTACCCCCTTGCCGCCTCCAGCAGAGTAACAGCCTCTGGCCATATGTCCAGGTTTCCGAAATTTGAAGCATATTCCTGGGCTGCGCGTCCTGCTCGACGGACCTCTCTGTGTTCCACTAGCTAGCTGACGCAGCTCCTCTTGGCTCTTAGCCAACTTCTTCTGTTGGTGCGCAATTCCTTCGATGAGTGTTTGCTGTTTGGCCATCATCTCTGTCAGCATCTTCACCACTTGATCGCTGTGAGGTTGCTGCGGCAGAGATTGCATCGATTTCTCGTCTACTATCTGCGAAGAAGTCCGTACTTTCTTCTTGGTTTCCGTCTCTGTTGACCACTGTATCGCTGTCTCCCTGTTGACCACTGTATCGCTGTCTCCCTGCAGGTGATGAATGTACTCTCAGGCTCATTTGGCACCTGTTTCTTCAGTTCCATTCTCAGATATGGCTCGCGCGCATTTTCAATTAGCTGATCTCTGAACATTGTGTCTCGGTCGAGCACATGATCTGGGGAAACGTTTTCTAGTCAATCTATCAGAATGTCGGAATACTCTGTGATGGTCGCATCCTCCATCTGTTTCCTTTCGTAGAAATGTCTTAACAACTGCGAAGCAACTGCCCGTTCTCCAAACGTCTCACGAATATTTTTGAAAAGGGCATCTGCATCGTTTAACTGGTCAGCAGGTCGACATCTAACTTCCCGTCGTGCTGGTCCATTCAAGATGGGACAACATACATTATGCTGCTTCTTTTCCTGCAGACCATGCGCACTTATCATGGCATGTGCATCATCCATCCATTCAGTGACTGTTTCTGCTCCCGACCCCGAGAAGTTTCGGAGTCGTCGCTCACGCTGTACAACCACCGTCACTGGTTTCGAGGCACTCTCTTTCAGTTGCTGACGCATCGTCTCTAGCTCGTTGCGCACGTCTTCGCTATCCTCCTGGTCCATACTCTTTGACCTGGGTGGCCAGTCGTCTTATAAAATTAACTTAAAATTTCGGTTCTGCCTATAAATATTTGAGGTAAAAAGGTCTATCCCACATCTGACACCATAAATATAAGCTGCGGGTGGTAAGCTTATGCCTAAATTAAGACCATATATATCACATCTTATAACATATTAACTATAACAGTAGCACTACTAAACATGATCAAAACTGAACTTTCTAAAGTGTTCTGTACATTTACCAGCTACTGACTGCAAGTGGTCAAAATCTCATACATTAAGCCCTGTTGGACATTCTTCCCTAAGGTCCAAAGACCACTTATTCCCCATCTTCCACACATTGTAACTAAGTAATTATAACTAATAAAGTAAATACCTTGACATAAACATATATGGACAGTTCTCTATCACACAGTATGATACAATTATAAATTGAAAACATTGCTTAGTAAGGTAGAAAACATCATTTAGGAACTTACCAAAACAGAGTTGTTATTAACTGTAGAATCACGTCTGGCCCACTGGGGCAGGGCCCCTTCCATTGACCATACGTGACCCCTATCTCTAGGGTAAAATTTATGTTTAAACAACTGAATTATTAGTAATAAGACAAAATACCTACACAGTAAATACAACTAACTACAGGACAAATAGTTATAGCAATAATAGTTAATTAACTATATTCTCTAAATTGCTTTACATTACCCTGAGTGCTGCCATTATGTGGTGGGTAGCTAACTAAATAAGTGACTGTCATACAAAAATAAATGTACTTTTTTGCCTCCTTTGACGGGTGGTTTCAGGGGCAACCCTCAGCCCAGACCCGGCAGCAACGTATTTTCGGGATGTCGGCGTGGTCCCTTCAGTTCATGAGGTCAAACATTTTGGCGTCGTTTACATAAATAAAAGTTCTGGGCTCCCAGTCTAGTCACCGCAAGTGGTGCCAACCTGGTATGTTCTTCAAGTCTTCTTCAAGTATATACTGCTAAAAAGTAATAATGTACTATCCTGCAGTTTGTAACGTTCCTCTAACACATTGTTGCACGGATTGTGCAGGCTGCTTGTAATCATACATACGGTACAGATCGTGAAACGTTGCTGTGTCGCACACGATTTGATCCATTGAGTGACTCGTGACCTAAAATCGCCGTGAACAATGGGGGTGTTTCTTAATAGCGGGTTCATAAAAAGCATTTATTCGACAGCAAGTAATTTCACGTACGTTTCCCAATCACACAAAATCGCCACCCAGACACATCGACCAGTACACCGTTCGTACCATCGGTATAACCTCTTTGGTTGAAATTTAAAAAGTGTGTAATTTAGATATCAAACGTAACGCTAGTGCAAGCCGGCTTGGCTTGTCTATGCGGAAATTTTAAAGTCTGAATGTTGGGAGCATTTTCGTAGCTTCCTTCGTGGAGCGTACACGTCGTGTTTCGCTGAAACTGTCTGCCGCGCTCCCCGAGTGTGCACATCTGTCAATCGCTGTCCCAGAAGTTTCACGCATTCGTGAACAGGCCGACGCCACACAACCTCCCTGGAGAACACCCATTTGCATGTTCGCATAATTATTATATGTGTACAGTGTGGGTGGCTGTCCTACATCTTGCCAAACTTTTCCCCGCCCGCTTATGGGTCAAGGCCAGGGTGAGATCTTGAGGAAACCGGCTCGGTTGACAATCACTAATAAACTTATAGGCACGGGGAAGGGCGTCCACTTTCGACCCACGCATGTAGTTTAGTTCGGACGAAATACCCATTACTCACAAGCTAGGCTACATGTCTACATAAACATCCTGGATTTTCTGAATAGCAAAATTATTATATCTATATTTAACCGCGTAACGAAGGCAATGACTTTACAACTGGCAGGTATTCATTAATACAGCTGAGTGAACTGAGGTAACGTGGAGTGAACAAAATTGCTCAAGCTTCGAACCGGATACAATTAAAAGGATTCAAACCCTGATTCTCTCGAATAAGATTCGGACGTTCTAAAAACTATATTAACATATCATATGTGTCAGTGCACCCCACTACACTACCAAATAATCCACTGAACAGTTTTCCCAGCTCATTTTTTTTACTTTTTGTAAAACTTGAACACATACCTAACTATAGTACCTAACTCTGTCTGCAACCTGCGTATACGACCAGTCTGTTTCTAGTTTTTATAGTTATAAGCAACTTTCAATTGTCCATACGCCGCGTGGTGGCGCTACTCGCCCTTCGTTCGTTACCAGCGCCACCCACTACGCGTCGCCACAGGCGGGAAATGACCGGAAGTTTGTGAAAGTGGCAGACCTCCCAACTTCCAAGGGGAAACGGGGATCGTAAGTTTAGGGCTTGTTTATGAAATACCGTCAGAATTAAAACCAACAGCACTTGGTGGCGAAAATCAGAACGCTCATGCAGTTTAATAGTTGCAATTTTATCTTGCTAGTTCAGATCGTTCCCAATTATTTAGACCTGTTCCGGGAAGGATCGGTCCGGGAATCCACGGAATGGCAGCAGCACCGACCCAGTGATGACAGACCGGTCATTTACTTCCGGGAAAGAATTTACGCCCGAATTTATGAACACATTTTAAATGATGGATTATATTATTGATCGTCTCGTTGCATTTGTATTACGTAGTGTATTGGCTAAGACATATCAGAAGTTCGACAAAACCATTCACTTTTTAAAGCCTGCGCCTGCGTTACCATTTAAAACCGTTCTAGAACTCCAGCCTATCATCGATTTCTGATAGTGATAACGTCTTCCTGGCTCCATAGTCGCAACTTACGTTTAGCAATAGTTTCAGTGTCATCTACTGTATATGTGCTATTGTGTTGGATGCTGTATAATTTAGGCTCCATTGCTAAGGTCAGTTGCATGTACTTGGTCTTGGTTGGCATGAACCATGACCACTGCACCCCTCCAAAATAACAAAACTAGCCACGCACTCTTAGGCGTTAGGGAGAACGCAAACACCCTACTTACAACATGTCAAAGAAAAAGTTTACCAACCTCTTGTCTATTCACAAATTGAGTATGGCTGTTAAGTCTGGAACTCCAACTAGACACAAACAAAATTAAACATCATGATAGAACATTGGCAATTTATTTAAATTAAAGGTGACATGTAAAGGAATACAGAACTGTTTGTTTTATTAATATTTCTTAGTTAGATCCAAAGATATAGCAATTTTAATACAGTAAAATTCATAAATTTGTTGTATCTCATATACAAGCAAAATACTCTGATTTTTGTATTTTCTTTAAATAAATTGATGCCTAAATGGCAACTTTTGTATTTGTACATATTTTTTCCAGGATTTGCAAGCACATTAATTAGGGTCATAAATATACATAGTCCAGTCATGTATCATTAATTGTAACTAAGTTGATGCAAATAATAAGTCAACAATGGCTAATTAGTGCGTAAACTCAACAGACCGACACATTTTTGACAAAAGGCCATAACTTCCATGATTATGAAGATATTTGTATAATTTGTTCAGGGTTTCAAAGCACATTAAGTAGGGTCATAAATATATATCAGCAGGGCTGGGGTCAATTCCATTTAATAAATTCATATTCCTTTCAGTTTAATCAATTCAATAAAAAAAATTCTTTTTTATAATTCCAGCTCAAATCTTTCAATTACAATTCCGAATTAATTCTATGGGAGTTTTTTCAGTGCAAACATGTGTTAAACATAACAACATGCAGAGGATGCAGGATTTAAAGTAATTACATGAACATTATGACATTATTATTCCAACTGCTAGTAATTATAACCAATGTACAGACAATGGCTGAGTCGTTATTCAAACAATATTAACAGACCAGTAGGCTGATCATTTAATGGTTTCAGAAATACCTGCTCAATGAAACAATGCAGGAGTAGCAAGCCAGTTACTAATTATTGGGGTGGCTATGGCTTCACATATTCCCACACAAAGGGCATGGTTTCAGATATGTGCATGCAGGCAGCAAATGTTACCTTAGAGCAGTAGCTGCAATCTGTATTGAATTCGCAGACCCATTGTTCAAATGGTGTACAAATGTATGTTTTGCTGCTACAAAGACAGAGTTCATATGCAATTCTAGGGTTGGATTGAGGACCACATTGGGAAAAAACAATATTGCACCAGCACAAGAAAGGTTCAATTCATTTTCTTTCAATTCCAATTCAACTTATTCAAAATCTTTCAATTCAAATTCTCAATTCCACTTAGTTGAAATTATTCAATTCAAATTCAGGTATTGAATAATTCCAATTCATTTTTAATTCAGCCAGCCCTGTATATCACTGTCATTTATCATTAATAGTAGCTCAATTAATAAATCAACACTGGCTAATTAGCACGCAATGTCAACAGACCAAATAAAAAGCCATAACTTCCATTATTAAATATGATTAAATATATACTAGTTGGTGTTCCATGTAGAATATAATTTTTAACTATGTCATTGCATAAATATTACACAATTTATTATTATGAGATTTTTTTATTTCCTGTATGAACAGTTAACTGCAGGTTCAGTAGAGCAATATTTATAATTATGCAAGATTCTACATTAGTAGCCATGTGCATGACGATTGTTCACAGTACACTGTATGCTGAGTGTAGCAATATTCACAGTTTCATAAATCCATACTGGTGAAGTGTGTCAAAGTTCACAGTACACTGTGCTGAGTGTAGCAATATTTACAATATGTAGCAATATTTACAGTCAGGGTTGGCACGTTCCCGGGAAAAACCGGTTTTAGACAGAGCAGTGGGAAAATCCGGGAAACATTGGTATTTATCGGTAATATCCATAACTGAGATGACTGCTGGCTGAGTCTTCTTCTAAAGAAATGTGGTCATGAATTCAGACAGCCTGGACCAGTATTGTCAGGTGCCAATTTGCAGTCTGGTTAATTCAAGAACAAAGAAAATGTTGAGCTCTGGACATTGGCAGGTTCTAATGCACCCTCTCAGCAAACAATAGTTGTAACATTGCCAGCCACACCATGCCTTGACATTTAGGCTAAGGGAGTACCACAGGCTAAGGACCTACAAACAATAGTTGTAACATTGCCAGCCACACCATGCCTTGACATTTAGGCTAAGGGAGTACCACAGGCTAAGGACCTACAAACAATAGTTGTAACATTGCCAGCCACACCATGCCTTGACATTTAGGCTAAGGGAGTACCACAGGCTAAGGACAGACAAACAATAGTTGTAACATTGCCAGCCACACCATGCCTTGACATTTAGGCTAAGTGAGTACCACAGGCTAAGGACAGACAAACAATAGTTGTAACATTGCCAGCCACACC
This sequence comes from Lamellibrachia columna, assembly GCA_963662155.1. Taxonomy (NCBI): domain Eukaryota; kingdom Metazoa; phylum Annelida; class Polychaeta; order Sabellida; family Siboglinidae; genus Lamellibrachia; species Lamellibrachia columna. The sequence goes on from OY759275.1 coordinate 18,430,975, forward strand.
ATGCCTTGACATTTAGGCTAAGGGAGTACCACAGGCTAAGGACAGACAAACAATAGTTGTAACATTGCCCGCCACACCATGCCTTGACATTTAGGCTAAGGGAGTACCACAGGCTAAGGACAGACAAACAATAGTTGTAACATTGCCCGCCACACCATGCCTTGACATTTAGGCTAAGGGAGTACCACAGGCTAAGGACAGACAAACAATAGTTGTAACATTGCCCGCCACACCATGCCTTGACATTTAGGCTAAGGGAGTACCACAGGCTAAGGACAGACAAACAATAGTTGTAACATTGCCAGCCACACCATGCCTTGACATTTAGGCTAAGGGAGTACCACAGGCTAAGGACCTACAAACAATAGTTGTAACATTGCCCGCCACACCATGCCTTGACATTTAGGCTAAGGGAGTACCACAGGCTAAGGACCTACAAACAATAGTTGTAACATTGCCCGCCACACCATGCCTTGACATTTAGGCTAAGGGAGTACCACAGGCTAAGGACCTACAAACAATAGTTGTAACATTGCCCGCCACACCATGCCTTGACATTTAGGCTAAGGGAGTACCACAGGCTAAGGACCTACAAACAATAGTTGTAACATTGCCAGCCACACCATGCCTTGACATTTAGGCTAAGGGAGTACCACAGGCTAAGGACCTACAAACAATAGTTGTAACATTGCCAGCCACACCATGCCTTGACATTTAGGCTAAGGGAGTACCACAGGCTAAGGACCTACAAACAATAGTTGTAACATTGCCAGCCACACCATGCCTTGACATTTAGGCTAAGGGAGTACCACAGGCTAAGGACAGACAAACAATAGTTGTAACATTGCCAGCCACACCATGCCTTGACATTTAGGCTAAGTGAGTACCACAGGCTAAGGACAGACAAACAATAGTTGTAACATTGCCAGCCACACCATGCCTTGACATTTAGGCTAAGGGAGTACCACAGGCTAAGGACAGACAAACAATAGTTGTAACATTGCCCGCCACACCATGCCTTGACATTTAGGCTAAGGGAGTACCACAGGCTAAGGACAGACAAACAATAGTTGTAACATTGCCCACCACACCATGCCTTGACATTTAGGCTAAGGGAGTACCACAGGCTAAGGACAGACAAACAATAGTTGTAACATTGCCCGCCACACCATGCCTTGACATTTAGGCTAAGGGAGTACCACAGGCTAAGGACAGACAAACAATAGTTGTAACATTGCCCGCCACACCATGCCTTGACATTTAGGCTAAGGGAGTACCACAGGCTAAGGACAGACAAACAATAGTTGTAACATTGCCCGCCACACCATGCCTTGACATTTAGGCTAAGGGAGTACCACAGGCTAAGGACAGACAAACAATAGTTGTAACATTGCCAGCCACACCATGCCTTGACATTTAGGCTAAGGGAGTACCACAGGCTAAGGACCTACAAACAATAGTTGTAACATTGCCCGCCACACCATGCCTTGACATTTAGGCTAAGGGAGTACCACAGGCTAAGGACCTACAAACAATAGTTGTAACATTGCCCGCCACACCATGCCTTGACATTTAGGCTAAGGGAGTACCACAGGCTAAGGACCTACAAACAATAGTTGTAACATTGCCCGCCACACCATGCCTTGACATTTAGGCTAAGGGAGTACCACAGGCTAAGGACCTACAAACAATAGTTGTAACATTGCCAGCCACACCATGCCTTGACATTTAGGCTAAGGGAGTACCACAGGCTAAGGACCTACAAACAATAGTTGTAACATTGCCCGCCACACCATGCCTTGACATTTAGGCTAAGGGAGTACCACAGGCTAAGGACCTACAAACAATAGTTGTAACATTGCCCGCCACACCATGCCTTGACATTTAGGCTAAGGGAGTACCACAGGCTAAGGACCTACAAACAATAGTTGTAACATTGCCAGCCACACCATGCCTTGACATTTAGGCTAAGGGAGTACCACAGGCTAAGGACCTACAAACAATAGTTGTAACATTGCCCGCCACACCATGCCTTGACATTTAGGCTAAGGGAGTACCACAGGCTAAGGACCTACAAACAATAGTTGTAACATTGCCAGCCACACCATGCCTTGACATTTAGGCTAAGGGAGTACCACAGGCTAAGGACCTACAAACAATAGTTGTAACATTGCCCGCCACACCATGCCTTGACATTTAGGCTAAGGGAGTACCACAGGCTAAGGACCTACAAACAATAGTTGTAACATTGCCAGCCACACCATGCCTTGACATTTAGGCTAAGGGAGTACCACAGGCTAAGGACCTACAAACAATAGTTGTAACATTGCCCGCCACACCATGCCTTGACATTTAGGCTAAGGGAGTACCACAGGCTAAGGACCTACAAACAATAGTTGTAACATTGCCAGCCACACCATGCCTTGACATTTAGGCTAAGGGAGTACCACAGGCTAAGGACCTACAAACAATAGTTGTAACATTGCCAGCCACACCATGCCTTGACATTTAGGCTAAGGGAGTACCACAGGCTAAGGACCTACAAACAATAGTTGTAACATTGCCCGCCACACCATGCCTTGACATTTAGGCTAAGGGAGTACCACAGGCTAAGGACCTACAAACAATAGTTGTAACATTGCCCGCCACACCATGCCTTGACATTTAGGCTAAGGGAGTACCACAGGCTAAGGACCTACAAACAATAGTTGTAACATTGCCAGCCACACCATGCCTTGACATTTAGGCTAAGGGAGTACCACAGGCTAAGGACCTACAAACAATAGTTGTAACATTGCCAGCCACACCATGCCTTGACATTTAGGCTAAGGGAGTACTACAGGCTAAGGACCTACAAACAATAGTTGTAACATTGCCCGCCACACCATGCCTTGACATTTAGGCTAAGGGAGTACCACAGGCTAAGGACCTACAAACAATAGTTGTAACATTGCCAGCCACACCATGCCTTGACATTTAGGCTAAGGGAGTACCACAGGCTAAGGACCTACAAACACAGCTGTGGCCATTGTCTAAATGAACCCAAAATCAGCTCCAACTTAATCTAATTTGTTTGAACTTGTAGTCTGCTGGGAAGCCATGTACCTTCCATAAAGTGTACATAGTGCAGCAGCTTGCCCACAGTTTCAGTACTGTAGACCTGTAGACCTTCTGTGCCCGAAGCACTGGTCAATTAGTATCATGAGTGGCAGAAGTGTGGAAGGCCGGTTGACAATATATGGCAATCTTTTCGTAAGATTGAAGAAGGCAGAAAGGTGAAGAAAGCCCAATGCCAACAATTACCTGCAATTACAAACAAGTGCAGATGATCATTTAGCAATATTTAACTCTTCTGTGGGCATTAGTATAAAGTGATAAATGCAATTCAAATGCAATTCATGCCTTGTGTTGTTATTCCAGTTTCTTTCTGTTGTTTAATGGTCATATATCTGAAGTTATCCGTTTCTCAGAATTTAAGTTAGTATATTCGCAACATGTAGACGTGAGCGTGTAACAACATTGCCAGTACATGTAAACAGCCGACTGAATATATTTTAGAATGTAATGTTTGTTGCTGTTTTCAGTCAAACTCTATTATGTTTGTCCAGTGTTGATATAGACATTAATTCTGGTGACTGTACAGTAGCTTTTATTGCAGTACAGCTTCAAATATAATCCTTTTAAGAGTTTTTCCCATTTATCCCAGTTTTTACAACTATTTGAGGTTTTTCCCACTGATGGTATTTACCGCCCAGTTTTTATCGCGGTGGGAAAAACGTGCCAACCCTCTTTACAGTTTATATATCCTGGAAAAAAAACACTCCCATATCATGGTTGTTAAATAATGAAAAGTAAAAGTAAGTATTTAAATAAAAAAACACCTTATCTAATAATCTGATTGCACTCAGTCTATGAAATAATTGTTAACTAATGATTTAGAATATATCTGTTGAGCAGAGTTTTTCTTAGATTTTTTTCAATCATTAAAAAATTACTGAATAATATAATTATTCTAGAAACTTAGCACAGCTAGACCCAACCAGGTTAATCAATATCAATCAATCAATCAATCTTTTATTTGCAAGAGAACATGCACTATGCATTATACACGTAGTAACAAGAAAATAAAAAACTACATACAAAATATACACCCGTTATTGTTGTGCTTCTAACTTAAGACATTTACAAGTTACATATCTGAAATTTGCTGGAATCTAAAATATGTAGACATTGGTGCAGATTATCTATGCACAATTCAAGAATGATAGGACAATGGTATATTGGGTGCACGAAAATGGAAAAGAAATTTGTTCTCAGAAGGATTTCAGCAGTCTGTATTTCATTGTGCTACAGTACAATTTCCAAATTGCCACCATCTGTTGTCAAGGAAACTGACAATAACCTGTTAGTTAAATAGGCTTCTATTTGTTATACTTTCAGAATAATTCTGCCATAAACTTTAACATTTTCTATATTTTACGAATTTGTATGACCACCATTTTATAACCAGCAGTCCTTTATTAGATAAACAACATATTAAAATTTCAGGATAATGTTCTGTCTCATTTAATTTATATTGCAGCTGAAACTACAAATTTACTGTTCTGTCCAATGGCGTTTTCTCCCAAATTGACCAACAATATCCAAAATAAATGGAAAATCTGTTCCAATATGTCTACATATTTTAGATTTGCAGCAAATTTTAGATACGTAGCTTGTAAACTTCTCAAGTTAGAAGCACCTGAAGACAGATAAAAGTAGGGGGTGCGTTTTTGGGCGCTTACTCCCTGTTTATATCACAGGGGGTTACGGAGACAGTTTGCACACAAATCCTTAGTTTTTTGCTGAAGTGATCAGGTATAGCTACTTATTCATTGGTTAAAAAAAATTCTGAGACATCAACTTTTTGACCATTGGTTGATTTGACACAGAATAACCCATAAATTATGCTCTTTGGTTTTGTAAAATAAACTGAATCAATTATTGTAACTGAACCATTATATATAACATCTTAGCCTAGGACTGGGTTTACAGGCAGTCATTGGTTCATATTATTGGTTTTATATTGTGCGAGAGGTTATTTCCACATAAGAATATTGCTGTAGGACTGCAAATCACTTAGGTTAAGAGTGTAGCACTTGTCTAATGCCTCTGTTGCAGCACAATTTCAAGATCAGGTTATTGTCAACCACTTACAACCACTTGACTTACATTCTTAGCAGGCATTGTGTTGTATTATTAATTTTAGACTGTACTGTATACTACATTGTATTGTAAATATATTGCAAGTTTATTACAAATTTACATTTCACCACCAGTGTCCACCATAATGTTAGCCCCAGTGTTAATTAGCTGATGGAAGACATTAAATCTCCACTCCTCAGATATATCTTTCATATTATTTATCTTAAACACACACGTACGCACGCACGCACGCACGCACGCACACACATGCTGGCAATGATATATCCCCACAACTTGGCTCCTGTGTACCATATATGTTAGCATTAACATATATCTCTGACTTGTTTCTTGCAGATGCTTGACAAATTTGGGAGCTGGCTGCAGAACTAGATGAGAGACCATGTCACTGTCACTGTGGTCACTGTGGCTGGCTGTTACAATGCTGGCTGGTCAAGGCTCGACACAAGTTGTGCACCACTTTGATGGCACTGCGCCAGATACAGAGCTCCGGCGCATGGTCATTGATGACAGTTCCGGTGAAGTCTACGTTGGAGGTGTGAATACTCTCTACAAGCTATCAGCCACACTGGAATCACTGGCTCATGTTGAAACTGGACCAAGTCCAGACAACCTCGACTGTCAACCTTATCCCAAGCGCCAATGCACCTCTAGACGCTTCGCTATGGACAGCGTCAATCAGGCACTTGTGATTGTTCCTTGGCAGAATCTCATCATTGCTTGCAGTACCCTCTACTATGGCTACTGTGAGAAAATCAGCCTGTTTAATCTGACACGCATGAAACCAGTGTATCCACATATAGTGCCCAACAACAGGCTCGCATCTGTCGTCATGTTGATCCGCGGCAGTGGTGATGTAGCTGACACATCAAGATTGTATGTCGGAGCGACGCACAGTACCATTGGTTTTGCAACATACAACAATGATGTCCCGATGGTTTCTAGTCGCAGTGTAGATACATTAGCCAAAAAGTACAGTGAAGATAGATCCTCATACATCGACCTTCTCCCACAGTACCTCAGAGAAGATTTCAAAGTCCACTTCCAGGCAGGATTCTCACATGATTCCTTCATCTACTTTGTTGTCGTGCGACCAAAACTTGTCAATGGTCAGGCAGTATACTCATCATGGCTGGCACGGGTGTGTCACGGAGACGATGACTTCCAGTCCTATGTTGAAGTTCCAATTGAATGCTCCATAGGCAACCACAGCTACACTATTGCGATCTCCGCCCATCTTGCCCGCCCCAACCAGCGGTTTCCTCGATTCAGTGATGTTGGCAATGCATTGTTTGTGTCATTCTCGACAATGGATGGAAACTCGGCAAATGCGACTGCAGATGCTGCTGTCTGCTCTTACTCGATGGCGCTCGTAAAACTTGTGTTTGTGCAGAATGTTAAAGAATGTTTCCTTGGCAAGGGGAATCTTGGACCTGCTCATCTTGTGTACAATCAGGAATGTACAAAAACAGTACGTACCATGTTACTGTTTTTTAAACACTTCATTTTATACAGTTGTTGCATAATTGACCATATATGAAAGAACCCTGTCTTTTGATGACTAATTAATATAGCATTTATCACAGCCTACATGCCTCAGTATAGCATGGAACATTGTTACCATATCTGTTCTGTAACCTCTGTTGTAGGACACATGTGCATGTGTCTGCAGCAATCAACATTTGCTGCATGCCATTTTCCAGTGAGGCGAGTCAATAAAACCACATGTAGCTTGAAACAAACAAATTGAGATGAAAATGGTGATATGCTCCCATGCTCCAAAATGGTTAATATTAGACATTTGCATAAACTTGTATTATTTAGATAGAGTTTATTATGAAATAGATTATTTCTAAAATGGAAATCATTATGTTGATATAATGCTATCATATAATTTATCCTGGTAAGAATCCATAAACCTTGAGCAGTTTAATGATATATAGTTCAATATAGTTCAAAATAAAAAATTCAAATGAGATAAGAGTATTTGTGGAACTAACTGTGCATCATATTGTACCTACTGGTAAAGATCAAATGTCCAGCCAAACTATAGATTACATGTACTGACAATCTACAAGTTATTTTTTGAAATTTTTATAATTTTATACTGTATAGTGTATACACATATCTGGTCTTATTTCAGTTATTTGATCAAGATGGCCTATCAAGAGTACCTATCGTCCTTGTACGATAAACATATATATTTTGTAAACATGTGTTAAATGTAAACAGCCTAAATGTAAACTACTCGCTTTGAGTCAACCGCAGAGCTTGTAAAATGCAGGTGCAAAGTAACCTGTACCAGAACTCCCTCATCTGTTCGCACTCATAGGGTGCCAAGTGCCTCTTGGCCTTTCCCTTTCCCCTGACGGTTCCATGTGGGTGCATGTCTTGTAATGTGATGTGTTGGTTTGAAAGGTTTCCTGGGAGTTGGGCCAGCTCCTCTTCCTCCCTGGGCCAGCTCCTCTTCCTCCCTGGGCCAGCTCCTCTTCCTCCCTGGGCCAGCTCCTCTTCCTCCCTGGGCCAGCTCCTCTTCCTCCCTGGGCCAGCTCCTCTTTCTCCCTGGGCCAGCTCCTCTTCCTCCCTGGGCCAGCTCCTCTTTCTCCCTGGGCCAGCTCCTCTTCCTCCCTCTAATTTGATGTTTAATTTGGTCTAAGTCTGTTCTGTCCTATAGGGCGTCATTACTTATTGTTTCTGGCCACCAAGCAGAATTTTCTGTAGACACTTGTTTATTTATAAATATGAGACTATGGATATTTTGTAGCACGGAATTTGTCTATGATCCATACACCCACACAACAGTACATTGCACAGCCATAGCATTTCAATTAAAATGCGTAGCCTGGTTGATATTGAGAATTTTGACACGCAACATTTCTGGGCTCTGGCCCTTCATTCCTGAGTTATTGTACCTCAAACTTTGTAAAATTATAACAATGGTAATTTATGCACAAAAACAGATAGTATGTAAGGTCACAAAGTTTATTTTGTCCAACAAACTATTAGGAATAAGAAGCTAAACTTTGTGATTTGGGCAACAACTGAAATAATATGATAACCTAGTGTGTGGGGTTTCTGAAAATTTGGTGATTTGATGAGGATTAACTCTAAACATTCTCTTATCAAGCCAAAGTTTTAGTGGAACACTGATTGAGATCACAAGATTTTCAAATTTATATTTTTTACGGACCACCCTACTACGCATGCAGTTTGTGTTTTTAACACGGATTATGGTGAGTTGTCCACAGTCGAGCTGTCATTGTGTGCAGCAATCGGCATAAGAAGATGTGTATTATACGCATTTGGCAAAGGGTATACTTACAACTAGACTGTTGTGTTTTAATGAGTCATGTAGTGTGCAGAGGATTTAAGATCTCGTTTCTTTGGAATTTGACCAAATATCCTTCTTTCCACTCCTCCGGTATCTCCTCTTTATCCCAGATTGTCTCAATGATTCCACAGGGCATATTAGTTGACTTGCTTACATCTGCCTCCATTGCTTCCGCTGGCACTCCATCTGTTACTCAATGTTATGATGGCTTTACTGATGTTAGATATCCTTTGTTGGCTTGTCAATGTCATTGCTCACTTGTAATCAATCTTCTGCTGGTTGTCTGCCTGTCGTGTTTAATGGAGCAGGCCTGTTCAGTCATTCTTCAAAGTATTCGGTCCATCTTTTCATTTGCAAAATTATCATGTAGTGAGTGTCAAAACTTTTTTCTGACTCATTTCATTATAAATAATAGATTTGTGTGGAGAAAACAAAATAGGAATTTTGAGCTCACACGATCACATATGGCTGCAGACTATTCAAGTTCATATATGGGTAGAAAGTATTGATGTCATTTAATAATGACCAAATTTACCTCAGGAGTTTTATTTCAATTTTCTTATTTCAAATGTAGCTTTTATCTGTTTGCAATTTATAGAAACTAAGAATACTCTATATACATGCAAGCCTGCTAGCAGTGCTAGGGATCCATGGTCCACTTTCTTGCAGAAACGGAATTGATGTGTTTACACATGCCAATGTGACTCCACATTTAGCTAGTTCTACCACAGCATTAGACGCTTACTCACCCCCTGTGCTGACAGGCACACGAGGCAGAGAACAATCTTACTCACCCCCTGTGCTGACAGGCACACGAGGCAGAGAACAATCGATGCCATCCATTTCAATCTTACTCACCCCCTGTGCTGACAGGCACACGAGGCAGAGAACAATCGATGCCATCCATTTCAATCTTACTCACCCCCTGTGCTGACAGGCACACGAGGCAGAGAACAATCGATGCCATCCATTTCAATCTTCAGCCATTTTTGTACTGGTTCATTTGTCCATTTCTTTTGGGCGGCCTCTTTTTCCAGATGATTTCCAGTCTAAGGACATGGCCCAAGTATCTCCATCTTCTTTTCGATATTGTTGACTTGATTGGCTCTGCATTTGCTCTTTTGAGGACTTCTCCGTTGGTGTTGAATCATTCTGGACATTTGATGTTTAGAAGTCTGCACAAGCATCTGATCTGGAAACTTGCTAGTTTCTGTTAAACAGTTGGGTTGTTTTCCATGTTTCTGTTAAACAATTGGGTTGTTTTCTATGTTTCTGTTAAACAGTTGGGTTGTTTTCTATGTTTCTGTTAAACAATTGGGTTGTTTTCTATGTTTCTGTTAAACAATTGGGTTGTTTTCTATGTTTCTGTTAAACAATTGGGTTGTTTTCTATGTTTCTGTTAAACAGTTGGGTTGTTTTCCATGTTTCAGTTTCAGGCATTAATGCCAAGTTATCCCTTCCGTATTCACCATCCGTCAGAACCTTAGTGCATTCATCCCTGGCTTCAAGTGATCTCTCCCTCCACTGCTGTATTCAGGGATGCCAGAGATGAGTGTATGCATGTATAATGTGACAGTGATTGATGAATGATTCCCTATGTGACTTCCTGTTAATCAGGGTTGTTTGATTTAAATCACTCCCAAAAAATCATAGATTTTTAACATATTTTTATTTAGTTTTTTATTGTTTGATTTGTATTAATTTAACACAAGTAAAAGTTCTTACAAGCACTTCAACAACAAAAGCATTTCTGGTCATGAAACCTTCATAGATGGATTGGAATTAGTTGAATTTCTTGTGATGTGGTTTCATTCTAATTTGGTATAAATTTATGACATTTTACACATTTCTGCATACTGAATGCAGTGAAGCCACAACGACTTGTCTTAAAAAGGCAGCATCTTTTCAAGTCAAAAGCCCTGAGATAAATCCACCTTAAGCAACACTTGTACTAGTTGTTACCAATTCAGTATTTTGACTGAAGTGAGACTGCAGTGGTATGGTGTGGTACCAATTTGCAGTCTGGATAGAGTACACTGAGCCCTGGACAGGTGCTAATTCACCCTCTCAAAAAACAATGACCACAGGTGTCATTGCCAGCCACATCATGTCTTCTTGATGACACAAGGAACCACAAGCAGCTGTGGACACTATCTCAATTCCATGAACTCAACACCAGCTCCAAGTTATCTACTCTGTATTAGCCTGTAGTCTGTTTTATAGTGTTCATTTGATTTTAATTGGTTATTTTACTTCTAAAGTTGTATAATGATCATATTTCTAAGTTTACAGTTAAACAGAACAAAGTTGCTAAGGATTTAAAGTGATTGTATTTTTCAGCATGTATATGTTACCACTGGTAATAGACTGCTGACAGTTCTGATACAATATTTTTTAAAGTGACATTTAAGTCAACCTATATTATAATTATATTACCAGTATATATAATGTTCTACCAGTCTGAAATCACGTACCCTCTCTTAAGACTCAGATATACATCATATTAAAAAAAAATTAAATAAAAAAAAACATTTTAAATAAAAAATCTATTTTTTTTAATCATGATTTTTCGGCTGAACATGGGATAATGGGACAGATAAAACCAGATGTTCTTACATAAAAATGAGGACAACATAACGAAATGTTAGCTTCTTAGCTAGTCGTAGTAAAAATAAGTTGTTTACGGTAGCTACTACTTGTGGTTCACTCTGCAAATAAAGTATACAAGTGGAAGATGTCACCAAGAAACTGAAACATACGGCCAAGTCATTATGTTAATATCCTTATATGTATTATTAGAATGACCAACAAGGGGAAAAAGGTACATATGGGCTAAAATGTGAGGTTTGATGAGAAAACAAATATGTTATAATTTCACAGCAATCCATTGAGAGGAAGCGACTGCTCACATGACACAAAAACATTTTACATAATTTAACTCTGAAATTCTAATATATGTGTATAATGCAATATCTCGATAACTACTGAACCAATTATTATGAAATTTTTACAGCACAACCTCCCCATCAGACAAGGTTTATGTAGTGAAAAATTGAGCACAGTCAACTGTGTTTCAAATGAATTTTCATGGATCTATAAATCTGAAGAACGCTTTGTGTTCTTGTATAAATAAATCCACTTGTATTTATAAATTATAAATTAACTGTTGAAAACACAAAAGAACGTTGTGAGCTAGCTTCTTGTTATGCATATGTTCTCATCTGCACTGTTGTCAAATGGTGCAGGGTTTTTCAGAAATAAATTTCAACTTTATATTATATCTTGGACATGTCTTTCAGAACTTTGTTGACTTATGTGGCCAGCACGGCGTGAACTCCCCCATTGAGGGGCAGTACCCCATCCGTTCTGCCAGTGAGCACCCAGTGACTGGACACATGCTGACCAGTCTGGCAGTCAAGCCTGTTGGTCAGTTTATAGTGGCCCTGTTGGGAACTGACCAGGGCAAACTACTTAAGGTGAGTGAGGACAGTGACCCACTGTTAAAGACAGTTATGTCTATCAGCTGTGGTGCACCCTACTTCCTGGTACCCAGCAGTGGCTGCATCCACTCGGTGCTTTAATGTCGTTTTAGTACATCTTAATTGCCTCCCTCCTAGCTCTGGCATAAGGGAAGGAAATTGGAAACACTTGACTTTTAAGATTAGGCATTAAAATCAATCCAAGAACTCTCTTCCCTGGTGCCTTTGGGAAGTAAAGTATCCAACAAAGGGACATACTGTATTCTCACATATTAGTGACAAATACTGTATTCTCACATATTAGTGACGGATACTGTAGTCTCACATGTTAGTGACAGATACTGTAATCTTACAAATTAGTGACAGATACTGGAGTCTCACATATTGGTGACATCACTAACTTCAATCGCACAGTTCACACATTTCTTTTAATCACAACACAACATAAAGACATACATACATACATTTGTTATATGAAGTAGTGGCATAGTTAGGGGGTCCATGCTCACCCTTGGCTTAAATTGTTTTTAAACATGTTTCCATTGCACCACTACATGGTAGCATGGGTGACCAGGTCTGGCCTCCCCCTTTGCGAGATCCTAGATACGCCACTGATATGAAGAGTAGTAGAATACAGAAATATTGGATAAAACTCTCCAAAGCAAACACTCCTGAAAGCTGCAGAAAAAGAAAACCATAGGTGGAAAAACCTATGATTATTTAAGAAAACATTTATCATCAGAGAGAATAAAAAGGCATAATTCTTTGATTTGTATTTTCTCAGTTAATAAAATTTTGGATCACTGAAATTGTGATGAGTCTCTTGCTGCTATTGTTATAATATATTTACTTTATTTTATCTCTCAGATGGTGCTCTGGCCAAGTAGTGACTCACGGTTAACCAACCCTGTCTATGATGTAGTGGACGTACAATCTGGAGCAGCCATAAAATCTGACCTGTTACTCGACTCCAGTGATACACATGCATATGTACTGACATCATCAAAGGTAACAATGCAATTCTCATCTTAACCTTGACCGTTTGTATTGACCTTGTGATCATGTAACCTTGAACTTTTTTGACAATGTCATTTTGAGTTTGACCACGTTGTGGTGACCTTAAAGGTACTTTTTAGCCACATGGTTTTGTCATTTGTTAGTGACCATGTGACATTGATCTTGTCTGTGTGACCTTGGCTTCCACTGTGTGACCTTGGTTGTGTTATGGGTCAGCAACATGCAGACACCGTCTTGACCGAGTGCAATGTATTCAGTTTCTGGTGTCATTCAGAGAACTAACACAATGCGAATGTGACATGAGGAATGTGAGCAGGCACAACCAGGCATTATATAACTTCTGGGTTAGATGACAGTCATTATGTTTTAAACATGTAGATACAGTTGTGTGGTGTGTATAGGTGCATGGGTCCATTAGGTACACTTCTACTGAATGTTTATATGTTGATATGTGGTGAACATGAAGGAAATGTGGTGTGTATAGGTGCGTGGGTCCATTAGGTACACTTCTACTGAATGATTATATGTTGATATGTGGTGAACATGAAGGAAATGTGGTGTGTATAGGTGCATGGGTCCATTAGGTACACTTCTACTGAATGTTTATATGTTGATATGTGGTGAACATGAAGGAAATGCGTACAATCTTATCTTGTTAAAGATTATCTCAACATTTTGTGCTGGCTTAAAAACAAAGTAGTTGTTATTATAGTTTGTATAATTACAAAATGGATGGGTGTCACGATTTGTTGATAAAAATGTGATAAAGTTCGTTTGTCTAGGGGTGAATAAATAACGGTGGATGGGCCGACGTGACTTTCTTCGTTTGTGGGTTCCGATAATCTATAAATACTATGGCAACTATACACGATATATATAAGAGACTATAACACGTATGAATAGTTTGCACATTTATTACATAAACAATGAAACAATCTGTTCTCATAACATCAATCATATATTATAATAAATATCTTTCTCCCTTTTATATATTACAATATGCATTTGTAACATCAACAACCATATATTATAATAAATATCTTTCTCACTATATATATTATAATATGTATTTGTAACCTCAACAACCATATATTATAATAAATATCTCCCTTGCTACATATATATATATACCTGTTATCTATCTCTAACCGTTATATTACTGCACTAATACAATTGACATGGGATATACTACTGAAATCTAATTACTGTGACAATTTTTCGATCTTACCGGAAAATAGCGTTCATACGAATACAAGGTCCGAGACTGTACACACATCCTATCCTTAGATGTGGGAGAATAAATCAAATAACCCTATCAAGAACTCCTACCCTGGGTCGTCACATGGATTTACTAACACTGACGATCGAAATTGAAGAATAGAGAATGTGTTGTCGACGGAACGGAAGATGTAGAAGATTCACGCGATCATCAGGATGAATGGTTGGTGGTTCATGGTTGGCATTCAAAGTGTCGTCGTATACGCAGAAATTCGACTGTTATGCGATCATCAGGTCGAAACGTCTCGCGGAATCATAGGTGAAGAGTTGTACGTGCACATCGATTCGGTGGATACGCGATCATCAGGTCGAACGTCTCGGTGGATTCATTCACATGTAGAATTTTGATGACTTTGACTAAGTCTAAGACTAAGGTTACATTTCTATTATAAAATCGCTACTCTAAAGAACAATACAAATTTTATAAGGATTAATTCATCCTTTTCAGAATACTATTAAATCAACATATCACCTTAACTACAAAGCTGGGCATTATTCGCCCTAAGTTGAACTTTACATCGTTAGTAAAAGTTCAACACAAACATGCAGTCATAAATAAAAGTACGTCCTTACACGACCAGAATAAAACTCCCAATGACGCTCGTTGTCGTTATCGACGCTACTAACGGATTTGGAGGTTTTATGGATCTAACCAATCAAATTGTATCTCTTGATAATTTTACGTGCGTTTTGCACCCGGCCCTTAACGACATTCGTTAATCAGTGAAATAAGTCTTAGGTAACCAAGTTCTGTCGTATCCGTTATACCGACGATTTGGTAAATAAATAATCAACCTTTTATAATAAAGTATTTAACTCCGGTAAAATAACGAACTATAAAACTAGAACTTTGCATAGAACATAAATCACTAAATAGTAGATTCTATATGATGAATAAATTGCATGTTTACCGTTACTATGGTACGGTAAGATTCGTTCGAACTGAGCGTTCGTTCGTTTTTATTTCATTCATTGATTTGGCTATGTCTGTATGCAAAGTGACTAAAACTCTTCTTTCTATAGATGATTTGTAATCTTATATATTCTGTATCATTACCTAATGAATTCATCTATATATAAAATACAACATTGAAGACACGAAAGTAGATTAGTTCCATGTGGATCAAAATAATGTAGTGTTGTTTTTCATTAAGAGTGTTGACATAAAAAAAACGTAACAATGGGTCATTACTCTAGGTGAAAAGTACATAAAAGGTAATAATAATAAAAGCTATTAATTGGGGCATTGCAGGGCTGTGACACAGCTCATACATGTCATATTCCACAGATGTGTATGGAATAAAAATATCTTTCCCTGTTTGTCAACCCCGGTTAACCCCGGTCAGTGGGTGACACGGCTAAAAATGTAACATTTTGAACCCTTCATGTGTTTATTTTTGCAATAACCAACACACGTCCGATGTAGTAGAGAATTGAAATGGGCCAAATAAATGACGTTTTTATTACAACGTGGACTGCTTATCACGCAGCCACTTTGGGAAGAACATTAACAGGAATGTGAGCTCTTCAAAGCAAACAGACAGGAACTGAACACATGTACAGCCCCGTCCGGCAAGTTTCTCAGAGCCCACATTCCTACAAGCATGACGATAACATATATACATCAAGAAGTCATCATGAACATATAATGCAGAGAATACAGACATTCACCACCAATACACAAATTTTATTACAAACAGAAGGGGCCATTTCGTTAATCTATTAAACAGTTTAGATTTTCTTTAAATTAACTATGTATAAACAATTGAATCTTCTATCCTGTGAACATAGGTTTTCAAATGTTTTTCTGGTGTGTGTGTGTGTGTGTGTGTGCGTGCGTGCGTGCGTGCGTGCGTGCGTGCGTGCGTGCGTGCGTGCGTGCGTGCGTGCATGCACAGCCAGTGTATTTGGAATTATGAACCTTGTCAAATATGTCATTATTTATTGTTGCAATGACCTATTAAAACTGCAAGACACTGTGCGAACTATGCACTCTGTGACATTTGAAAACAATAATGTTATTTATTTAAATTATAAAATCTGATCGATTATAGTTTACTATAATTTGACCATTTTCTGTTTAATTTGAATGTTTCGCCCTGAATATCTTGTTTACATTACATGTTGAACGGCAAAGTCTACATTCATGAACAGATAATGGTAAAAAAAATGTGGTTGATTAAGATGCATTTGGGTGGTAAAATAAAAAAATAAATATAGTTTATACTATATAACACGATTTTACGATAAAAACAATAGACTTTGTTCGTTTAATTTTCTGCATTGTACCTGCCTGTGTTTTTGACCATGTGTGATATATCTGGGTGTTTCAGGTTCATCATGTCCTGTTGTCTGAGTGTTCTCGCTTCAGGACTTGTGACGCCTGTCATGCCACCTCAGACCCACACTGTGGCTGGTGCATGCTGCAGAACAGGTCAGTGGATGGTCTGTCACAGTGTCGGTCCATCTGCATGTTGGTCTGTCTGTCCATGTGTTGGTCTGTCTGTGTGTTGGTCTATCTGTTGTCTGTCTGTCAATCAAATGGCATATATGTAAGTAATCATGTCGTTAAATCACAGATATTTGGCACCTTCTCTATTCAAAACATCCTATCAAAATAACTGGCAGTGGAGAATTTTCCTCCAACTTTCAAATCAGCTGAACATTTAAAATTGCTGGCTGGTTGGTCATATTTAGGTCTTTCCCCTAAAACACAAGCAGTGGTATTAGACTGTTTGAGTTGCCACTTCGCTGGACATAGACTAGTACACCGACCTCTCCTCACTGGACATAGACTCGTACACTGACCTGTCTTCGCTGGACATAGACTGGTACACTGACCTGTCTTTGCTGGACATAGACTGGTACACCAACCTATCTTTGCTGGACATAGACTGGTACACCGACCTCTCCTCGCTGGACAGACTGGTACACCGACCTGTCTTTGCTGGACATAGACTGGTACACGGACCTCTCCTCGCTGGACATAGACTGGTACACCGACCTCTCCTCGCTGGACATAGACTGGTACACCGACCTCTCCTCGCTGGACATAGACTGGTACACCGACCTCTCCTCGCTGGACATAGACTGGTACACCGACCTCTCCTCGCTGGACATAGACTGGTACACCGACCTCTCCTTGCTGGACATAGACTGGTACACTGACCTCTCCTCGCTGGACATAGACTGGTACACCAACATCTCCTCGCTGGACATAGACTGGTACATCGACCTCTCCTCGCTGGACATAGACTGGTACACCGACCTCTCCTCGCTGGACATAGATTGATACACCGACCTCTCCTCAGATACCTGTTTATTGTGACACAGGTTACTCTACTTCAGTTCCCTGTATCTAGCATTGTTTCCCTGACCCTAGGTGCACCCTGCCCACCGAGTGTGCCTCCTCGGACATTGTCCACAACTGGGTGTCCTCCCTGGGCAGTGGCTGTCCGGCCATCAGTTCCTTGACCCCACACATGGTTGACAAGTCAAGATTCCGCAGTACAAAGGTAGGCTAGCTTGTTTGTCATGGTGTAACTCTTGATGGATCACAACAGTTAGACTTAAAGTTTGTTTCTTGTGTTAGTCACTCTGCTGAATCTGCCGTTGCTGGAGACTATGTAAAAACAAATATCTGCAAGACATTTAAAAAACAAAATATGTTACAAATGCTTAGATAGAACAGTACTTTTTATGTAGCAGAGTACCTTATCACTCAAAGCGTTAAGTTACACTCCATGTCTAAAGTAATGACCCTATTCCACTAACCTCAGTGGAGTGTTTAAAGGAAGACATTAGTTTGTCCCCATTTCACTCACACTTAAGGGGAGACATGGTGTCATATAAAAAATTCCATGGGTATAAATCCCATCATGATATTTGGGCCTCCCATGATTAATGTACCTGTCCTCCTCAGTGTTCGTGTAACATTTATATAGTCCAGGATTGTAAAGCTGAATATTATCAGCATAAGCTAAGTCATAAGGATTTTCTTGTAGGCTGCTTTTTGACTGGTTCTTTAGCCTTCCATTTTTTATTGATTTTTTTCTTATATAGATCAGTTTTTGTATACCATTATTTATAAAAAAAAATTATGTTTTAGCATACAACTGTTATTACATCATAACGAAACAACATTGTTAGCTTCAGTACATTCACAATTTTACAATTTTTTTATAATATCAAAATGTGTGTTGCATGCATTATACCCCCCCAGTCCCCTGCCTTACTAAATAGTGGGCGGTGTGTATCATAAAGGATAATGTTCAACTCCCAACATTTTTTTTTTTATTACTAAGTAACCCTGAAGTGGAGTGTCTATGTTAGTAGTAGGGTAGAACGTGAAGACAAGGAACAAGGTGGGATCATAATAGGGTGCACATGCTGATGTCTTAAAGATAATATGCAAATAATTCAGAAATTGTATGTATGATAACAAACAGTTGTTTTAGGAGTTTGTACATTAAAACATAATTTTATTGGCTAATCCTTAATAAATGCTTATTATTAGTAACAAGGAAGCCTCGCGCGATTTTACATTTCGCTCGATGGTTTGACAATGACGTTGAAAATACTGGAGTAGTTTCCCAGAAACGCCTTGTATATGAAAGTGGTGTCCAAGGTTGTTTTAGTTAGGAGGTAATATCATTTCTGGTTACACATTGATGATATGAGCCAGTTGCCTAGCAATGTGACAACTGACATGTTGGTTTGTTGACAGTTTGTTGTCAACCTGCGCAATGTGCTACTCATCGCTGACCAGTTGGGACTGGAATGTGAACTACAGTCATCCCAGCTGAAAATAACCACTAAGACAGAGGATGTGGCCCCTGACACGGTCACCTGTCAACCCTTCATCTCCACCCTCTCAGTCCCCAGCAACACAGGTAAATGGTTACCATATATGACCTATTAAATGTATATGCTCGTATAAGAGTACACACTTATACGGGCATGCTCTAGTATCCTTTAGACCACCTGCAAATGTATAAATAGCAGGTAACTCCAACACAGTCCATTGAATCTCTTGTCAGTCACTTCCGTTGAGATGTGTCCATCTTCAAAGTTTTGTAGAGCATGTGTTTGGTTATATGTCCTTATGTTTTAGAATGGATCCTGCATATATGTCATGCTGATTGTTTGTCTGCCACACCACAGCTAATGTGTTTCCAAAGCAGGGCGGCTGTCAAACAAGACGTACTAGAGGAGACATGTTTGATGTTGCAGGTTTTGTGGAGCTAGAGTTCAGTATTGTGATGAACGACACAAGGGTTGCCTCCAAGTCAGTCTTTGTCTACCAGTGCTCCTTCATGGTCAGGTCAGTTCTATAATGTTGAACCCGTGTACAGGAAACATTATCAAGCAATAATAAGCATGTCTGCTTCCTTCCATTCTATCCATTCGTTTATGTTATATATAATTTTTTGGCTGTTCTATAATTCAACTTGATAATATATTGTTTTGTTTGAGACTTTTCAGTACATTATTTTTCTATGAATGTGTGTGCGTGCGTGCGTGCGTGCGTGCGTGCGTGCGTGCGTGCGGGCGGGCGGGCGGGCGGGCGGGCGGGCGGGCGGGCGGGTTGGTGTGGGCGGGCGGGGTGGTGGTGTGGTGTGGTGTGGTGTGGTGTGGTGTGGTGTGGTGTGTGTGTGTGTGTGTGTGTGTGTGTGTGTGTGTGTTATGTGTATGCATTTAATGCATGTTTATATGTATGTATTTATTTTGTATGAATGTATGTAATGTATGCATTAATTCTTATGCACGCATGTGTACATATACACTTATATATGACAATAAAGTTATTACTTATTACTATTCCTTCCATGAGATTAGTAATGTCCAACTAAACTAAACATGTCACATAATATATAATTTTTTTTTTTATGCTGTGATTTTAGTGAAATAAACT
Organism: Lamellibrachia columna; assembly: GCA_963662155.1. Classification (NCBI taxonomy): domain Eukaryota; kingdom Metazoa; phylum Annelida; class Polychaeta; order Sabellida; family Siboglinidae; genus Lamellibrachia; species Lamellibrachia columna. Next base: position 18,451,196 of record OY759275.1, read on the forward strand.
TTGATGAAATCTTTTTACAGCTGTGTACGTTGTACAGGGACAAAGTTTGGTTGTGTGTGGTGCCCCCTAGAGGGCAGCTGCGTCAACAATGTGTCAGAGTGCAGTAGCAACCAGGATATATCGGTAAGTGTCACATGACAGTGTCCTTTGTCATCGTTGTAGCTTTGCAATGTACGTCTGTAGCCATTGTTTAGTTTCATATGACACCTGAAAATTTATTTATGCAACCAACAACATAAAGTTCCGTGTATATATAAATGAAAGGGCCAAATAATTTACTTTTATTAATGTTGTTAGTAACACATACAAAGTCTACCCTGACTAAAGTTCACCTGTTATCTCTTTCATAGAATATTTGAACAATTAATTTATACAGTTATTTTGGATGAATTTTGTAGAACTTCCTCTTGATTTTTTCTTTCAGAATTCTGCCTCGTGCCCCTGGGTGAGTGCCCTGGGAGGGGTGGGGGGTCAGATGGCAGAGGAGCTCCTCATACCTGCGGGGGTGTCGTCTGCCATCGATGTCGTTGTCGTCAACTTGCAGGTAATAGACGTGGAACAATGTGGCTGTATGTTTCCTGTCCACAACATTATCTGTATAAATGAGTACATGGCCACTGGCAGTGGTGGACTTATGTGTATGAATAGCTTTTGTGCAGTAATTACAGAGTGCTGATTGTTTCCTGTAGAAGTTGAGTAGGTGATGGAAGGAATGGTGGAAGGAATGGTGGAAGGAATGGTGGAAGGAATGGTGGAAGGAATGGTGGAAGGAATGGTGGAAGGAATGGTGGAAGGAAAGGTGGAAGGAATGGTGGAAGGAATGGTGTGTCAGAGGTGAAGTGTAAAATGCTTGGAGTAGTTCTAAAAACTTGATACTATGCTATATGATAACATGCTTCTGCTTTTTAAATAACAACTGTTATGTAAATATATTTTAATATTGTTCATACAATACAGATATTTGTAGCTTATTGTTTCTGTAACATTAAAGGAAATGTTTGGCAGAGTATAGTGACACTTTTGTTGTTTCTGATTCTAGGAGCAGTATGCCAAGAACTTGAAGTGTCGCTTTGCCCTAGGAGGGGGGCTAGTTGTGGCTGCCAATGTGTCCCAGCCGGTCACTCCAGAGTCCACTCATGTCACCTGTCAAACTGTGAAGGTGAGTGTCCACTCATGTCACTATCATTGATTTATCAGTAAAGCAACCCTTGTTAGTTTACCACTGTCAATTAGTGAGTGACATCACTGTGTGACCAACATAGAGTGGACCAACAATGAGTTGACCGTTACTGAGTGACCATCACTGAATGACCACTACTGACCATCAGTGAGTGACCATTACTGAGTGACCATCACTGAATGACCAGCACTGAGTGACCATCACTGAATGACCATCACTGAATGTCTACTACTGACCATCAATGAGTCAGTGAGTGACCATCACTGAGTGACCATCAATGAGTGACCATCACTGAGTGACCATCACTGAGTGACCATCACTGAGTGACCATCACTGAATGACCATCATTGAGTGACCATCACTGAGTGACCATCACCGAATGTCCACTACTGACCATCACTGATTGATCATCACCGAGAGACCATCACTGAGAGACCATTATTGAATGTCCATCACTATAACATAATTCTGGCTTTCAAGAAATAATTTATTTATTTAAATGTTTTCAATATTTTATAAGTCAACATACAACAAATCACTGCTTGTAAATGTGCAACAATTACTGACAAGTGTAAAACTAAAAGTGTCAAACATGTAAAAAGTATAAAAGGTGAAAACCACAATTGCCAACAGAGCAATCCTACTGTCAACAACACAGACATTTGCTGTTGTAATTAGCAAAAACAAATTGTTCTGCCATATTTTATTCTTCTGAAGAGTTCAGTATCCTGTTGTTAAATTACCGGGTACATACACCTTCCAAGTATTAAGACAATTTGTATGAGATGAATCAATTGTGTGATGTGTCCAAGTGGTGATGATGCCTTCAGTTCAACTTTGAAGACAATCAGCCATTCCTGAGGGTGGCAGTGGATGTGTTATGGGGAGACAATAAACCACTCGACAGTCCAAACCAGACACATGGTAAGTATGCAGGAACACAGAGACAAGATGCGTGCATGTTGCTGAATTTCATTGCAGCCTCATCTGCATCTGAGAAGCACATTCTGAAAGAATCATTGAAAATAACAAAACTACTGTAGGTATTACACAACTGAAAAAAAGGGAATTTGCCTTTTTGAAACAGAATATTTGTCAATTTACCTTTTCCTGAAAAAAAATTTTTTAACGGATTTAAAAAAAATTTAAAAGGAAAATCAGTGTCTTTACAGATGGAACAAGAAAATATGAATGAAAATATTATCATACCATCTTAGAGGGTTTTTTGGTAGATTAAACTAAAGAATTTGACTGTGATTCATGTGCTGCCATGTGTTTACAGTTGAGATCTACAAGTGTGATGCCATGGAGTCCACCTGTGGTCAGTGCCTCGTCCTTGAGCCCTACTACCACTGTGGCTGGTGCATTGACCATTGCAGTCTGAAGGACAGGTGTAAAATCGGCTGGCTTGACCGTGCCCAGATCTGTCCAAACCCACAGATAACCTCAGTGAGTATGACACACAGAACATTGTATACAACATCTGGTTGTAACCCATCATTTAGACTGTCTATCATCCTCCTTCTTGGTGGTGATATCTCAATAAATCCTGGACCAAAAACATTTCAAAACATGCGCTTTGCCACTACTAATCTTCGATCTGTCCATCATAAATCTGCTGCCCTTTCTGATCTGATGTTATTTAAACACATAGACATTTTAGCTTTGACAGAAACATGGCTATCAGCATCTGATACATCAGCCTGTCTTGCTGACATTTGTCTATATGATTTTTGCCTATACCAACACCCCCGTCGTTCAGCAGGTAGGGGTGGTGGAGTCGCATTTCTTGTACCTGAAATATATATAAAGTAGAAATTATTCATACACCTCAATACCAAAGCTTTGAGGTAATATGTATTGTTATAAAAACATCCTTATCTGCTAATTTTATATGCATCTACTGTCCTGCAAGCACAAATACTTTTTTTTATGAATTTTCAGATTTCCTTGAAACCACCTTACAATTCCAAGAAAACCTTTACATGTTTGGAGATTTCAATATCCACCTTGATTTACCAAGTCTAAATACTAGATCATTCATGGATGCCCTTCAAACATATGCATTACATCAATACGTTTCATTTCCTACACATGTTCATGGTCATTGGCTCGATTTGTTTATTACTAGATCTACTTGCATTAACACCATTATTTCCTGCTGATGGTTTATCAGACCACTATTGTGTCATCATTGATTTGTGGTTGCAAGTTGGTTCAAGATCTAGAAAAAAAATGATCACATTTCGACCAATAAATAAAATTAACATAAATACTCTTCATGACGATCTAGCAAATTCCGATCTTTTGATCAAACCTAAAGCTACATTATGCGAGCTTGTTAATCAGTACAATGAAACATTAAGTAAACTCCCAGATAAACATGCCCCTAAACAAACCAAAAGTGTACAAGTTCGCCCTACATCGCCATGGATGTCTAATGAAATAATTATAGCAAAACGTTGTTGTCGATATCTTGAAAGAATTTGGCGGCGAACTCATTCTCCAATTGATCAATCCCATTATACTAAACAGCTACATACATGTAATCATATGATGTCAAAAGCAAAGTCTGATTACTGTACAAATTTTATCTCAGTAAATTCTGAAAACCCTTGCCAGATGTGGAAATCTGTAAACACAATTCTACATCGGCAGAAATTAAAAGCATTGCCTGAACATTCTTCATTGGATACATTGTGTAGTTCTTTTTCAAAATACTTTACAGATAAGATTGCTCATATTCGATCAAATTTTGTCATTAATGATAATGACTATGATTTCCCTGAACCACCACTTTCTGAAAAAACACTACAGAGTTTCACACTTGCAACTACTAATGAAGTTCTCGTTATTATTAAAAAAATAGCCTAACAAATCTTGTGATCTTGACCCATTTCCAACACTTACTAAAAAGCTGTATCGATCAACTCATCTTTCCCTTTACTACTGTCATAAACCTTTCAATGCCGAGTGGACTTGTCCCATGGGATTTCAAACAAGCTCTTGTAAATCCTCTTATTAAAAAACAAACTTTGTGCAAAAATGACCTAAACAATTATCGTCCTATCTCTAATCTCAGTTTTCTGTAAAAAATATTGGAAAAAGTGGTTGCTAATCGCCTTCATGAACATATTTACAACCATCACTTATCAAATTATCTACAGTCAGCATAAAAATGATTCCACTCTACCGAAACAGCTCTTCTCAAGATACACAATGATATAGTTGATAACATGGACAATGGCAAAGTCACAGCACTCACTTTACTTGATCTCTCAGCTGCTTTCGATACAATTGATCATTTAATCCTTTTATAACGCCTCCATATATATTTTGGCATTTCTGGCCCAGCTCTTCGGTGGTTCAAATCATATTTTTCAGACAGATATCAAAGTATTAACATATCTGGCACATTATCTTGTCCACAACACCTTCCATTCGGAGTGCCGCAAGGATCCGTCCTTGGCCCTGTTCTGTTTAGCTTATATACTACGTCGCTCAGCCAAGTCATTACTAATCATAATCTCAGTCATCACCTTTATGCTGATGACACACAGGTTTACATATCACTTTCACAATCAAATGCACAAGAATCTGTTTCGACTTTAAGTGATTGTCTTACTGATATATTGTTGTGGATAGAATCAAGTAAGCTAAAGCTTAATCCAGATAAAACAGACCTTATTATTATTGGCACTAAACAACAACGAAATAGAGTCATCAACCATTTTCCAGTTAAACTGCCTGGCAGTGATACATTCCCATCAGATACTGTTCGCAATCTTGGTGTTGTCTTTGACAGTGACTTCAACTTTCGCCAGCATATTTCTCAAGTATGTAAATCCTGTTTCTATCATATTCGTGATCTCCGTCGAATTCGGCGTCACATTTCTATATCTACTGCTAAAACAATATCAACGGCACTAATTAGCAGCCGTCTTGACTATTGTCATTCACTACTAAATAACATTGCTAAAAGAGACTTGGCTAAACTCCAATGAGTGTGGTTCTCAGGGCGCCTCGGTTTTCACCGTCACTACCACTACTTAAACAGTTACACTGGCTTCCAGTTTCTTAATGAATTAATTTTAAGCTGTCCACTCTTACATATGCTCTATCTACACAACAACCACCATACATGGCTAGTCTCCTGCATCTTTCAAATATCCCTAAGCAGCTCAGATCATAAATTTCACAACAACTTATTGTATCTAAAACAAAACTTAACTTTAACAAGATTTAACAAGATTTGCCATCCAAGCCAAAGTCCCAGATTGCAAGTGGACAAGGAAGCCATTGGCTTATCGAGAGTCCAACAATGTTCATCTACTTATAACCCGCCCTCATGAGATATGTGTCTACCTTATTTTTAAACATATTCACGCTGCTAGCAGTTACACAATCTGTAGACAATTTGTTCCATTCATTTATTGTCCTCTGTGAGAACGAATGCTTCCTGATGTCCAATCTACATTGATCCTTTACTAATTTTACCTCATGTCCTCTAGTTCTGCTATCCTTCTTGAGTGAGAAAAACATATTTCTATCAATATTTTCATACCCATTCAATATCTTAAAAACTTCAATCTGATCTCCTCTTAACCTCCTTGTCTCTAGAGTTGTTAAACCACATTCTTTCAGGCGTTCTTCATAACTAAGGTCTCTCAGTTCTGGAATCATTTTAGTTGCTCTCCTTTGTATGCGTTCAAGCGTATCTATATCCTTCTTACGATATGGTCTCCATGCTTGTATACAGTATTCTAAATGAGGTCTAACTATTGCTTTATAAAGAGGTATAATTAACTTTTTTCCCTTGTATGTTATGTTTCTTCTAATCAATCCAAGAATTTGATTACCCTTTGAAGCTGCAATACCACACTGCTCTGAAACTTTCATATCAGCGCTTATTGTAACTCCTAAGTCCTTTTCTTTTACAGTAGTACCCAGAACAGTATCTCCCATTTTATAGTTTACATTCAAGTTCCCATGTCCTGTATGTAGGCATTTACATTTCCCAAAATTGAACAACATCTGCCATTTCTCAGACCATTTCATTAATCTGTCTAGATCGTTTTGTAAATGTTGTTTATCACCATCAGTATTAACTTTTCTAAACAGTTTTGTGTCATCCGCAAATTTCAGTACGTTACTTGTTATACTGTCGTCCAAGTCATTGATATAAATTAAGAATAATATAGGTCCTAATACTGATCCTTGAGGTACCCCACTCAAAACCGATTTCCAATTTGAAACTTCTCGATCTACTACAACTCGTTGTCTTCTGTCAGTCAGCCATTGTTCATTGAACTTGGGTAAACATGCTTTCTCTGTCGCTGCGCCTAGGGTCTGGAATGAACTCCCTATCACTTTGAAAACATCTGAAACTATAGCTATTTTCCGAAAAAAACTCAACACATATCTATTCCAAATTGCATTTCCACCATAAACGTTCAGTTGTCACTCGTTCTGATACTGACTTTTGCGCGTCTCTGTTCATAAATAGCATAAATTAACTCACAAACTCTATATAATATACTGGGAAATATTGAATTGAACATCCATGGTACAAATAATCATATGCCACTAAGGTCGTATTTCACCAATCCACTATAATACGTTATTTGTCATTTGTTATTTGGACATCCCCATTAGATTCTAGACAATGTACTACCTGGTATATTACAGGATTACCTAACATATTGTGACTCTTGATATTTCAGTTCTCCCCCATGGCGGGGCCAGTCATGGGGGGTACCACAATCACTGTGAATGGAACTAACCTTGGCAGGGTCGTTGAAAACCTTGTAGGTGGTGTCACAGTCGCTGGTGTCCCTTGTGAAGTTCACGCACAAAATTATGTGCCTTCGATGAGGTTTGTTTTGGTATTGAGAATTGTCTGATTTGATTTGGTGTTATGTAATTCCGTCTGTGTCGGTTCTTGTTTCAGGAACTGTTTGTGGTCAGTTGGTTTTCCCTGTAAAAATATGAATTTAGGGTTTCACATCATGTGACATCACTGTGACAAATGATGTGGTGTTTAATTTCTTTCTCAATATTTTCAAATTGGGACTCATTTTTCACTTACATATATTGCAGTTTGTTCTCTTAATTAATTATAAGCTCTTGTTATTTCAGAATATTTGTGATGATGTGCTATCAACATTTGATTTTCATTTGGTTGTGCATTAGATTATGTAATTAGGTTGTGCATTAGATTATGTAATTAGGTTGTACATTAGATTATGTAATTAGGTTGTTCATTAGATTATGTAATTAGGTTGTTCGTTAAATTATGTAATTAGGTTGTGCATTAGATTATGTAATTAGGTTGTTCATTAGATTATGTAATTAGGTTGTTCATTAGATTATGTAATTAGGTTGTGCATTAGATTATGTAATTAGGTTGTACATTAGATTATGTAAATAGTAGTGTTAGTCTGACTTTACTTGGTACACTGAAGTACATTGTGGTATTATAGCACAATCATTTCTAACCAAATAACTTTATTATGTTTATGTGATACATCCCTTATATAATACTGCTTAATACGTCTGGCCTGTAGTTTAGTTTATATATTAATAGTCCAAACCTGTCACTCTAATGGAAACATCATATTGTGGTTATTTATTTATTTAAAAGTGACATTTACATTTTCTACAGGGCTGCATCTTATCTTAGGATCATAACTTTACTGCATAAATCTCAACATTTACCCCTGATTGGAAGTCATAAAGCTGACATCTTATGATGTTTCATATTTCAGCTTCACCTGTGTGACATCTACAGCTGCGTGTATGATGTCTGATGACAAGTGTATGACGTCTGAGTCAGGTGAAGTTCAGACAGGCAGTGTCAAGGTTGTGGTGAATGACACGTATGAGACAGAGTCGACACAACACTTCCACTATGTGGTAAGTCATGTGACACTGGTGTTCCTACAGTTCATGGGTGACACTTGTGTTCCTATAGTTCATGGGTGACACTTGATTGACCCTTTCAGGCTTACTACATTTCTAAGCAAACCACAGTATTAGTCAAACAGAGAGAATGTTTTATCTCTTAGTGGTGGGTTTTTTATTTAAAATTAATGAGATTTGGAGTAATTTTTATTTATTTCAGTTCTAACAGGTCCAAGGACCCAGTAACAAGACTGATAAAAGCTATCTGACTTAACCAAAAACATGATACACTGTACATATAAATATGTATAGATATAGACAGTAATAACAAGGGTATAAAACCATCCGAGACTACCATTTTCAGCATACTACAGACTCAGACTCAGACTCAGACTCATTTATTTTGACCAAGTAAATGTAACACAATCGACATATAAACAAAGTAAATAAAATAAATGGTCACGGAGACTCCCATTAAGACATTGAGTATGTCGCTATCATGGGAGCCACCACTGGTTTAGTCAAGCAATTGAAAATATTATATTAAAAATTAAGAATACAAGTGATAGCAATAATAAAAGTAGTAAGATTATAATTATATAATAATCATATATATATATATATATATATATATATATATATATATATATATATATATATATATATATACATATACACATACATATATATATATATATGTATAAACTAAATGTATACAAGCACATCCATGTACATATATGCATATGTATGGCTGCCTACAAGATATACCTACATATTAATTACACAAATAAATAACTATACACGTATGCCCTGATTTCGGCAAATGTAACAATTTTGTTTGGTACAGTTGTATTCATAATTACCAAGAAGATATTGTTTTATGTAACTGGAGAAACCATATAGACTATGAGTATGGACTTTGTCAGTAATATCATTTGGACTATTGTTAACAGTTCTAATCATGCTGTATCTAATACATTTGTTTGCGAAAACATGATTATTTCTTGACATAAATAAGCGATTTTTGTCTCGTGTGTCATATTGATGTATTTCAAAAGTGTTAGTATAAGGTATATTATAAAAATATTCAGGTAGTTGTTTATTTATTAATTTATGATAAAATTTAAGTTCTTGTAGCTTGTAGATGTCACTGACCTTTAATAATTTTAGTTCTTTATAAATAGGAGCAGTGTGTGCATTATATTTACTTAACGTGATTATTCTAATTGCTTTTTTCTGAAGTTTAAATATGCGTTGCGTTTGATACCCCCATGCCAATATACCATAGTTTATATGAGGTAATATGATAGAATTGTACATTGTCCTTAGAATATGCTGTGGTAAAAAATGTTTCAGTTTTTTTAGAATTCCAGTGGTTCTAGATATTTTGTATGCTACTTTGTTTATGTGACTGTCCCAGTTCAAGTGATTATTTAATGTGATGCCCAAAAAGTTGAAGTTATTTACATATTCAATTACAGTTCCATTTACTAATAGCACAGGCTTTTCTACTTTCTTTTGTGGCATATGAAAAATCATAGCTTTAGTTTTGTCAACATTTAGAGCAAGTTTGTTTACGTTAAGCCAGTCACATATCTTGTTTAGTTCTTCGTTTACATTGTTATTTAAGTCACCGGGTCGATTAAAGACATCTAATGTACTGGTTAGGGTTGTATCGTCAGCATAAGTTATGAAGTTGAAAAGGTCACTAGCAATTTGTAGGTCATTAATGTATATAATGAACAACAAAGGTCCTAATATCGACCCTTGCGGGACACCAGTAGTAATATATGCTTCTTTAGATTTTACGTGTCCAAATTGTACGTACTGTTTACGATTTGATAAATAGTACTTAAAGAGGTTAAATGCTGTGCCTTTTATGCCATAGTGCTTTAATTTATCCATGAGTATATTATGGTCTATTGTATCAAAGGCTTTTGATAAATCAATATATATATTTATTGGAGTTAGATGTTTGTCCATTTCCTGAATAATTCTGTCTATTATTTCAAGGGTGGCAAGTTCGGTTGAATGTTTCTTTCTGAAGCCATATTGACTACTGTAGTATAGCTCTTTATTGTGGAAGTATTCGTGTAGTTGGTCAAATATGACTCTCTCAAATACTTTAGAAATTGCTGGTAAGATCGAAATTGGACGGTAATTATCAAGAATGGTATTATCACCTTTTTTGAATAGTGGCATTACTTTAGCAACTTTTAGTTTGTCAGGAAATATACCTGTTGACAAAGATTGATTGAGTATTGTGGTGACAGGTTTACAAATTTCATGTTTTATTGTTTTTAATAATATAGTTGATATGCCGTCTTTGCCACTACTAGATTTAGGACGCATATGGTTAATTATATTAATTGTAGTATCTTCACTTATAGGTTTAAACGTGAATTTATGTATGGTCTGGTTTTTCAAATAATCTGTATGACATTTGCCGTTACTACCTATTTGTGATGCAAGTTTGGGACCAATATTTGTAAAAAATAAATTAAATTGATTGGCAATATCCGTTTTTTCGGTAACAGTTGTTCCATCAATTTTAAAAGAGTTAGGAAATTGTTCAGTCTTTGTTGTTTCATTAATTATTTCTTTAATAATTGACCATGTTTTTTTAATGTTGTTCTTATGTTTCTCAAATCTCGATTCAAAATATATTTTTTTGGCCAGACGAATATTTTTTTTAAGAATTTTATTATAAGCGTGCAGATTAGTTTTAAGGACCTGATATCTTGCTGTGTCTATAGTAGTTTGCTTCATTTTTAGATATAGCTTATCTCTAAACGTTATTGATCTAATAATACCTTGAGTAATCCAAGACGATTTTTTATATTTATGTTTGTTATATTTAATTGTCTTAGTGGGTAAGCATTTAATCATAGTATTTAAAATAATTTCTTCAAGAATGTTATAATTTTCGTTGGGATTACCATCAATATTCTTATTTAGTTTATCATAAATGTTTGAGTGTATTAATTCTAATCTAAACTTATTTAGCGAATCCGGACTTTTCTGTGTTATTGTTATGAATTTGGGTACCGTGTTTCGAGTTAATATGCAGTCCATGCAAATGAAACAGGGAAGATGATCAGAAATTTGGTTGATTAAAATGCCAGAAGTGGAGTTCAATGATCCCTCTGACAGTTTACATAAAAAATTGTCAATAAGTGTACCACGATGTTCTGAAAATCTGGTAGGCAATGTGATTCTAGGAAAGAAGCCTTGTGCACTGATCATGTCAAAGTATTCACTAAATACAGGTTTTTCTTTGATTTTCAGTAAGTCAATATTAAAATCACCTGCTATGATAACTTCACTCTTTGGTTTTTGTAAATGAGTGAGTATCGGGGTTAATTCGTCAATAAAGGTCTTGTAATTCTCAATAACATCTCTTGGTGGTCTATATATATTTCCTAGTATAATTTTTTTTTGGATAGTATTTCCAGTTATCTCAATAAACTGTCCTTCCCATACATTTGATACATTGTTAATAGATAATATTTTATAGTCATATTTATTATTAAGATATATCGATAGGCCACCATGAGCACTACAAATTTTACCTTGAGAGATTAATGTAAAACCATCTATTTGCAGCAAAGAAATGTTGGAGTCATTGGATAACCATGTTTCTTGTAAACAAATGGCTCCAATTTCACAGCTGTTGTTTCTTAAATTTTCTAATTTCATATTAATTTGATCCATTTTTGCATTAAGGCTTTGACAATTTAGACTCAACACTACAAAAGTATTCTGCTTGTTTTTTATTTTGTCTATTAATTCTTCATCAGTAAAATATGGAGAATGTTTAATAATTTCAAGTTCTCCATCGGGTAAACTTTCATTGAATTCGTTTGTTTGTAAGATGTGATTTAAAGAGTTAACTGTTAACCCTCCAACATTTCTTAAAAACGAATCATCATCGTTAAAAGGAAAACCATTTCTAGCCATGTTCAAAGTACTACATTAAAACATGATGCAGGCATTTAAATTAAAACATGTGAAACAGGCATGTAAAGCAGGCATATAGATTAAAACATGTGAAACAGGCATGTAGAGCAGGCATGTCGATTAAAACGTGAAACAGGCATGTAAAGCAGGCATGTAGATTAAAACATGAAACAGCATGTAAAGCTGGCATGTAGATTAAACCATGTAAAGCAGGCATGACACATTACACCTAGAAATGGTTTTGAACTGCAGACTTGAAGGTACTGGCATCCATAAATATATTATAACTATGTTCATTTGAATACAATTTGATGACAACAGTTTATTATCATTTCACTCTAAATTGGAAGAGGGAACATTTCTCTGTGGATATCATTAGGAAAATGACTTTGGCAATATTACAATAATATACACTGTCTTCTATTAAGATATAATTAGTTTTGCATTTCAAGCATTCAATTGAGTGTAGAGACGTTGGATAGTCATACCTTACATTGGCCTGTCAGGTTCCAACGTTGACGGACTTCCACCCAAAGAAAGGCCCCCAGTCGGGCGGTACCTGTGTGACCCTCCAGGGGGAGCATCTGGACACAGGCAATGATGCAGAAATCTTCGTCCAGAATGTCTCTGTCATCCAGCTTATCAGGTTTGCTACATGTTTTTTTATAAAAAATAATGCTGAGAAATATAATTTGCCAACATTTAATATTATTTTTTAAGTGTGTTATCTACATAATTGTTGCATTTTATTCCTTGGGTTTAATTTGAAGAAGTTAATACTTATTTCTTTACAATGTTTATTGATATGATATTTCGTTTAAGTCTACAAAGACTGACGTTGGCCTTACCTGAGGTCTTCTACTGTTCCCGTCAGAAAAAGTTACTGTAATAATTGGTGTAGACAATAATTTCAGAACGCAAAACAAATATTGTCACAGCAACAGTTAATAACGGGTGTGTGCCCACTGGCGCCAATCACTCTCTGACATTGTCTTTGTGCAGTGTTGATCGAGCTGGTGATACGCTTGAGATCAGTTGCAGTCCATTCTGCTTGCATGTACTGGAGCAATTTGTCATTGGTACTGACTGGATCTAAGCATCACATTAGCACAGTAAACATTTTGGACGCCATTTATCGCATGCTTGATTGAGAGTGTGCGAAGACGGTGCCAGGTGATAATTGATCCCAGATGAGAGCATACCCTTTATTCATTGTTTGTGTGACAAGATATTTGTGAGTAAACAATATTGTCTTTGTGTGTGTGTTTATTTCTGACACCAAATATTTTCTGAACAATTTTCTTTTCAAAACTTTGGAGGTTACTTTTATGCAGGGAATAAGTAATAGAGCATGTCAACTGCTGTAACTGTGAATGGGTAATCTTCTCTTGTTGTCCTCAGTCGCAACAACACGTATCTCGTGTTTGAGACGCCCTCTCAACAACAGCCAATCATGACCAGTGTACATGTCGTTATTGACAACCAGGAGTGTCACCTTGACAACAAGAAGTTTGAATACATCACTGATCCAACCATCAGTTCAGTGATGCCCAAGGAAACCATATTTCAGTGAGTTGTTTAGTTGAGTTTTGAATTAATGACACACCAGAATGGTCATGTCAACAGGTGTAACAAAGTGTAGAAAAACAGCCCTGTGTTAAATAAAGTAAACTAAAGTACTTTACTTTAGCAGGCTAGAGTAAATATTAAATAAAGGGTAAATCATAGATGATGAAAAAATTTGTGTCAGTGAACAATAAATGAATATGGTGGATGACGTTTGAACAAGGATTGAGTTAGTTGAACTTGGTTCTTTCACTTGTTTCAGTGATGGTTTTATACCAAGTGATTTTAAGGTAGCGAGGGCAGCTATTATATGCTTGTCTTGAATTGAATAGTTTCAAATTAAGTTTTTAAGATAAATTAACCATTTCTTCACATATTGTAGTTGAAATGCTATAAATATTCCAGATTAATAACATTTGGAGTTTTTTATTTATTTGGTTATGTTACAAGATTTTAAAAACATTTTTGTAAATGTGAAAAACTAGCCACAAAATCCGAAATTATATAGTTTTGAGAAAATCCCCAAAGAAATAAATTACACATGTATATATATATATATATATATATATATATATATATATATATATATATATATATATATATATATATATATATATATATATATATATATATATAAGTATGACAGTGTCACTGATAACGTTAAGGTAGATTTTGGTTAACATAAACGAAGTCAAAAGTGGCAGTGTATTTTTGACAGAAACCCTTCACCAATCGTAATTCCAAACCATGTAAAGTTGCTTACGTGTAAAATGCATTTATATGTCAAATTGCAGCATCGTAAGTGTTGTGGTTTTGATATAAAAAATTAATTAGGTAATGTTTCCTGATTGTTAGTGATAACAGAAATGTCAATAGATACGCATACCAAGCTTGAAATGTGACGATTTTCACTTGTTGACAAAAAATAATGGCCATTTGTAATATTGTCATGTCCTCTTAATTTGCCTCCACAGTGGGCTTTGAATCTGTAATTGTAACGTGTTGTCGTCTGTGATATCAGGTTACGCCAGCCATCTGACAAACATGTTATCCGGCGTGGTCGTCAGGCTGTTTCCGTTTTTATATATTCAAAAGCACAGTAAACTACGTTAGCTCTGAAATGTGTTGGTTTAAGGACATGATTTAGTTAGGTAGATATAATACTGACGTGTACTGGAATCACAGTAACCAGACAATATGTTCCGCTTTCATGGCGAACGAATATAGTTGGTTCGAACATCATAGCACTCGCGGTCATTACTATGGAAACATTGTCAGCGTGTCTAAGAAATCAGGAGGATTTCAAAAAGGACTGTTTTTTAAAGGATGAATTGGCAAAATATGACGTTATTATTTGTGGTGTCGACGTTCAGTTCAATCTTTCCTAGCATGTTATGAAGAAGAAAAAAATCAACTAACACACTAGCTGCCCCAACTACCTTAAGTGTTTCTCATGCATAGCTTCTTCAATACAGTTTAATTCTGACATTATTCTGACGTTATCAGATATATCCTGGATCAGTGTGGCTTGTTCATTTTGAATGGATGATCTTTCTCAATGTTAGTTTCTAAGGGTACAGTCACCTCAGTGAGGTGAATTATGTTAACGGCTGATTACGTGTTCATTGCTACTCCAAAGTCTCCAGTCAGAGATGTGTTTGTGATTTGCAGAGGAGGCATTCGTCTAATAGTGCGTGGAACTGCACTTGACTCTGTTGCTGAGCCAAAGTTGGTGCTCATGTTACCAGGAGATCATGTATACGTGGTAAGTAGGATAGCTCTATCTAGGTGGATACTGGTGCTGTATAAGACCACACATTATTATTATAATTAATAATAAGTTCATGATTTGGCTTCATGTCTGGTGGAACACTGTTGCCATGGTAACTGAGATGCCAACCTTGTTGCAGCCCTGCACTGCCGTCACGGCAACGGAGATGCACTGTCTTGTACCCCGTCTTGGCATCAAACGAGGTAGTGCACTGTTTGTCAAGTTCGGCTTCCTCATGGACAAAGTGACGGCGCTGCAGAAGATCAGCACAACACAGCCAGACATTGGTAGGATGCGGCTCCTCCCAAACCCTGTTGCCTATGACTTCCAGGAGGATGGAAGAGTACAGGAGTACAACGCAGAAGGCTTGGTGATTCTGGGGAGTAGCTTCATTGAGTTGTATGATCCATGTCATCATGTGTCATCATGTGTCATCATGTGTCATCACGTGTCATCATGTGTCATCACGTGTCATCTATGTCATCACATGTCATTTACGTTGTTTGCCTCATTCGTGTTGTCCTGTCATATTGCTATGAATTTATAGCTTAGTCACTGTTAAGATAATTTCTCGATCTTATGTTTAATTTTTATTCATTTGACATTTATTTTATACATTACTATTATTTTAAACATTAATTAATTATATGTCTCTAGTACCAAATGGTGCCACTATAAGATCAAATAAAATGGTGCTGCGGTATTTCCCAGGATTATTTTTATATATAAAACATATAAATAAGACGATTATTGATTAGCTGCTTACAACAATTCATTGATGTGTTCCCTGCAGGGGGAGAATCTGGACGTCCTGGGCCACTTCCCCCAGACCTTCCATATCACGGTGGGCAACTCCCCCTGCAATGTCACCGCCTTCCAGACCAATCAAATTCTGTGTGTGCCGCCGCACCAACCCCTTGACCCCGGGGAAGACAGGAAGGCCGCAGTGGTGGTGAGGACGAGTAGAGGGCCGAAAACTCTTGCTTGATGATACTTGAGACAGTCTGAGCAATAACACATTGTTTATAACATTTCGGTTGATGGAATGAAAAGGATTTTTAAAAATATACTTGTAGGATATTTTTGAGATACAGTTATTGCAGTAGATACAGGTGTTCAATCTGTGATGCAGTGATAATTGTTTCAGTCAGTATTATATACCATAATAATGTTCATAGATACAAACAATTTGTTAGAAAACTTAAGTTAGACAGATTGGTAATCTGTAATAATTTTTGAAGCAACGTAATGTGTTTAACCAATTTTATTCTGACAAAATAATCAAATAATAGTGAAAATATAAAATTGGATGCACATATCCAGCAGGCATATCATCAACAGCCGTAAAATAATGTTCTCTCCAAATGCAATTAAAACATCATAATCAGGATGACACATTAAAATTAAACAGATATCTACCAAATTATATAATATATAAAAACAACTATGGTCGGGTAATGAACATGTGTATGGCCAAGATGTTAGAATAGATATAGTTTATCCTTGGACAACTCAGATCATCTATTTCACAACTCAATATTCCTAAAACAAAACTTTACTTGGGCAAACATGCTTTATCTGCCACTGCGCCTAGAGTCTGGAATGAATTCCCCATCACTTTGAAATCATCTGAAGCTATAGCTACTTACCATAAAAAACTGAAGACATGTTTATTCCAAATTGCATTTCTACCTTAAATCTTCGGTGGTCCCTCGTTCTGATAGTGAATGTTCATCCCTGTTCAGGATAGGGCTTAATGATTCTGTTTTGTTGCGCCTCTGAACTCAGGTTTTTGGGGATATAGGTGCTACAGAAGTTTATTATTAGCATCATTTTATGATAAATATGATCAGACTGTACTTAAAGCTACACAAATTGGTAAACTTTAAATGTTTGTTCAAGTATATAAATTGTTTAATGTTGTTTGTCTATTAGCTTTGTGCACTGAAGTTGAGATTGTTTGACCAGGTGACATTGGGCAACTTCCGGGCCGACATTGGCTACCTACACTACACCAAGGAGGCTGGCTCCCTTCCTATGCTTCTCATCCTTGTGATAGTCCTGGGCATCTCCCTTCCTGTCCTCCTCATCCTCCTCTTCCTCCTCTTCATCTGCCTGCGACGTCGTTACTCACAAACCCACAAGAAACCCATGGTGAAGTTAGTGCCGGACTCACAGGGCAGTCTCCGGCCCATGTACCGGACAAGCAGTACTGACCGCAATGGACAGGCCCTTGAGATGGTCCCTCTGAAGGCTGATGAGGACGGGGCAGTAAGCGGTCAGGCAACAGACAGCAGTGATGGTCAAGGCAGCAGCAGCAATGGTATGTATGTCTTCATGTAGGCCTCATCGACATTCAAGGCCAGTTAATGTTGACTTTGTGTTGTTGTAGATTATTGATCTTTCCTGGCCTTGAAAGTCCTGCACTTAGCATTCAATCCTTGATAACTGATTCTAAATTAGCTATTTTATGTTTGTACACTTAATTATTTGCCTCTTCTGTCCTATTGACTGCTGCTACAATGACTTGGTGACAGACACTATAATTATCTATGATATTATAAAAATGTCAACTTCACACATATCAACAATGTATATAACATATATAACTAGTTAAACAGCAATTACTGGGTATGTGAATCAATGTAGATGTCCCTGTATATGTGTGTATGAATTTGTAAATGTCTAAATAGGTTATAAATAAATAATTGTAAATTTGTATAAATGTCTGTAGCAAACATTCCTGCAACTGTATGTAACAGTGGGGAGCGGTGGTCTAATGGTTAGAGCATCCGCCTGTTGATCGAGAGGATGGTGGTTCGATTCCATCTCCGCTGTTTCGAAGCTTGGGCAATTTGGTTCACCCCACTTTGCCCGTGTCTTTCGGTAGAGACACTAAAAGCCATTGGTCCAAACTCCTGCGTTAGCTCAAGATTGGGCTGTTTGGAGTATAACTACTTAAGACTTGAGAAACACTCTGTAAATGGTCCTGTAACAATATATAAATGTCCCTGTAAATATGTGTTAAAATTGCTGTCAATAACTGTTTGTAAAAAGTTTTCTGTGTGCAAATGTTCCTGTAGCTGTCTGTAAATGTTCCTGTAGCTGTCTGTAAATGTTCCTGTAGCTGTCTGTAAATGTTCCTGTAGCTGTCTGCAAATGTTCCTGTAGCTGTCTGTAAATGTTCCTGTAGCTGTCTGTAAATGTTCCTGTAGCTGTCTGTAAATGTTCCTGTAGCTGTCTGCAAATGTTCCTGTAGCTGTCTGTAAATATTAATTATTCCTGTAACTATCTGAAAATGTTTATTATTCATGTAACTGTATGCAAATGTCCCTGTAGCTCTGTAAATGTCTCTGTAAATCTGTTGTAAATATCCCTGTAACTCTGTTGCAAGTGTCTCTGTAACTCTGTTGTAAATATCCATGTAATTCTGCTGTGCAGCCTGTCTGAGTGCCGTACTCAATGGAATTCACGACACAATCCTGAAGCGCACCATTCAAGAAGTACTGGTGCCGAGAGAGAGATTGGAGATTGGTGATGTCATTGGCAAAGGTACGCTTCTCCCATATGTGGGTGCATAGCTGAAGTTGGTGCATTTTAATATAAATTATGATGTTTACTGGACTGATTTGTGAACCAGACTACACATTTGATACTGGTGTATTTGTTGTAGACAAAGAAAATGTTGTTACTTCCAAGAATCAATGTCATAGTTTATTAGTTTTATATGCGTTGAAATTATTTTGGTTAATGTATTTATTGTCTTATTTAATTAAACTACATTGATTAATTAATTGATTAACCACTGCTTCATTAGTGTCCTGTAATGATGATGTGACACATTAGTGTCCTGTAATGATGATGTGACACATACTTGTGTTCTCAGTGTAATTCTGCCATTAACTTGGTTTTTATGTCACTCATCTTTCCACATGAATGGGGCTACATTACAACTGTAATTGTATTCAGTGTAATCAGCTACAACATGTGAACAGTTACAGTTGCAGTTACAAATACAATTGTTTTGGTATTCCAGTGCTCTAAGTTAAATTATCAGGTGTACCCATAATTTCTATTAATATTTCTACTCCACTAATTACAAAGAAGCCACTGTAGATAGACCATGGTGCAGTTGTAAAGAATTGTATGTAGTTACCAATTTAGTGTAGTTACTGTTTAGTGAGTAACTGACAGTTGTTTCTCTTCCCCAGGTCACTTTGGCTGCGTCTACGTTGCTCGCATGCGAGATGCGGAACTTGGTTTTGCCGTGAAAGTTGCAGTGAAAACTCTGCAAGGTACGTTGAGTGGATTCTTCAGGTGTGTTATTGCTGCTTTGTACGTCGGTGTCTCTTTCTATGATGATATTTAATTAACTTTCACTTGTGCAACTTCATATGTACATTGTTATCTAAGGGATGATTTCAAAACTCTGATGTGCGACACTACACAAAATTGATTTCATGGGGAAAGGGTCTGAGCATCTGGTTCATTTTTCATTGTATCTCCTATAACAGCGACTTATTTGTTCTAATAGGAATCAATGACCCTTTTTCATTTTTGTTTTGTTTTTTATTATTATGAGTATAGGTTAATTATAGTTTAAGTATATACACAATATATTTGTATAAAATATAGCAGTATACTTGTAAACTGCACACTGTATAATTTAATTTGGGGGAATAAACATGTTGTTCTTGTTCGTGTTCATCAGTGTATTTCACAAAAACATTGTTTATTTTCTGATCACAGTTATTAAGGGGCTGACTTGGAGTATGTGCAGACAGTTTTGTATTATGATGACTGAAACACTACATGACGAATAAAAAGTTGCACACAAGTCGATGTAGTTCAAAGTTTCAAGTAGGGTTGCGTAAGTCAAAAAACCGTATTGCATTACATATTGGTGGGTGGTGGTTGCCAGTCTGTTTTGCCAAAAAATCAATCCCAACTGCAATATTTCATAGCTGCAGCAAGGGTCATCAACCAGGGGCTCCCTTCCATGTATTCAGTCCAGTGTTGCATACGTGGAATATCATGATTATGCTTCAGGATGAAATGATGGTCATTTGATTGGCAATACACACATTGTCCTGTGTCCTATGCCATGTACAGGGTGGTGGGGTACTGCTTTGAACATTATGGCTTTTTGGACTTTGCAAACTTTTGAGACCATCTCTTACATGTCTGCAGAACTGTCCCCTTGAGTAGAGTCTGCTGTGAGTCAGTCGTGAGTCAGTCGATGGTTCACAAAGTCTATGTCTACTGTAGGCAATGACTTCAACCAAGAAGCAATCGAGTCATTCCTAGCCGAAGGGGTTATCATGAAGGACTTCGATCACCCTCACATCCTGCGACTACTTGGCATGTCCATAGACGAGCGCGGCAACCCCATGGTCATCCTGCCTTATATGGCTAATGGCGACCTTAGAAGCTATGTCAAGGACAAGACACGGGTAAGGTCACATGATATTCAACTCTTTACGTAAATTTCTAATAAAATGACGTAGTGTTGAGGTGAAATGAGTAGCAGTTGATGCAGCATTTAGTAATGACAGTAGAAGTAATTATAAAAGTTTGTAGTAGTTACAGTATAATAATTTATTATACTTATCATGATACTTTGACAGGTGGCATGGTTCGCAGCTTGTTGTGTTTGATTCATTCTGTGTTCATTTAAAGGGGCCTTCACACTTCATTTAGCTCATCCCAAATCGTTGATGGTCATAGCTAGTGTGTTACTAGTTTAAGTAATATTCGCAGTCCATTTAACAAAAGAGTGCTTTAATGCTTTTGTTGAATGAATTGACATATTTTTTTAGATTGGGTAACTTGCGATAGTGCTTTATGTTACAATATATAAAGATGGGCCATTTTTGCCCTTTTTTTTAATTTTGGTTTTGCCAAAGCACAGTTTGTCCAGTGATTGCATCAAAACTGAATAACAAGTTTGCACAAACGAGCAGGCATGTCGTAGTGGATATTAGATAGGTTTGAATTTGTGCAAAATGAGTCTGAAATGAGACAAGTGAAACATTGAAGTCAGCTTTAAGGAAAACTTCTGGTGTGTTGTTGCAGAGCTTCACGGCACGCCAGTTGTTGCGTCTGGCCCAGCAGGTGGCTGAAGGCATGGCCTATCTTGCCAGCCTCAACTTCATACATCGAGACCTCGCTGCCAGGAACTGCATGTGTGTACCTGGCGCTCTCTCTCGAGTCACTTGTTTGTTTAAAGGGAATGTATAATATTCTTTGATTAACTGAACAGCAGTTTTATGGGCCACTGCGACGCTGTTTCATTAGTTATTAATATTCATAGCCTATCAGTCGGTAAAAGATATCCATACAAAATGTAATAAAATATTAATATTTTTTCAACATATATTGGGATCACTTTACAGCATTAAAAGACAGAACACTAATTTAATGGTGAAATACAGTTTTCCTTTGGGTGATTTGTTGATCTGTTAAATTCCCATTTTATACAATTTATGATGGTAAATGCACTATAGCAATAAATACACTTTAGCAATAAATACACTATAGCAATAAATACACTATAGCAATAAATACAATATAGCAATAAATACACTATAGCAATAAATACGCTATAGCAATAAATACACTATATCAACAAATACAATATAGCAATAAATACACTATAGTAATAAATACACTATAGCAATAAATACACTATATCAACAAATACACTATAGCAACAAATACACTATAGCAATAAATACACTATAGCAATAAATACACTATAGTAATAAATACTCTATAGCAATAAATACACTATATCAACAAATACACTATAGCAACAAATACACTATAGCAATAAATACACTATAGCAATAAATACACTATAGCAATAAAGATTCAAACATAAAATATACCTTTGTTAATTTAGACGAACGTTGAGATCGGAAAATTCAGAGAATTATGGCATTTTAGTTATACGAAACCTCGACTAGTTACGTGTCAGTTGGCAGAAATGACCAGTCATTGTCACAGCTTAGACACAGAAATGACCAGTCATTGTCACAGCTGAGACACAGAAATGACCAGTCATTGTCACAGCTGAGACACAGAAATGACCAGTCATTGGCACAGCTGAGACACAGAAATGACCAGTCATTGTCACAGCTTAGACACAGAAATGACCAGTCATTGTCACAGATGAGACACAGAAATGACCAGTCATTGTCACAGCTGAGACACAGAAATGACCAGTCATTGTCACAGCTGAGACACAGAAATGACCAGTCATTGGCACAGCTGAGACACAGAAATGACCAGTCATCGTCACAGCTGAGACACAGAAATGGCCAGTCATTGTCACAGCTGAGACACAGAAATGACCAGTCATTGGCACAGCTGAGACACAGAAATGACCAGTCATTGTCACAGCTGAGACACAGAAATGACCAGTCATCGTCACAGCTGAGACACAGAAATGGCCAGTCATTGTCACAGCTGAGACGCAGAAATGGCCAGTCATCGTCACAGCTGAGACGCAGAAATGGCCAGTCATTGTCACAGCTGAGACACAGAAATGACCAGTCATTGGCACAGCTGAGACACAGAAATGACCAGTCATTGTCACAGCTGAGACACAGAAATGACCAGTCATTGGCACAGCTGAGACACAGAAATGACCAGTCATTGTCACAGCTGAGACACAGAAATGGCCAGTCATTGTCACAGCTTAGACACAGAAATGACCAGTCATCGTCACAGATGAGACACAGAAATGACCAGTCATTGTCACAGCTGAGACACAGAAATGACCAGTCATTGGCACAGCTGAGACACAGAAATGGCCAGTCATTGGCACAGCTGAGACACAGAAATGACCAGTCATTATCACAGCTGAGACACAGAAATGGCCAGTCATTGTCACAGCTGAGACACAGAAATGACCAGTCATTGGCACAGCTGAGACACAGAAATGACCAGTCATTGGCACAGCTGAGACACAGAAATGACCAGTCATTGTCACAGCTGAGACACAGAAATGACCAGTCATTGTCACAGCTTAGACACAGAAATGACCAGTCATTGGCACAGCTGAGACACAGAAATGACCAGTCATTGGCACAGCTGAGACACAGAAATGACCAGTCATTGTCACAGCTGAGACACAGAAATGACCAGTCATTGTCACAGCTGAGACACAGAAATGACCAGTCATTGGCACAGCTGAGACACAGAAATGGCCAGTCATTGTCACAGCTTAGACACAGAAATGACCAGTCATTGTCACAGATTAGAGACACAGAAATGACCAGTCATTGTCACAGCTGAGACACAGAAATGACCAGTCATTGGCACAGCTGAGACACAGAAATGGCCAGTCATTGTCACAGCTTAGACACAGAAATGACCAGTCATTGTCACAGATGAGACACAGAAATGACCAGTCATTGTCACAGCTGAGACACAGAAATGACCAGTCATTGGCACAGCTGAGACACAGAAATGGCCAGTCATTGTCACAGCTGAGACACAGAAATGGCCAGTCATTGTCACAGCTGAGACACAGAAATGGCCAGTCATTGTCACAGCTGAGACACACAAATGGCCAGTCATTGTCACAGCTGAGACACAGAAATGACCAGTCATTGGCACAGCTGGGAGATAGACATTTGTAATTTTTCAGCACTGACATGTTGTGTGCCTGCAGGATTGATGACGTGATGACAGTGAAGGTGGCAGACTTTGGCCTGGCGCGCTGTCTGTACCAGAAGGAGTACTACAGCAGTCGGGAACACAAGGGCAAGATGCCCATCAAGTGGATGGCACTGGAGAGTCTCGAGGACTTGATCTTCACCACCAAGTCTGATGTGGTCAGTGCCCACTTATTGCGGTCTGGTCCCCACTTATTGTGGTCTTTCCCCACTTATTGTGGTCTGGTCCCCACAGTGTTTTCACTAAAACCAGAAATAAAAAAATATATACAGTAAAGCCTGTCTTGGCAGACAGCTGTCCATAATGGACACCTGTCTAGAATAGAAAATTTGAAAGTCCCGAATTACTCGCTATTAGTTTGCACTGTCCACTAACTGCCCATAATGGCCATCTGGCCAATGTGGACAACAAACAGGTAAGTTGGATCCAACCATTCATAGTCACACTGCCGCTTGTGGACAGGTCAAAGTGCATTGACGATCCTGCGAGTCAATCTAGCTGAGCCACCGCTGATACCCATTAAATTCACTAAGTGTGTATTCTGTGTCATACCATGTGCGTAATGTCGTCAAGAAGTATAAGAAATCTGATCTAAATAAGGCGAGCCTCTTGCATAGCCCCAGCCTAGGCCACTGTCAGCGGTGTAAACTTTCACCCCTTGGTTTTCTTGGACATCAGCTCACCTTTCCAAAACCCTTTGACAAAGACTCCAAGTTAGAATTCGCGGAAGCCAAGCTCCAACCAAAGTGAATGAACAAGGAGAAATTTGTCAACGTTGCTATCCGCCTGACAGCAGTGGACCACGTACAATTTGTTTTAATTACGTTACTCGGCGGATTAATCATTTGCTCGTAGAGGGTTCAAAGAAATGGCGATTACAAGGGACCGATCAAAAGCCCCTATGATCTCAGGTATTGTTACCCACTTTTCAGGAGCACTTTTCCACTGTTGACACCCATTAATGCATGAGAATAGTCTGAGTCTGTCCCTGGGCAAGTCCATAGACATTGTAACATGTACACTGTAAGAGAACTCTCTCCTCCGTACCACACCTACGACTGTATCCTCCTCCTGCAGTGGTCCTTTGGGGTGTTGCTATGGGAGCTGATGACCCGCTGCATGGCGCCCTACCCTGACGTCGACGTCTTTGACATCAGGAACTACCTGGCCAGTGGGCAGAGACTGAGGCAGCCCAAGTACTGCCCTGACAGCATGTGAGTAGTGCACAATGGGTCTGTTCATGATCTCTTGAAAGGTGAGGTCCTGCCCAGTGCCCATACAACAAGTAGTTAGACATTCCAGGGTCTGCCCAGTGCCCACACAACAAGTAGTTAGACATTCCAGGGTCTGCCCAGTGCCCACACAACAAGTAGTTAGACATTCCAGGGTCTGCCCAGTGCCCACACAACAAGTAGTTAGACATTCCAGGGTCTGCCCAGTGCCCACACAACAAGTAGTTAGACATTCCAGGGTCTGCACAGTGCCCACACAACAAGTAGTTAGACATTTCAGGGTCTGCCCAGTGCCCACACAACAAGTAGTTAGACATTCCAGGGTCTGCCCAGTGCCCACACAACAAGTAGTTAGACATTCCAGGGTCTGCAGTAAAATTACATCTTTTTGCAAGAATTTTTAAATGTGTAGAGTTTATGTGTGCTGTGTTTGCTCCACAGCTACAAGATAATGTCTGAGTGTTGATGTGTTGTGTTTGCTCCACAGCTACAAGATAATGTCTGAGTGTTGATGTGTTGTGTTTGCTCCACAGCTACAAGATAATGTCTGAGTGTTCACGAGTATTGTGTTTGCTCCATAGCTACAAGATAATGTATCAGTGTTGATGTATTGTGTTTGCTCCACGAGTTTTCATGTGTTGTGTCTGCTCCATGTAGTATAGCTACAAGATAATGTGTCATATTTGCTCCACAGGTACAAGATAATGTGTTGTGTTTGCTCCACAGCTACAAGATAATGTGTTGTTTTTTCTTCACAGCTACAAGATTATGTGTTGTGTTTGCTCCACAGCTACAAGATAATGTGTCATATTTGCTCCACAGGTACAAGATAATGTGTTGTGTTTGCTCCACAGCTACAAGATAATGTGTTGTTTTTTTCTTCACAGCTACAAGATAATGTGTTGTGTTTGCTCCACGGCTACAAGATAATGTGTCATATTTGCTCCACAGGTACAAGATAATGTGTTGTGTTTGCTCCACAGCTACAAGATAATGTGTTGTTTTTTCTTCACAGCTACAAGATAATGTGCTGTGTTTGCTCCACAGCTACAAGATAATGTGCGAGTGTTGGCACGCCAAGCCGGAGAAGCGGCCGAGCTTCATTGACCTAGTCAACCAACTTGAACTGTTGCTCAACCCTCCATCGAAGAGAAGGTTCCCTCTAGACGGCGGCGAACCAATGTACATGAACATCCGGCTCGAGTCATCCGATTATCTAGAACCAATAGCTACAGAGGACAGCGACCATGGGCAGAAGATAGGGCATGACCTGGGGAAGATGGATGTTGTGTGAAGAGTATTCTTTCCTCTGTCTTCTCTCTCTGTCATTCCTAGCAGACTTGTTGGCAGGTTCATGTTTACTGTCATAAAGAGGCAATATTGTCTGTGTTGAGAAGCCGACCAAGCTGAAATTTCTTGTTGAAAACTGCTGGATGTTTTGGAAGATGTTACATATGAATGGTTTGTATTGCAGAATATTTGAGGCATTCAGGTCAAGGAACTTTGTTTGTTTGGTGTGTCAGAGGAACATCGTTCAGAGTGTCAGAGATTAAAGTTGTTCAAAGTGTCACTGAGGAAAGTTGTTCAGAGTGTCAGAGATGAAAGTTGTTTAGTGTCACTGAGGAAAGTTGTTCAAAGTGTCACTGAGGAAAGTTGTTCAAAGTGTCACTGAGGAAAGTTGTTCAAGTGTCATCGAGGAGAGTTGTTCTAAGTGTCATTGTGGATAATTGTTCAGTCACAGTTAAATATACAAATTGTTTGACATTTTGTTCTTCACTGTTCAAAGCCAGTCAGTATGGTTGTTAACATTTTTAAATATATATATATATGACATGTTTGATATTTCCCTGTTCATGCGCTAGAATACAGGTTTGGCAGGTATTATATTTGATACATGAGTGACAGTAGTTTTCTTATTCACGAGGAATATCTGGGCAGGTTTTGTGGAAATATGTTGGATTTATGAGATAGATATTTGTATCCTTCTCTGACACACACAGTATGTAATTATTGCTGTTCTACATTACATACGCACTGAGAACTGACATATGCCATGTACACTTCTATTCTTCAAATTAATTTTTTTGCTGTTGTTTGGCGTTGTCTACTTATACGTAGAACAGTTTCAACTAAATCTGTTCCTTGGGTAGGACTACTGATTATATAAGGTTTGGGAGAAAAATACACGAAAGATAGTGGTTTAGGTCACTGGGGGCGTTCACCAGTTGATGTCGCACCCTAACCTGTTGAAGGGGGTTGTTTAATGAACATTTCAACCCCAGAACCCACCTAGTTTTTCCTCAAATTTATTAAACTCTATTGTTGAATTGTACAAATGGTCACAAGTGTAATGTGGACTGAGCCAGCTTCCTCATCGCTGTCTCTGTTTTTGAGATGAACGATCCCCAGGGTTCCACGAGTGAGACGACCCCCGAGGTTCCTTGAGTTAGTTTAAGACTATCGTAGACGGCTCCAGTATGTCTCCGTGCATTGTAACTTGCTTTTATTTAATCTGTAATTAATTATTTATAGATACTTGTAAAATTATTTTACTCATGTTTCCCACGCTGTAGTTCTAGGAAACTGTAATTTATGCCAGTAAATATAAATAACTTGTGTACATCACGCTCCATATTTAATATAATTATACAGTTTAAGTGTGTGGAAATTGTGAATGAATTAGATTTTAAGTGCAATACATTTTTACCCTTTATGTGTGCTATCTATGTGACGGTGTGGAACATATATTTGTATGTATGTCTCTGTTGTGTACTTGCCTGCTCTCTTCACAACTCTAGCAGACTTGTTAACAAATGAGTCAGATTGACTCTTTGAAAGTTTCATGAGACAAACACACACTGTGTTAAAACTGGTTCCGCACTTGATTTAACGCATCACAAATCAGGTTAGCTGTATTTGTAGGTTGTGAATAGTTTGAATAATATGCACATCTTTGATGAAATCGTTGTAAGAATTGACTTCAATCGTTAGATCAGGTAACTTGTGAAAGTGACAGTAGCCTTATATGTTATAGTATATCAAGGTGGGCTATACATGGCCACTTTTGCCATTTTTAACTAAAATTATTTACTAATTTTTTTCCGATGATTTCATCAAAACTAAACATATTTGTAGAAATTTGCTGGCAGGTCATAATCGATAGGTCTGATTATTTGAGAAATGAATCTGAAATGAGACAAGTGGAAAATGTAAGTCAAAATGTAAATGAAAAAGTAAGTGCAGAGACAAGTTTAAGGTTTACCTGTGTACCATTGTATTGCTACATTCATCACTTCACATGTAATTACGACGTTGCCTTTAAATTCTAAGGTAAACTACAATTATAATAATGTGCCAAATGTAGTTAATGAAGTTGTAATTTCGTAATCCTGAGGTCTGTTACAGTGCACTTGTTCATATGCTAATTAGAAACCAGGATGTTTAATAATGTTTATTAAAAAAAAAAATTATATTGAGATGAAAACTTAATTAAGGTCAATATGCTCTTGAAATAATTATATATATATACATATATATATTATACGAATAAGAGATATGAATGATCTGACTTTAGCAAAATAGTTTAGTTTATGTATACATTGATGTGCCATATGTAAGCATATGACAAATATATAATAATTGTACCATTGTAGATGTCTTATAAATTGTGTGTTATAGATTTAGTTTTATTATATTGTGACAGATTCTATGACAAGTGGTTAATGTGTTTATATATAGTAGCATCATTGTTAATTGCATACGTGCTTAGTTGTATTTCTAGTATTGGTAGAATTGTTTTAGGTATAATAATTGTCTTGTGTACATTACATAATTCTTTAATGATTGTTACAAGAGGCTGTATATTGTCTAACACTAAAGAGTATAGGTGCCAACCCTGGGTGGTGCATGCCTGTAAAACTGGTAACAGAATTCTGTAAGAAATCCATAAGACCCACAAACAATCCTGATCAAAATGTCCTCATGGTATGATGATCTATGTCCGTTGGATTGCTGCACATGCTCAAAAGGAACTATCTGTGCAAACTGGGATATTGTTCGGTCTTGCGAAACTTTGCACAGGCGAGTCCTTGATCGCCATAAAACATATTTATATCAATCAGTGAGCTGACTGCGCACATATAAAATATTGAAGAGTCGTGTTTTAGAAAATTTTTTAATTGATGATTTTTTACGTGCTATTGACAAACACGAGCCATATCCCGTAATGCAAAGAAAGCCTTGTTTAAAATGCACAAAGCCAAGGAATGTCAACTAAGCCCATAAAATCTAGGTACCAGTAAACCATAAGAGTTGGCACCTGTACAAATGGTAAACTGTTTGACTGTGTAAGATAACTGTTAAGAGGTTGTATATGGTCTATAGTTTGAGGCAGGCCTATCTGTGTTGTATCAACACTGCCACGGAGTCACAGCCTTCTGAAGCACAACAGTTTTATGGTCAATATTTTAAGTTAATTAAGTGACAAATTGTTCTTCCTGCTAATGTGAATGTTCTACTTGTACAATTAGAAGTTAAGGAATTTTGTATTGCTTTTGTATTTCTGACATGCATAGATATTTTTGAGCTTGTGTAATGTGTTTGTGCTGAATGTAAACAGAGCTTGTTTAACTACCCTACCCTAACCCTATGTCGAGGGTAAGGGCTTTTACAGCAACATTGTTTGCATGCTCATACATGATCCCGGTTGTGAACCTACACTCATCGTAATCACCCAGGTGACCTGTGCAAAGGTTGTATCCAGGGTTACCAGTAACCCTTACTTCAGTCGTAATCGTAACCCTACAGGTGGCCGTACTTTGTTTCACCTTGTAGCTTGGTGTGTTGACAAATGACAGTTAACTTATTGTTTGTTGCCTGCGTGGACATACATGATAATGCATATTGATGCAGATGTTCACATGTGATGCAGATGTTCACATGTGATGTAGATGTTCACATGTGATGTAGATATTCACAGTATAATTGGCAACGCTGGCTAGTGGTTTAGAATTGGTAATACTTGACCAATCCCATCTTATCCTTGTGTTTAACAGCCAAAAGGGACCGATATTATCGAGTATGATGTCAAATTAACAACAGCAGCCACGCTTTGGGGAGAGTGTAGTCAACATTGTATCTTGTCATCACATGCAAAGACCCCATCCCAAAACATCCCTGAGGTTTGATACCAAACAAATTTAGTTTTATTGGAGGTTAGTAGCTATTTCATTTAGCATCGTACATCAAAGTATTTTTTACAAAAACGTTTATTTTCCGATCACGATTCATAATGGTGCTGACATCGAGTGTTATGATGGCTGAGGCGCCACCTGGCAAATACAAAGTTGCCGAAGTTGCGCACAGGTCGATGTAATAAAAAATTTCATGTAGGGGTCAGAGGTTAAATGACATCGGTTTAATGCAGTGTCATACATCAATGTGTTGAGATGGTGTCCAGTCAATCAATGAAGCAGGCTTTGGTTGCTATAAAGAATCTTGGTGTTATAAATCGTAATAATCCAGTGTTTCAAGGTTAATTAACATTATGTGTCAGTTTCATCACACCTAAAATATGAAAACAAATAACTGTTTTTAAATAACACCAGTATTAACCATGTGATGGTTCACACAAAAAATGTTGGACAAATTTGATGATGATGAGTTGTAGGTTGGCTTAAAATGGAAGTGTATTTTAATATTGGTTGGTTTTCATGGCGCATATTGCAAGATGAACCGAACTATGTGGTCTATTAACAACTGAATGTACTGCAGTCTCAACAACCTTCATTACTAGGGCCTGCTAGGTTATATACACCCCATCCAAGGTACTGGGGCACAGATGGCGATGGATGCTGGGTGATACATCTATGTACCAAGCAATTAACAGGGCACACAACATACCTGTATATAGTAAATAAATTTGGTATTTAATATTTAAAACTTACTTTTTAGTTAGTAGTTTAAATTAGTGTTTATGTTTATATATATATATATATATATATATATATATATATATATAATATATATATATATTATATCATAGTAATCAAATTTGGTATTATTAGTTGGTTATGTAGCTGCCTACTGTGAAGTGTGCCTTGCATGTTTGTATGTACATAATTAGTATGTAATTGTTTTCTTTTTATATGAGAAATTGTCATCTTCATGGTAACATGCATGATGGAACCTGTGCCAGAACATGTTGTGGTATAACTGTAAGATTTAGTAAGTCATTAAAAGTGTAGTGATTAAACTATTTCTCTTGGTATTATTTCTCAAGCAGTGTAGATCAGTATCCCGCAGTATCCCGCCAGAGACGTAGGGGACACTATGAAGGAGTGACCCATGTTTGATCTTTTTGGCCATAAGATCTTGCTGTTTGATCTGAGATGAAAAGGTTTCTGTACAAATGAAAGCGAGTGATCTTGGCTACTCTCGAGTGCCAAATAAACGTATAGGACAAATAACAGTATAGGGTGGCAAATCGGTCAAATTTAATAATAGTATAATGCCGAATAACAGTATAAGGGGCAAATTGTTCAAAACAAATAATAGTACAGTGTTCTGCCGAATATGCCTAAACTTTGTGCGTATTCGCATCACCGCAGATATAGTAACCGCATTTTATATCTGCGAAAAACCGGGGAATTTTCCGTTTTTAAATGGACATTAATTTAAAGTTTTATTGAATTGAATACGCAAGCCCGTTTCAGGGGAATCCACCGCTAGCCGGTTACGACCGGTTTGAGGTGCTGCGCACGGCGGCCGTTTACACGGTGATAATGGCGTTTTAACTAATAATATACCATGTCGAACTCCTGAGAATTAAGGATTCATGGAAATCTAACGGTCTAACGCTTCTGGATCAAAATCTAGGATCCTCAGAAGCACGGGATCCCGCTAAATTCGTACTTAACCGTCAGAGGGAGCCACATGCTTACTTAGCCGTCAGAGGGAGCCACGTGCAGTTCCAGTTGGGAGCAAGTGATCTTAGCGCGAGCGGTAAATCGCTCCGTGGAAGATTGATTAGCGCTAGCAATATAGACTAGGCAAATAATCTCAAAAATGACATCAGGGGTACCTAAATGTTACAAGCTGTCACCCATGCCAGAATTTATCTATGACCTTTACCGGTCGCAACCAGCCCGGATAACACTTTCTATTGTAGTTTACTGTGTAGTGATCGAGCTATTTAGCGAAGATGGTGTTGAGATTTCGTCGCGATTGTGCAATGAATACACAATCGGCTGTAATTCTACTAATTATAGAGCTACATAACTAATGGTGGTATATAGAAATCTGGAATAAGGAGGACTATGTCAGGGATAAATAATTGTATCAATATTATATCAATATTCGACAAAAAACAAAACGCACCAAAATATATAAATATTTTATTTTGGTTTCTGGATCAAAGGTGTACAATAGTTTCTGTAACTTCCTACGTACACGGTACATGCCAATGATTTTTATCACGAAATAATGCCAGTTCATTTCCAAACAAAACAAAACCAACTGTTTTGCTAAACAAGGGAAAATAACTGATTGTTATGCACAAATCAATGTTACCCCCATATTTTCA
Source organism: Lamellibrachia columna (assembly GCA_963662155.1). Lineage (NCBI taxonomy): Eukaryota > Metazoa > Annelida > Polychaeta > Sabellida > Siboglinidae > Lamellibrachia > Lamellibrachia columna. The sequence goes on from OY759275.1 coordinate 18,484,075, forward strand.
AGATTGCCAGAAAGTGAAACACTACAGTTCTTAATTAAGCCCCAATTAACAATCACCTCACACCTGATGATTACATATTAATAAAAACTTCTACCGGAAAGGGGCTCTGATTGTTCAATGTTCTGCTGCATAAAATAACACCTATCCCAGCCCAATCACTGCGTATGAGGGCAACTCATTCATTAACTGTGAAGATAGACATTAGAAGGACACGTGTAACTGATAATTAGTCTGATTCTTCATCGTCCATCGTAGTAAATGGGTTCCGGCAGATATCATCGCTGCATGAACATGCACCTGCATGTGCACTTTAGCTGCTTGGATCTGCAGGTGCATCTTGCAATTGCACAGTTTTTGTATTTGTAATATACAATATCTGAGAACTCCTGTGGTAAGGGGTCCTCTACCATCAGCTGTGGGTGAAGTTGTCCACTGGTGGGATCCTTGTTCCAGCCATTATTGACGGGTGAAGTGTGGTCAGGGGACGTGTTGCCAAATACCAATCACGGTTCTGGTAGTGGGCACGTTGGATGTGTTTGGAAAGACAACTCTGGGTAGGCGGAAGCTTTTTTCGATCTTTGGTGTATTTCTGATATAGTCTGTAACGCACTTCGTTGATGGCTGCATCGTTAGGGCATCATGAATAGACTCTGCAGATGAATTCCTCTGCTTGTTTCTCTGTGGCTACAGAAAGAGCTCCGCGTCCAAGATGATCCAACAGAACTGCATGCTTCTGGAATGTTTTCCATGTGTACACTCAGATGACTGACAGTGTCACATCCTGTTAATGCATGATATGCTGGGATGTTCCTTTGGAGAGTTGGAGGGAACTGTATGTCATGAACAGCAATGAAGCGTCGCTGTTTTGCTGTTCCTGTTCTCATCCATAATTCTCAACAACGTTGTGCTGCAAAGTGATTCATAAGTACCAACATATCAGTGTTTCTACTCGCGATGATAATACATTCATACCCTGCTTCGCAAGCTGCGGTAGCATGTAGTATAATGGCTTATCAGCCTCTTCCTGGGTCGGTTCGAGTAGATGGACATCTGATCCGTGGGATGATTCTGCTGTAGTTTCATCAGCAAAGCCTCCAGATTTGACAACATAACAATTTGGCAAAGTTTTCTTTGCTTTCACCAGCATTTGTTCACTCAGGAAGTATGTAAGATTATGTTTGTTACCTGCGAGGTCGAAGAATTGTTTCCAGTTGACCAGTAAAGAACGTCTCTGCCGTCAATCTTACGACGGATAGGTCTGCTTTGACTTGCTCGTTTTGCTCGGGTTCCTGATTTTATTGACTCTTTCAGCCGGTACCTGTCAAAGACAACGTCTACCCGTGTGCATCTATTTTCAAAAGCATAAACTAGTCGTCACTGGCAGAGACCCGGTTCTTGTAGAAATCGCAAATGGTTGTGTAAACAAACGTCAAGACATGGCTACAATGCAGGAGGAGGGAGACACTATGATTATGCAACAAGTTTCACGTGTAGAGGATGGTACCGTCCTGGTCGTTGCAAATGACACCGACATCTTTGTCCTTCTGTTTATTTCTGACACCAGGGCAGTATATCCTGCAAAGTTCTAATGGTTTCGCCAATTCAAGGACAAAATGTCTTAGATATCAACGCAGCTGCAGAAGAGCACAGCTCCATCGTCCCAGATCTACTAGCTACTCACGGTCTCACAGGTTGTGATACTGTGGCGTCATACTTTGGCGTTAGCAAGGTTGCCGCTCTGAAAGTTTTGAGACATGACCAACGTTCTCTCAACTTACTGGGAAACACAGGCGGACCACCGTTTTCGGAAGTAGTGGAACAGGCCACACACTTCATGTTGGCCTGCTATGGTCAGCAAAGATGTCATTCGATGACGGAAGCACGCCAACAAATGTGGTTTTCTAAAGTAAGCAGAAGCAAGGCTTCCGCACCAAAGCTGTGTTCATTACCATCCACAATTGAAGCGTTCGAACAAAATGTAGCCAGAGCCCATCTGCAAGTAGCAATTTGGCTTCATGCTTTGGATCCCAACCCACCTGTACTAGACCCTACATCTTGCTGTTGGTCACATGAGGAGGGGAGTACTGCACTAAGTCCAACTACTGTCCCCCCCTGACACCTCGTTAGCCTGATCAAGTGCGCATGCTGGAGTGAAATGCCATGTAGCAAGAACAAGTGCAGCTGCAACAGCTCTGACACGGCATGCACACCAGTGTGCGCGCATTTATACCCAGCTTCAGAAATGTTTTCCGGACAGTTTGTGGCATGGATCAAACATGGATCAAATATGACGTAGACATCGCATCCAGTGAGTGGGTGTTTAAAGAATGGATGCGAAGTCTGTGATGTGCTGTCAAACACACACCCTAGTTGACGACTCATGGCGACATAGGTTGCGTGTCCATCCATTGTGATAGCACACACCTTGATATTAATTTCGGCTAGTGCGTCTACAACATGCTTTATCAAATGCGCCTGAACATCACAGGTTAAAGTAAAATTGTACACCACTGGTGCTTTCCAATGCCCAGAAAGCCCCACGACCATCAAGACTAGTGCCTCTGTGGCGTCCGTCTCGTCATCTACATCATCACCCAGATCGACAAATCCTATCATGCGCTGCATTTTCGCATCGAAACAAACATGTTTTCGAATTGCCATAGCATCTAGCAAACATGGCCATACGACGTCCAACATTGCTATGCACACGCACGCACGCACGCACGCACGCACGCACGCACGCACGACAAAGCGTCAAATGGTGGCAGCGGCGGGATGATTACTGCGTACCAGAAAGGTACAGTTTCGCACAGAATCTCCACTTGAAAAGGCAGAAAGTGACAGTTGTCGTACTGAGCGATAACATGGCATCTAACGCGTTGTCCGTTCCTGCACCGTTAGAAATACACGACACCAACGCACTAGCTACGGAGTTGGACGCCAAGCCGCAGGCAGTGCAAGTGGCGACGTTGTTGACAGTTATTGGCGAGGATGGCCGAGAAGTACACTCGACGTTCCGGGACTGGGCGCAGGACGGAGACGACCGTCGCATACTACCCGTCTTGAAAAAATTCGCAGAATATTGTCAACCACGAAAAAACGTTCCATTCGAAAGATACAAATTCAACAAACGTATGCAGGAGAGCGGAGAACCGTATGAACAATACAAAACTGCACTGCGCAAGCTGTCAGAGGCTTGTGAGTTCGACACGATCACCCCAAACGAAATTTTGAGGGATAGACTGATCTTTGGAATTCGTGACACAAAGGTACGCGAACGGTTACTGCGTGAGAATAATCTGACACTTGCCAAAACAGATGAGATTTGTCGAGCGGCTGAGAGCATGACCGAGCAAATGAGGATTGTGGGTCAGTCGAGCAGTTCAGCGACGTCGGTTCATGCACTTCGACAATCGGTCGGCCAGAAAAAATGCGTCAAGAAGAAAGAGACGTCACACACGACTAAGAGCGAGGCAACGAAAGAGTGCTGGAACTGTGGTCGTCAACATGGCCGAGAGTCGAAGGAGTTATGTCCGGCCTTCGGCAAAACGTGCGACTGCTGTGGCAAATCGAATCATTTCGCAAAAAAATGCCGGCAAAAACGGTCAGGCAGAGCGCGAAATTCAGTAAGGACGATCGGAGAGTCGGAGGAGGTTTTTCCGGTCCGCGAGGTGGCGATGTTAGACGATTCGCAGTGCGTGACCTTGAAGTTGGACTCCGGGAGCTACATACGCTTCCAAATCGACCCCGGGGCCCAATGTAACGTGGTACCTCTGAAGCTGTATCAACGAGCCACTAAAGACGTGCGGCTGAAGGACGTCAACAGGTGTCAATCATCGATACTTGCGTTTGGCGGTTCTCGGCTGACAGTGGTCGGTGAGGTACACGTTCGAGTCTGGCGAGGCGACTACAAATGCATCCTCGTCTGCAAACTGGTCGACAACGACAACATCCGGCCAATCCTGGGGAGGAAGGCTTGTGTGGGCATGAAGTTGATCCAATATACGGACATTGATGCGCTACACAAACCAGCGACTCGAGGCGAGCAAGTCTACGCGGTCGAGGGTGCGCTGATCAGCAAGGCAGCTGTCATCGAAAAGTACGTCATTGTGTTTGGTGACGGCATCGGCGAAATAGAGGGCGAGTATCAAATCCGGCTGGATGACGCGGTCGACCCCATCCAACACGCCCCACGCCGAGTACCAGTCGCTCTGAGAGACCGACTGAAAGCGACGCTGGACGACATGACTCGGGACGACATCATTGAGGCTGTCTAAAAACCCACCGCGTGGATCAGCTCGATGGTAGTGATCACGAAGAAGGACAGCAAACTTCGCATCTGCTTGGATCCGAAGGATCTCAACCGTGCGATCCGGCGAGAAAACTACCAGCTACCAACGATTGAAGACATCGCGACGCGACTGCACGGAGCCAAGGTGTTCACTGTCCTTGACGTACGCCATGGGTTTTGGCACGTGCGCCTCGACGACCGCTCTTCATATCTGACGACCTTCCACACACCTTTCGGCAGGTATCGTTTCAAACGTATGCCGTTTGGTATCAGTTTGGTCCCCGAAGTTTAAAAAAAAAAATGCACGAACTGATCGAGGGGTTACAAGGTATCGAGGTTGTGGCTGATGATTTTGTTGTCGTAGGGTACGGCAACACGGTCGACGAGGCAAACGTTGACCACGACAAACGACTCCACTCATTTCTGCAGCGATGTGAGGAGCGAGGGGTCAAACTAAACGTCGACAAGTTCAAACTGAGACAGGAGGAAGTTCTGAGTATCGACCCCATTAAGTGAAAGGCTATCGTTGACATGCCTAACCCTACTGATGTTGCAGGAGTTCAACGCTTGTTGGGATTGGCCCAGTATCTGGCCAAGTTCCTTCCGCAACTCTCTGACATCACGAAGCCGCTACGAGAACTTACGAGGAATGACACCGACTGGATGTGGGAAAGCTCGCAACAGAACGCAGTCGACACGCTGAAGAAAGCTGTCGCAAGTACACCTGTGTTACGCTACTACAATCTCGCAGACGAAGTGACCATCCAGTGCGATGCGTCACAATCAGGACTTGGTGCAGCATTGATGCAGAACGGCCAGCCGGTGGCGTATGCATCACGTGCCCTGACGCCACCTGAAACAAGATACGCTCAGATCGAAAAAGAGCTATTGGCGATCGTGTTCGCGTGTGATCGATTTGAGGCCTACATTTACGGCCGTGATCGCGTGAGCATTGAATCCGACCACAAGCCGTTGGAAACGATCGTTCTGAAGCCTCTCAGCAGTGCACCTAAACGGTTACAGCGGATGCTGCTCCGTTTACAGAAATACACACTCGATGTCAAATTCAAGAAAGGCGAACACATGTATTTGGCCGACACGTTGAGCCGAGCGTACATACCTGAGGTCAAGGTGTGCGACTTCGTACATGAGCTTGAGGAGCTAGACCACCGTGAGTCACTCCCCGTCAGCCAGGAACGATGGCAACAGCTCAACCACGCGTCAGAGAACGACTATGTGTGTCAGCAGCTACGATCGACCATTCAGAATGGATGGCCGGAGACCAAAGCAGAGGTCCCCGAGTGTGTGCTACCTTACTACGACTCGCGAGACGAGTTGACGGTTCAAGGAAATCTGATCTTCAAAGGGCAGTTGTTGGTCGTGCCCGCTGCGGTACGTACCGAGTTGATGTTAGTGGCACACGCGAGTCACATTGGCATTGAGGGCTGTCTGAGGAGAATGCGCGAATGTCTATACTGGCCGCGTATGACAACACAAGTCAAGGATTACATATCCAAGTGTGACATATGTCTGTCATACCGTAGTGCCCCACCACGGGAACCACTACAACAACACGACTTCGTGGCGCGGCCATGGTCCAATATCGGCGCAGACTTGTGCCAACTACACGGTCGTACACTACTCGTTGTATGCGACTACTACAGCAACTTCTTTGAAGTAGCTCGCTTGAACACGGTTACGACGCGCAGTGTGGTGCGTGAGTTCTTACCGATGTTCGCCAGATTTGGACTGCCCGATGTGCTCGTTACTGACAACGGGCCACAGTTAGCTTCGGCCGAGTTTGCAGTGTTCGTGAGGAAGAAAGGAATTACTCATTTGACGTCCTCACCGCATTACGCACAAAGCAATGGAAAATCGGAGAACGCGGTGAAGACGCTGAAACTAATCTTCGCCAAAGCCAAACAGAGTGGTGAGTCCGAGTACATGGCGCTACTCGACTGGAGGAATACGCCGTCCGAAGGGATGGGCACGAGTCCGCTCAACGACTCATGGGCCGACGTTGTAAAACGTTGCTCCCAACAGCTGGAACGCTGTTGAAACCACGATATGACACCAATGCCGATACACGAGCATTGGCAGGCAGAAAACGACGTCAGTCGTTTTACTACAACCAACACGCGCATCCACTTCCGCCGATCAACGAAGGCGCAACCGTTCGTATGAGGCTTCCAGGAGAGAAGACGTGGACACCAGGAACGTGTACCGAGCAGGTCGACTCACGAAGCTACCGCGTGAAGGTTGGAGGGACGGTCTACAGGCGCAATCGACGACAGTTGGTGTGTGCTGGCGAGCAGCCCCACGATCAAACGAGCCGTGATGACGCGCCGTCTTCGTTGAGTGATGGCAACCCCGAGACGCACCCCCTTCCGGTCGTGCCAGATGTGTCCCCAGGTCTTCGCAGATCTGTGCGCGAACGCAAGCCGCCAGCGTGGCTCAGCGACTACGTTTCGGCGTAATTTACTAACTTTGTCCATAAGACATTGTTATCACACGTCAGTCCATAAGAGACAGTACATTTTGTTTACAATCTCGTGTGTAATCGTTTTGCTAATAATTAGTCACAGTTGTGAATAAGTGACTTTTCTTGTAAGAGGAAAGATGTGACGATTAGCTGTTAATCGTAATCTGACCCCTGTTGATTTAGTTTTGGATGTTTCTGGTTTGGTTGTTATGCTAATGAGTTCTGCCTTCAATAAATACGCACATGTCTACAATCTTTTATAGCACGTTTTTCTGAGTACAATAACTGTTGTATTCTATCGAACAACAAAGCGTCACACAAACTTATAAGAAAAGGTAACGTTTGTTAAAGCATCTCATGAAATGTTAAAGTCACTGAACTTGGCCAACATCTTGATATTACATTCTTGCCACAGTTTTACGGAACTGGTTAGCGTGCGCTGCTGACGCGTGGCGAACCCCTACTGGTGACCTAGTCTGGCACTTTACTGCCATGAAATGGCAAAAGGAATCAAGTGACGATTAGGTGTTTTTGAGATAACAGACAAAACATAGTATTGCTTTGCTCTCGTGTGCATATACAAAAAAGCCTGAATAAAGAACACCTACGAATAATGTAAACTCATAATACTCACCTATGGAAAATTACATGTTTTTGACGATGGATTTTTTACCGCATATTATGCATCCTGCAGGCATTTCGCTAAAGCATCACTAGGCGGAAGTTTACACGGCGTCCCTCGCAACGATGACTCGTTTTGGAACTCCAGCATGGCCGATACACGTGACCGTGAATGACGTAGTCATGTAACATTTCAATTATACATTAGATGCTTTAAATGAAACATAACCGTATATAAAGTTAAACTATACTTTAAAATCATGTAGCTACCAGACTTCACCTCTCCTAAGGCTAATGTGCGTTTGGAACATGTTTTGCGTTTAACATAATTGGTTATGGCTTGTACGTGCTACTAATGGTGATATCAGCAACAATCGATGCAACCTGTTTATATAATAAAAAAATTAAATAACTAACATTATCTCATCTACTTAGTCCATAAAATGGTCCGTGTAGTCGTTTGTAGTGACTACTTTCGATAAACTAATAGTTCCGTTGACGATTACGCAAGTCATGTCGGCAAATTTTCGGCAATGAGCGGAAATCCGCGTCGTGCTCCAAAAATCACGGTAAGTTATCAATGTCAATTCACACAGTTGTTTTACTTGATATTTCGTTTCGTTTGAGTATGACGGTTTTGCAAGAGGTACTCGTAATAAATATTTGTTCACACAATGCTTAGCGCGCTAAACGAAAGATGGGAAATAAAAACTACAACATTACGTGTTCTATAACTGGCTTCAATGTGTTTAAAATATGCCATATGTACTGATACATTTATGTTTTCTTATACATTTGTGTTTTCAGATACACGCGTACGTTCTCATTCAGACTGCACAAGAAAACAAGAACATTATTTGAGTCATCTCAGTTGGCACGATACTTTAATGAAAACGCTGGATAATCGCGCGTACCCTGAATTAATAACGTATTGAGTTTTTACGTTGTTTTGGAACTCCAAGATGGCAGATGTACATAATCGTTAATTACGTGGTCATAGCCTCTCTAGGGGTGTTGACTGTTGACCTTCCTTTTTATTGTTTGACACGAATGTAGGGCGTATTAGATTGCGATATGTGAATTTACACAATTCATATGTTGTGACATAAGTGCAATTGAGCAGGCATATTCGCAGGTTTGTTTGTAGAAGCTATTGTCTGTGAAATATATGCATTTCTTAGAGTTTAGCAGGCGGATGGATTTTTCTACTATGGGCCATGTGGGCGCATGAATACATGGCTATTTTTGTCAAAATTGACGGGCATCGCACGTCGGAGCTTGTAAAAAGAGCTGGAGGTATGTGATTTTGACAAAACTTGGTCAGCATGTCAATGAGATGATGGCACTTGCGGTGAAAAATTTAAAGAATTTTTGATGGTCACGTTTTCTTATAATCAGACAAAACGTTAACATAGCCACCAATGCAATTCTCTACTGTGGTCTTTCCCCTGTAGTCTATATCTATCTCTATGGTTCGGACGTTCAATATTCGTAAGTTTTTTCACTAAAATCATCTGTTTCAATAATGTGTTTGCGTTGTATAGATGAAGCAGCTGTTAATGATTTGGTATATCGATCTATTGCACACAATGTTTCTTCAGATTTTTTTTAACGGCTTATTCTATTAAGTAGGTGGAAAACTACACCGACCAGTATATATGACTATGTCTCTATAGATCTCCATTAACACTGGCCACTAGAACCGGAAACTATGAATTATTAATATTAGATTCTGAAGAAGAAGATCTGATCATTGGGGAACCAATTGGATACTGCGATCAGAATCGTCCTAAGGTAAGCTGAGATAATTTTAGGTAGACATCTACTGCGCACGCATATATCTGGGCAATGACCACAGTCACTTTTCCCATAAACGACCATTATAACGTTCTTGCGCCTACATTGAAAAGTTATCTTTAAATTTTTTTTTTCACAGCACATGACAGACCCACTAAGACACCTGGTGTGTGAAATTCGTGAAAATGACATACCTCCTTTTCGTACAAATTGCCTCAACGCATTTCTCCTATGAAATTCACCGGTTTCCAACATTTTAGTACATCCTGCCTAACGGCCACTGTGTCCTTACGTTTCAGGTGTACCAACTGACAACTGGCATAATTTCATAGCTCATGCTATTGTGCACAAAAACATCACTTACACTCACTCATTCACACGATTTCTGCTCTCACTAATACACCCAAATTGCACAATTAATTTTTTCCTAGGGACTCTTTATCAGCAGCGGATCCAGGGGGGGTCTTGGGGGTCTCAAGACCCCCCCAGGTCTTGGAGGGGGGGTCTTAGACCCCCCTCTGTCTGTAACAAATATTATGATGAAGGACAAAATAGGGTGTATATAGGCCCTATATAAAATAAAACAACTATTTACTATATGCATTAAAACTACTGACAATGTAGACTGAAGTGTTAGCTGTGTCAATCCTGAAAATAAGTTTCCAATTGAATCGTTGTAACAGGTTGGTTTTGTTCGCTGTTTTCGCGCATCTTTTTACCACCGCGCGAGCGCTATGCCACCGCTGATAGAATCGAAATCTGAAAGTCATGCTTCCATCTAAGCAGAGGAAACTGTCAGACTTTTTTACACAGGACACGCAGAGGTAAGACTAGAGACATGTTTTACCAGTTACCTTAAGGCTTAATTGACATGCGCGGTAATCGTTTACTTAACTGGCCTAAATTATTAAGGCTTTATGCCGATGGTTTTTCTAGCATTTTTGTACATGAATGCGTTCCTTACATCATTCCGCATATGTTCCAGTAAAAAAGTTCACATATTCTTAAAATATATTGTGTTTTAGGCCACTTTTAATCAGTATTACACATTAAAACAGCGGAACCGATTGCTTGATAAACATGGCGCGTGTGCGATTTGCGCATTAGTCACACCTCGGTGCCATCAGAACCGCGAAGGCGGTGTTTGTGTGTATTGAGCATACGATTACGCAACGTAAAAAAATTGAGAAAATAGGCTCCAAAAATGTTTCAAACGAAAAAATTCTAGAAAAAAATTAAAACATTCTCCACAGTTTTCAGATTAAACGCAGCATTTGTAGAGCACATATCACTTCTAACGTAATATTTCATATTTTATTTAATGAAATATTTGATGTTGCAAATATTATTTGTATGAAAATGATGTGGTCGATATTAGATGTTATGCGCATGCGCAACTACAAGGTGACATCTAATTACATTAATCACTGGCAAGGCGGTATTACATCACGATTTCTCCGCAGGATATTAGCATTATTGCTGCGAAAACGGACAACACAGAATACAAGTTTTATCATGTCTGCCGTCAGATACCCGTTCATAATCAACGGGTCAATGGGTAAACAGATCCTCTACGATCGCTCAGTCGCGGTACTTCGACGTTCATTCCGCTATTCTTCGTTAGTACGACTCATGATATTGAAGAGCGTACACGATGCTTTCTACGAATACGCAACAAGGCATGCGACTGAGATGTACGACTTTCTTTTAACCTTGATAGTATCCTTCTTTTACAGAATGCCGAACGACGATGGTGCAGAATTAATTTACTGACGACTGTTTCAACTCCCTCCCTCCCTCCCTCCCTCCCTCCCTCCCTCCCTCCCTCCCTCCCTCCCAATAATCTTTGTTCACCAAACAACAGATAATTTAGCCCATGCATTCTTTTAAATTTAATTATATTAACACTGACATGCAATGAGATGTCCCTTGTAGTTGCGCATGCGCATAACATCTAATATCGACCACATAATTTTCATACAAATAACATTTGCAACATGAAATATTTAATAAAATAAAATATGAAATATTACGTTAGAAGTGACTGTATGTGCTCTACAAATGTTGCTTTTAATCTGAAAACTGTGGAGAATGTTTTAATTTTGTTTCTAGAATTTCTTCGTTTGAAACATATTTTCTCAATTATTTTCTCTTAATTTTTTTTCGTTGCGTAATTGTATGCTCAATACACACAAACACCGCCTTCGCGGTTCTGATGGCACCGAGGCGTGACTAATGCGCAAATCGCACACGCGCCATGTTTATCATGCAATTGGTTCCGCTGTTTTGATGTGTAAAACTGATTAAAAGTGGCATAAAACACAATATTTTTAAAGGATACATCAACTTTTTTTACTGGAACATATGCGGAATGATGTAAGGAACGCATTCAGGTACAAAAATGCTGGAAAAACCGGCGGCATAAAGCCCTAATAATTTAGGCCAGTTAAGTAAACGATTACCACATGCGCTTGTATTAACACACGGCTATCAGTTATGTTAACCAATCTGAATACTACGGTTACGGGATGGGCGATAAAATAGTTGTCGACATAAAGACTGAAGTAATCAAATATCACAGAAATGTTTTTATTAAATCGATCGGAGGAACCAAATGCGGGTTAATTGATGACCCTTTCATATTTACATGATCGATATTTTAGCAAATTACCATCACACATTTTAGCAATTATTTTGTCGACGGGGTGTAAATTTTTTTTAGAAAAGTAGGCTTCACATTTTTATTAATTTGTTTTAATACAGTAGAACAGTGTCAACGAAGTAATCACTAAATAGTACTGCTAGTGCTAGCTTAAATTCTTTAAAGCGTACTGCACTTGTAGATAGTGATGATGTTAAAACACACCCAAAACATTGTTACAGAAGGCACTTGAATCCGATACTGAAGGTGAGTAGATTTTGCTCTCGAGGCTGCGCTGGAAATCTTGATATTTATAGATTAATGTTCAGCATTGTTTAATGAAATAAGTTTATGATTATAAAATATAGACAGATGAGAAACACTAAATTGTGTTTTTTTCCAGATCGCCAATTTCCAGTGAAGGCAGTCCAACTTCGGAAGACAGCCATGTTCAGTCTGGTATCACACGGATTGTTACTACACACAGTACTAGAACATCGGCCAGTACATCAGGTGTGGATGTTGAGACGGGTCACTCCTGATCAGATACAATAATTATGTGTGTGTGTGTGTGTGTGTGTGTGTGCGTGTGCGTGTGCGTGTGCGTGTGCGTGTGCGTGGTTGCGTGGGTGGGTGGGTGTGTGCGTTCGTGCGTGCGTGCGTGCGTGCGTGCGTGCATAATCTATAAATACACGCAATACATTACATTGCATCAATTAAATATATATATATATATATTATGTTAAACATACGTACGTGCGTGCGTTCGTGGGTGCGTGCGTGTGAGCGTGCATAATACAAACATTAATACATACATATAGATGCATGTATACATACATGGGTGGGTAGGTGGGTGCGTGCGTGCGTGCATAATCTATAAATAGACGCAATACGTTACATTGCATCAATTAAATATATATATATATATATATATAAATTATATATATATATATATACACTATATTAAACATACGTACGTGCGTGCGTTCGTGGGTGCGTGCGTGTGTGCGTGCATAATACAAACATTAATACATACATATAGATGCATGCATACATACATGTGTTACGTTTCAGGCGAACAAGCTCCCGACGATCGGAGTAAGCCACTGGATATTGGCGATTTCCTTGAGAGAACAGCCATCACAGATCAAGAAAAATATAAGTTGCTAACCAGCCATATAGTACCTCACAAGAATGCCGTTTTTCCTACAGTGAAGAAACATGGACAGAGTCGTACATTCCAACAGTCATGGTTGAAGAGGTACCCTGGACTGGTATATTCAGCCGTTGCTCAAGGTGGTATGTGCATTTATTGCACACTGTTTGGTCAAACAAAATATCAGGGGCTGCTGGTCACACGGCCATACACCGAAAACTATCACGAAGCCTCCACAGTTTTAGGTAGTCACTTTGATGGGTGGCAGAGGTGACCAATACCACAAGCAGGCTTTTGTGGCCGCAATGGAATTCAAGAAAGTCATGGATGGCGTTCAGATACCGGTGCACCAGCAAGTCGACCAGGCTCTCCAGCAACGGGTACTAGCAAACAGACAAAAACTTCAGTCAATCGTCAAAACTGCTATTTTGTGGGAAGCAGAATATCCCACTTCGAGGCCACCGGGATGATAACAGACATTTGAATAAAGTTGGCCTCAACTCAGGCAATTTTCAAGCACTCCTCCAATTCCGTGTTGATGCGGGGGACAACATTCTTCGGGAACACTTTGCCACTGCTTCTTCTCATGCCACTTACAGATCAAAGACTACTCAAAATGAATTAATTTCTCTGTGTGGTGACTATATACGTGACCAGATTTTAGCAGAGGTGAGAGATGCAGGATTTTATTCAATATCTGCAGATGAAGCAACAGATCAAGCTAATCACGAGCAGCTGACGCTGGTATTGCGTTTCTGCGACAAAAATGATCGTGAGGAATTCATGGAATTTGTACTGTGCCATGCAACAACAGGTGAGGCATTGGCGGACGTAATTTTAGACAAAATAAAAAATGACTGGAAACTGCCATTGTCACAATGTCGAGGGCAAACGTATGACGGTGCTGGCAACATGGCTGGACCCCAGAGAGGAACAGCAGCGAGAATCAAGGAACAAAGCCCAAAAGCAGTATACACACACTGCGCAAATCATCGCCTGAACCTTGCTGTGGTGAAAGCCATGCCTGTCCAAGAGGCACGAAACATGATGGATACGGCAGACAGGCTTGTACGTTATTACAAGTATTCCCCCAAACGACAAAACAACTTGGAGAAGTGGATCGACGAGATCAATACAAATGAGACAGCTAGGAAAAAGCTGAAAGAACTATGTAGAACCCGATGGGTGGCTCGCCACGATGCTTTTAATGTATTCATGGAGCTGCACGAAGCGATAGTCCACTCACTGGAAGACATATCAACACATGCAGAAGAATGGAATCAACCAAGTGTAAACGATGGCCGTGCTCTGTTGTTGGCAGTAACGCAGTTTCCTTTCATTGCAGCACTCAACACAGTCCGTGACATTATCGCGTACGTGCAACCCATCAGTGCCAGCCTTCAGTCCAAAACGATGGATGTCATCAAAGCTGCCAATCAAGTCAAGCATGCCATCACTGCCCTTGAAGAAGTCAGGAATGATGTTGATAATTTTCATCATAACCTCTTTTTGAAGATTACTACGATGGCACAGGCTGTTGGAACGGAGACAGCACGACCTCGCATTTGTGGACGGCAGCAGCATAGAGCTAATGCCCCAGCTGACGATGCAGAGACCTACTATCGAATGAACCTGACCATCCCAGTAATCGACCAGTTGTTGATGGGTCTACACGACCGGTTTGGTGCTCCTCAGTTGTTGATCACAAATGCGTTGCATCTGGTTCCCGCTGTAATCAAGGTTGCTCCAAGGGTGCAAGTCATTGACAGTGTGCAAGCATTTGCTACCGAGTACAAAGACGACCTACCCATTCCACAGAATTTTCAAGCCGAATTACACTGTTGGCTGACTAGATGGGAAGCGGAAGCAAACTGTGATGTTCCCAAAGATGCAGCAACGTCACTCAAGGCTGCAGATAACGCATTCTTCCCAAATATACACACATGTCTGAAATTGGTGTGTACATTCGGTGTCACCAGCGCAGAATGTGAGAGAACAATCAGTGCCCTTCGTCGTCTTGAAACTACATGCGCAGCACCATGACAGAGGACCGCATAAGTGGACTTGCTATGTTACACGTCCATTACGGTGTTGAGGTGGACATAGATGCAATCATCAGTTTGTGCGATTACATCCACGCCGCATGGAGTTCATAAACATTCTCCAGTGAGAATCATTGTTCAAACGTCTGTTTTCCTTCAACGGACGATCAGCGGAAGTTAAACATAAGAGCAGTTCCATATTTGGAACTAGTACATACAAGGTTAAGTGTCTTAAATCAATGCTAAGTTAAATGTCACAACATTCTACATAAAGTAATGTAACATTACGGATTTTTTTAATAAATCTACCGACTGAGACCCCCCTGCCAACACGCCTAGACCCGCCCCTGCTTTATTGTAATGGCGGATGCATTCTCATTGTGATCCGTGCCCATGTATATAAATAGTTCTGCCTACCCACAAAGCAATTCTGCCACACATTTATAATGGGATCATGCCTTAGACTTCCTGACGAATGTAGGGTACAGTAATTTTAGATATGTGTAATTTAAAAAATATATATATCATCTGACATAACTGCATTTGAGCAGGCACATTGGCAAGTTTGCTGGTAAAACATGTTAACAGTGTAACTGTGGATTTTTAGATGATTTCAATAGGCGAAGAATGTTTGGCAATTTTTCGCCACAAAGTAATTCATGCAGAAATTGGTTAAAAATTGACGGGTATGAAACGTTCATGCATTTTAAATGAGTTAGAAGTACGAGACTTTGACTAATAAACTCGATCAGCATGTCAATGACATGATGATAACGGCGGGTAAGAAGTTTCAGAATTTTTGATGGTCCCGTTTTCTTATAATCATGTAAAATGTTAACATGGTCGCCAATGGGAAAGGTAACAGTAGGCTGATCCCAAATGGAGTAATGGGAAAGCTATTCGATTTGCTGAAAACAATGAATAATTTATCAGGGTCGTACTATATTTACAAAAAGGGGTGCATCTAACTGAAACGAGCAAGAAAATTGCTAATAACTATTAATAATTGTGGACATGTGCGGCAAATTCAACGTGTATTAAACCATTCAGCAACATAATGTTCATTGCATAACGTTTTATTATACACTTTAGGGAGTCTGATGCTCATTTGAATCTCACTCGTCCCTTTGCTCATTCCATCGTCGATGTGTAATGCGAGTTAAGAGAAATTGTCAATTATTTTGAGTTTGTTTCAAGCTAATCAAGATATTTTGTTCACTACTTCGTGGGATTGTTACTATTAAGAAGTCCAAGCATGCATACAACAGTTGTCCACGTTGTTATGTTGCTCTCTGTCGTCAGTTTTGTCGAAGTTCTGACCGACGACGGTAAGTGAAAACCGGGAACCGATCGGGTGCTCTGGATGATTGGGTATGGAATCTTACCGCACCTGAACACACATCGCATTCTGGTAGTTAGAGTACATTATTATGCTGCATGGTAGGGATGTTAATGAACATTTTCTTTTATATTTGTGTGATATGGCTTCAGCTATGAGAAATTTAAATGTAAAAAGTTGAAAAGTCGGTAAATTTGGTACCTTTCGAGATGTCAAGAGACGTCAGAGTTAACACATTTTTCAGATTGTATTATATACTAAACTTTTGACATACATATATCATAGCCATGATATAGGCATGCATATATCATAGTTCCAGCCTATGTAAGACTAATTTGTGTATTTCCCACATACAGCCCTAATTAGTAATGGAACTAATAACTGATTTAAAACTGACATGCGCTAACTGGTAAACATAACATGTGCATTCTATGATATACCATCTACACAATGTTCAGCAAGCATGCCGGCCCCCAGAAGTGTTTATACATAATTAGTATCTCATGCCTATCAGCTACCGACTACCAGTACTATCTGTACCACTACTGTCTTCAATACAATTCACATGATATCGGTGGGGGTCACTCCGCCACTAACACATCACACCGAGAGGTAAGGCCAAGGGCCACACTATATGTACTACTAACAAGTACTCGCACTAAAAACCCTGTGTACACTACCGAAAAACTCAGTGCCTGATTAGGGAAAAGCGTTAATGCAAACGTTGTGTACCGAGCTACAGGGAAAAGCGTATTCAAACTCTTTGTGAAAAACCTCTCAGTCTTCAATGTTTATGGTACCAGGGAGGAGGGTGGGAGCAAAAATATCTGACAAGATTGAACACGATAAACTGAACAATAAAATGATCTTGCAATATCATCAACAAATTCAACAATAACGATTAACCAGTAACAGCAGAAGTTCGGAATTATTTGCAAGCGCAAAGGTCTCACAACGACACAAGCCAGCTTGGAAATCGAGTGAGGCCGGATCTAGGTACTGCGGCTGCTTATATAGCCCAGTGTATCTCTACGCATGTCTGAGTAAATAGGCTAATACCCTCGCCCTCAGAACATGTTTAACCTCGAACCACCTTCATTGTCTTGTTATTTCGAATAAAATCCTTTATGCGCCGCTGTCACATAAATTCATTTATGTCATGTCATGTCTTTAGCCGCAAGGTGGCACCACATTGCTATCACTACTGGTTGCTTTTGCCAGATTTTTTTATATTCATTGAAGTACCAAGATAATAGTGAGAGAAGCCAAGCATTACGTTCAACTCTAGTCAATGATCTAGTCTAGTCAGGATGAAAACCAAGTATTACATGTATTTATAGATGATTCTTGTTTTGTGGAGTTTCTTTTCCAAAAATGTTTTTATATTCAATTGAAACTCATTGGAATCAAAAGCAGACGAATAAATTTTTTTTGTGTAAAAACAGTCATTTTTGTATTATTGTGAGAATGTGGTTATGGACATGGATTGAGGAAGATCTAGAAACAAATTTGAATGAAAGTACTCAGACTAGTGAGAGTAGATTTGTCTACATTTTCTTAAACTAGTATATAATTTGTGTATGCAAATAATCCCAAGATGGCCAACATTAAATATAAAAATCAGTTTTATTTTGTGCCTCCTGAACAATTATAAGCAATAATCCTATCAGTTCTTACATCAACCTATTGAAGAAGGTGTATGCTACAAGCAGCACAAAATATTATAATCATTCATACATTGAATTTCAAAATACGTCAATTAGCAAGTCAGTCCTGTCTTTGTCACCTACATTATCAATATACTACATACAACATATGTTGCTACTATCACCATTAGTATGTGATACAAGACATATACAACTACATATCTGAATCACAATAGATTTATCTATATTTTGGTGCTAAAATACTTGTATGACTAACTGAAGCTAACTAGTATATAATTTGCATATGTAACAAATCCAAGATGGCCGACAGGAAATTTGAAAGTGAGTTTCATTTTATGTTTCCTTCTTACATAAATATGTTGAACAAGGTGTACACTACAAGCAACACACACAGTAATTTGTACATGAAACTCTTGCATGGCCCCAATGTTGACTTACACCTGCATGGGACAGCTCTTCACTTTCATCTATAACAGAAATATTATCAAATTACCACTACTAATTGTGTACATTGTAAATACTTGAGTGATTGTAATAAAATATACTTGATCATCAACATGGAATGGATGAATTGGTAAAACAAACTGGTGTATATTACACAATTTTTATTATTTTCAAACAATATAAATGATATGGCAGTGTTTCTAAGCTCCAGTCATCTGTATTACAGTCTGTTTTCTGTATTTTATCTTTCACCATCCACTATATTGATAATCTATGAAAAACCACAGAAAACGACTGGTGACATACTGCCTTCTGAGTCTATATTTCTATGTACATATTTATTCCAAATTTCATTTCACCATAAATCTTCGGTTGCCCCTCATTCTGATAATGACTTGCGCGTCCCTATTCATGATTATGCTTAATGATTCTGTTTTGTTGCGACTCTGAGCTCAGTTTCCTGAGGATGTAGGTGCCATAGAAGTTAATTATTATTTATATTGCATGAACTTATTTCATTATTGCCCATGGCACCCAACAATGACCGCACTGCCGTTAGGTAATTGACCTAGACATTGCCACGTAACAGACATGGGGTCAATTCCATTCTGGAATTGAAATTGATTTTCGAAAGCCAGTTGGAATAGGAATTGATCTTTTTTGAATTTGTTTTTATTGGAATTGATTTTGTTGGAATTATTAGGTTGATACTGTTAATCTTTACTCCTTAAATTTACTATTAAAATCATAATATGCTGTTAGCCAGGAAGCTGTCAACATTATAGTATATACACCATCTACTCTGTTATTGAAACATTGTGAACAAGAACAATATAATCAAGCATTTGCATCAAAAACAAATACTAAGTTACTGTAATAAACAGTAAAACCAAAGTCAGACCATTGAGGCTTTATCTCATTTTCTTTCTCAGTGGACAAGGTTTATTTCCCCATGGAGAATACATGTTGGTGATTAGGATGTTGAAAACTCAAAGTTTACAGTAAATTTGATGAAATATCAATGATACCACAACTGATATAAACAGGGGAAACTGTTCAAAACTCAGATTAATGACCCAACTGTCCAGGGCTGTCCAAAATGTCTGGTTAGCGAAAATCCAGGAGAGGTGTCGCAGCAGAAAGTACATATCAAATGGCTCAATGCCATTTTTTAAGTTTTTATAGCAAACCTGACGTATATATATATATATATATATAGATATAGATAGATGCGTTCAATGAACAATAGTTAATTTGTTAATCATATCTGATTAAATAGGATTGTGCACACATGATTTCAAGTACAAATAAAGCTGAACAAGAGTTGGATTTGAATTTTTCCTTAGCCTAGGATTCTAAAAGTTGGAATTGAAATTGGAATTGATTTTTGCAAGGCGGAATTGGAATCGGAGTTCGCAGCGTCAACAACACTATCAATTTCGCTGCTGTCATTTGTGTTTTCGTCCGAATCGTCAGACATACCCAATCAACTGTAACATTCATAATCTCCGATCCATTGTCGATTTGTGTCCGTAATTTGTAAATACTGTTTATATTGATCAATCTCCATGAATAACATACCAAAATGTTGGTAAATGTTTTGGCTTTCATCCAGGTGTAATATGATGGCTTTACTACAAAACGCTGGTGACATCTAGCGATTATTGTACACACTAGTAAGAAAACCCGATAGATTGGTGTTCAGGGCCCGTGAGGTTTAGAAATATATTCCAAATAATTGATTATGAGTAATTTCATTGTCTAATGGTGGGCGATATTGTCCAAAATCAACGCGAACATATGATGTTACGATTTCCATAAAAAAATATCATCATTTTATATTTATGCATGGTTATTGTCAGGTAACTAGTGATATACATACGAGTAATTCTCAAAAGGTAGACATTTTGTATATACCATTTTTAATTAACCATTAAAAATATATGTCTTTAATGTATATACCTACCGTATTCATCCTATTGTACGCTTGAAAAATTGTTGAGATGCAGAAAAAGTCACAAATTGTATTTTGACCAAAATCTGTGTAAAAGCAAATAATGAATTTCTTTCCCACCAGGAGGCACCACTGTTTTTTTACCCACCAGATGCACCATTTTTTGGGTAAAAAAAAATTTTGTACTGTAACACAACAATGAAATACAGACTGCTGAAATCCTTCTTGGAAATAAAAAAATTAACTTCCATTTTCGTACACCCCATTGTACACCCCATTGTGCTTTGTCCTAATCATTCTTGAATTTGCATTTATATAATCTGTATCAGTATCTACATATTTAGAAAATTTCAGATATGTAACTTGTAAACTTGTAAGCAAACTCAAGTTAGAAGCACCTTTTTGGCCCTTTCCCCCGTTCACATTATAGGGTGTTACAGACAATGCTTAGTTCTGCAGAAGTGCTCATGTATAGCTAGTTAAAATATCAGCAAATTCTGAGACAACTTTTGAAATTTCCTGAAAATTTGTTGATTTGACACGGAATGACCCATATATTCAAACATCGTACCGACCGCCTAAATAAAACAGAAGCAATTTTGAAATCAACACTTTGATGTTTACAAAACTATACATCGCTGGAGGAGGTGGAGCTTTAAAATGTCAGTGCTTGTCACTTATAAACAACTTCCGTGGCATATGACAATTCATTGAGCCAGCCCATCTCCCGGCACCCGGTTTATGGCATTTTATGAGGTTCCAAGTTGGCTGGCTCCGAAAACGTTTTCAAAAAGCATCACGCTCGCCTATACAGTACTTAGCAACCTGGAAGTCGGTAGGTGGCCTGCTTGCAAAGGGTTAGGCAAGAGGCTGACCTTTCTAATGAAAGGCAAGGATCGAGGCCACCGAAAACTAACTCATCTAGGCTATTTCGAACATTATTATTCGTGTATATAATCATTATTATACTTGTTAAAGGTTTACAATTACTGTATTATTTGTTACAGACATGTTAACGCTTCAGTGTTACAAATGTGCCAATGTCAAATTCGATAACCCAACACTGAAGAAGTTCTTCAGTGGTGAATCTGACCAGTGGTGTGAGCATCCGTCTAGTGATGATGCTACAGAGACATGTCCATCCAGGACTGACTATATGTGTGGCTACTTCGAAGGAAGCATCTCCTTCCATGTACCATTAGGTTTGTATAGATGCATTTAACACATGCTGTCTCACACACACATGTACACCACCACCACCACTACCACCACCACCACCACCACCACCACCACCAGCCAATTGTCCCAATGTGTTTATGTTACTGTATTTGTCAGTTACTTCAGTGTCCGTGTTTCAGTTGGAACCTCGAAAGTGACAGTTGAATCGCGAGGTTGCATGAAGGTTGACACAAACACAGGCTTGAACAAATGCAACCCAATTGGGAGTGACAGCGAGAGAAAGTTTGCTGGAGAAATTCTCAGCGTGCTCAGTGAAGTAAGCGATATGGAGGTGGACGGCAAGGTGTGTGCCTGCGGAACAGACCTTTGTGACGCTAACTGCAATGGAGTAGCCATTGGCACGTTCTGGTACGTACTGCATAGTAATAGGGCAACTAACAGTATTTTTCATGGAATACACAATTAACAAGATTTGCCATCCAAGCCAAAGGCCCAGATGGCAAGTGGACAAGGAAGCCATTGGCTTATCGAGAGTCCAACAGTGTTCATCTACTTAC
Source organism: Lamellibrachia columna (assembly GCA_963662155.1). Lineage (NCBI taxonomy): Eukaryota > Metazoa > Annelida > Polychaeta > Sabellida > Siboglinidae > Lamellibrachia > Lamellibrachia columna. The sequence continues at coordinate 18,506,245 of OY759275.1, forward strand.
AGCCCGCCCTCCTGAGATGGGCAGGCTGGGCTGTAAGTAGATGAACAGCTATACTTGTTACATTTCCAGAGAGAAAAGGAGGTTATTATGCAAAATTGTAATATATTTCTCGATCTCTCAAAGGCCTTTGATACTGTTAACCATACTATTTTATTAAACAAATTAAGGTACTGTGGGATGGATGGTACTACTGAAAATTATTTAAATATCCGAAAACAGTAGCTTGAAATTGAAGAAATGCAATCAGAAATCCTACCAATAGAAATTGTACCACAAGGTTCAATTCTTGGACCTTTATTGTTTATTATTTACATAAATTATTTCCCACAAGTCGGTAAAATGTTCAGCTTCATTATTTATGCTCTCTAGTCCATTAAAACATTTTAGTGATAGCGCACAGAATAAAAGTATAGAATCATTAATAAATTAATTAAAATTATTGAATGGTTAAGCATTAAGGTAGCTGGGGCAGCTAAAAGGAAATATCGAACTGAACATCGACACCACAAATAATCACCCGGCACTAATGTCATATTTCACCAATCCATCTTTAAAAAGAAAGTCCTTTTGAAAATTCCTGACTTAGAAAGACTGGCGATGTTTCCATAGTAATGACCTCAAGTGCGTCGATCTTCAAACCAGCTTTATTTGTTTGTCATAAACGCGGAACATATCGTCTGGTTACTGTGATTCCAGTACACATCAATATTATATCTACCAAACTAAATCATGTCCTTAGACCAGCAAATATCAGCGCTAACATAGTGTATTGTGCCTTTGAAGCTATTATGGAAACGGCCATGTAAATGTGACCTGGTGACCCAGCGGATAACGGGCCAATCAAAGTGATCGTGAACACGCTCTGCCACGTGTTTGTCAGATGGCTGGCATAACCTGATATTGTAGACGACAACACATTACAAATACAAGTTTAAGGGCCATTGTGGCGGTAAATTAAGGGGACACGTCATATGTAAAAAGCCAGTGAAAAACGTCACATTTCAAGCATGGTACGCATATCTATTGACATTTCAGTTATCACTAGCAACCAGGAAATGATGCTTAATTTACTTTCTTAGAAAAACTACAACACTTGCTAAGCTGCAATTTGGTGTCGCGTCATAAACGTAGGCAAAATTACACGAATTTGAATTACGATTGGTGAAGGGTTTGTGTCAAAAATACACTGCCACTTTAGGCTGTCATTCAACTTTCTGCAACTTATTCATGGTGGTGTAACACACGTAATTTGTTTCTGTAAATTTATCAGTCACACTGTCATACTTATGTATGTTATTTATTTCTTTGGGGATTTTCTCAAAACGATAAATTTTGTGGCTATTTTTTCACATTTACAAAAAGTTTTTAAAATCTTGTAACATAACCAAACAAATGAAAAAACTCAAGATTTTATTAATCTGGGATATTATATAGTTTCAACTACAATCTGTGAAGAAATGGTTAGTTTATCTTAAAAACGTCTACTGAAACTACTCAATTCAAGACAAGCGTATCATAGCCGCCCCAACTTCCTTAATAAACTGTCACTAAATAAAAACACATCTAACACATTGTATCCTATTTAGTACCTCTTACAAAAATATAAAGACACATGTATTGCATCAAATTGCTATACATGTCAACAAAATCACAATAACTAATAAAATATACATACTGTATGTACCGGGGGGTACTCGTGTTTTACACATACCAAACACACCTTACATTTGAGTATGCTATTAATATGCATACTATACTATTTTTGTAGTAACCTCTCGGGCCCTGAACACCGATCTATCGGGGTTTCTTACTAGTGTACAATAATCGCTAGATGTCACCAGCATTTCGTAGTAACGTCATCGTATTGTACCCGGATGAATCCAAAACATTTGCCAACATTTTGGTACATTATTCACGGAGATTGATTGATATAAACAGTATTTACAAGCGGACACAAATCGACAATGGATCGGAGATTATGAATGTTACAGTTGATTGGGTATGTCTTTCACCATTTGCAGTATCAATGATTACGAAAGTTGATTTGGTATATGTCTGACGGATGAAAACACAAATCAACAGTCTTGTTGATGCAGCTGATGTCGGCAATGTTTCTGAATTTGGTGGATTATTACTTGCAGTTGTCCAGGAAACACAAAATGAAACTCGCTTTTATATTTCCTGTCGGCCATCTTGGATTTCTTACATATGCAAATTATATACTAATTAGTTTCAGTTAATCACACAAAAAGTATTTTAGCACCAAAATGTAGACAAATCTATTGTGATTCAGATAGTATTATCGTTGTATATGTTCGGTGTCACATACTAATGGTGATAGTAGTATTGTATGTAGTATATCAATTATTGAGTGTCGAATAAACATTCCTATACGTATATTTATTTGATGAAAATGCCATCCTATACACACCTTATTTGGCACTATACTATTATTAAATTTAAACATTGCCAGCCTATATTCTCCGATAATCGTGGCAAATTATGCAAGGTATAATTTTTAGGAGAGCAATTGCTCTCACTCCCTATTGCTAGCGCTAATCAATCACCCATGGAGCGGTTTACTGCTCGCGCTAAAATCACTTGCTCCCAACTGGAACTGCATGTGGCTCCCTCTGACTGCTAAGTTTTCATCCTTTAGAACGACAGTCGTGAATTTAGTGGGATCCCGTGCTTCTGAGGATCCTAGATTTTGCGTTAGCGTTAGACCGTTAGATTTCCATGATTAGATTAATCAGTCAGAATCCTTTGTTCTCGGGAGCTCGACATGGTATATTATTAGTTAAGATGCCATTATCACCACGTAAACCGACTGTAAATAGCCACTGTGCACAGCACGCCTCAAGCCGGTCGTAACTGGCTGGCGGTGGTTTCCCCTAAAATGGGCTTGCAGTAAAACTTTAATGTCCATTTAAAAACAGAAAATTCCCCGGTTTTTCGTAGATATAAAATACGGTTACCATATCGGCAGTGCCGGCGATCCATGTAGTTTTCTAGGGACGCCTTGGCTTCTCGTCGAGTATAAAATTGCTACGGCGCTAAAAAAGACAAATATACTAGTGACTTTTTTCCACTGTACCATTATTTGTTTTGAACATTTTGCTCCCCTATACTGTTATTCAGTACTATACTATTAAATTTGACAGATTTGCCACCCGATACTGTTATTTGGCCTTCACATTTATGTGACACTCGAGTAGGTGACAAAGACAAGACGCACTTGCTAGTTGACATATTTTGAAATTCACTGTACGAATGAGTATAATTTTTAATCTGTTCTGATTCAGACAATGTATACTTTTACATACTTGTGGTAAACCGTTCTAATTATACATGTCATTATATGAACCCATGTCTAGTCCTGTATTGGAGGCCCTCAGAAACTCACAGGTTATAAGGTTAACTTGTATAATTTGTATTGTGCATTTATACACACACACAAATATGTATGTATAATCTCATTTGGGGGTCCAATAAAACTTCTTGCTCTTGTCTCTTCCACTGACTGTGTTGTCATTGCAGCCTGTTCCACTGACTGTGTTGTCGTTGCAGCCTGTCTGTCCCACTGACTGTGTTGTTGTTACAGCCTGTGCCACTGACTGTGTTGTCGTTGCAGCCTGTCTCTTCCTGTGGCCATTGTGCTTGGTATTTTGAATGTCATCATTGGTCTCTTACTGATCACCTGCTGCTGCTGCTGCTGCTGCTGTGTTTGCTGCAAGAATCGCCGCCCTGCAGTCATCACAGGTAAAGTAAGTCATTGAGTATCATTATATAACATTTGTCATGGATTTATATCCTATAGAAATTAAAACAACCCTAGAATTTAACAAAAATAAAACTGCTGATATTAATTTAAACAACAACCAGAATAGCTGTGTTGGAAATTTATAGGTTGTCAAAAGATAGGTGGTGTTGCACTGAAAATTGCACTCAAATTCCTTGTGTAAAATGGACAAATTGGTTTCGCCTTGCAGAATGCACATCTCCTTAAAGGCTGCCCTAGAAATGTTTCAATAACTTTGGATATGGCAGTGATGAATTTTGTAAAGTAATTAAATTATGATTGTACAACCTGAACATGGTAATCAGCATTATGCATGCACAACTTTACATTATTTAGATTTGATGTTTTTAAATTGTTAAAGAAAAAGTCTACCGGGTACCTTATAGTTATCATGTTTTGGTTTAGAACAGCAGGTGTTAATAGTTGTATAACTGTCTGTTGTTGACCGATATTGTGATCCTAGTCATAATATCATATATGCCCAATCTTGTGGTTTACCTAACTCTTTTCTTAATTAAATTTGACGTCACCATTCATACAGGTGTGCACCAGCCTTGGAGTCAGTTACATTGTAATTGGAATTGAAGCATCAATTCCAGAATTGGAATTGGTGTTTTGTTTTTAAAAGTAATTGGAATTGATGAAAATGAACCATCATGTAAACTCAAACGTTGCACCAAAATGTCATGATTAGTTGCATGTATTTTATTTGTTTATCTCTCCTAGATACCAGGAAAATAAGAGGAGATCAGTTAGACATATTTTGTATTGATTATGAAAATATTGATCGAAATATTTTTTTTACTTATGTTAAGGAAGGTAGAACTAAATGGCTCTATGCAGGGTTGGCATGTAACGAAGTAAAAGTACTTCGTTACAATACTTGAGTAGTTATTTCAAGTAATTGGCATGTAACGAAGTAGAATTTTGACTAAATACTTTTACTTGTAACGAAGTAGTTTTATCTAAATACTTTTACTTGTAACGAAGTAGTTTTATCTAAAGTAACGCGACTTTTTACTCTGTTACTTTTATTTACTTCGCAATATATTTTCGTTACATTTTTGGCGAAACCGCTGCTGCCGGTGGCGCTCCACCGTTAACGACATTTCAAAAACTGTTCATAATCGCCAGGCCAAAAGCTATTAATATCATTCAATCGCATGCCAGTTCGCGATCATATTTGCATGCATACCTCTCTTCGGGAAATCGACGCAACCACTGTTTTATATCTACGTCAGTGAACGAAGTCTGCCAAATATTGGCATAGGTCAGGTCAAGGCCGTTGACATGAAATGTCACTTCGAGCACACAACGCTTGAACGCCATCTCAAACCACGATGCAAATTTGCAATTTTCGACAATGTATTGATAATCCCCATACACTGACACAATTCTGATATTCGTGAGTGAACGCGCATCGTGGATCGAAAACGAGAACCGATTTTCGCCCATTGGCATTGTCAGCAACGGCTTACGTCAGCATTAAACAGCATTTTACTTTCACGAATAAAATTCATATTGAGATGTTTAATAAATTCATAATAATGATTACTCTACAGAACTAAACAGTAAAGAATTGATACTCTGCCATTTGGCAGCATCTTTTCCCAGCAATGGCTTATTCAAGCTGACCCATAAATAATATCAAAGACAGGGACAGGGGCCCTGACAGGTCAATTTTAATTGCAATTAGCAACAGCATTCCTCTGTTGCACTGGTCTGTCTTCTGATCAATTCTAGCTGCAGCTGGTACCAGGTAACCAACACAGCTAGCTGCTAAAGCCTGTTGTTTCAATGTTTGTGTGAGCTGATAAGACATGTCTGGGAAGACATGAGAAGGTGGGGGATCACAAGCCAGATGGCTTCATCAGCTAGGCATCAAATGTCTTTGTTAATTTTACTATGGGCAGTACTAGGTTGTATTACCTCTGACCAGTTTCCCTGAGAGGCTACTACTAGTACTGGACTGACCCTCTACCTACTCAGATACAATCACACCTGCCTATACATATCCGGTTGTACAATCTAGCTCCACCCATGCCCCAGTGGAACAGGTCGATAAAAAGACAGATTGTGCCTCATCATTAATTAAGTTCTGTATTTAACTGAATTTATTTGATGTTGTGAGCTCTCATTAAAGATAATGTAATTTTTCAAGATACTTTTTACTTTTACTTCAAGTACTTTTGAAAAGTACTTTTTACTCAAGTAGTTTATTTTACCAGCTAGTTTTACTTTTACTCAAGTAGTTTCAAAGTGAATTACTCTTACTTTTACTCAAGTACAAAATAAAAGTAATTCAGTCAACCCTGGCTCTATGTAGTGTTAGTGAAGGAACAGTGTAGATCAGAAAGGACTCATTCTCACAGAGAACGATAAATGAATGGAACAAAGTATATTAATTGTGTTAATGTGTTGGAATATGTTTAAAAACAAAACCTCATAATGGTGGGTTACATATAGATGAAACTTGCATCTGAAGTTTTTGCTTTGGATAGCAATGTTGTTAAATCTGGTTTTATCTATTGTAAAGTTAGCTTAACTTGTTTGTGTGGTGTGTCTACAGTGAACACTGGCCTCCCTCAAGTCACTGCGATGTCGCTGCTTCAAGCGTCAGCCAGTGGTCAATCTGTTCCACCGTACAGTCGACTGGAGAGGGAGCCAACCTTCAAGTAGCTGAGACTCAGTCTACAATGAATGGCAGACATAGTTCTCCCACCTACATAATGCACCATGTCTGGCCTCATAGTTAGTGTGGCTTTGCTTCTCTTCGAAACGCATATTCTGTTACTTCAGATACTTCATTCTGAGCTGTTCCTTTTAGTTGTCTTCTTCCCTTGACTTCAGCAGTTGTTGAAGCAGCTCTGCCCTTGACAGTCTTCTGTCTCAGCTTGTAGCTCTCCTGGGATGTCCTCAAGGTCGTTTTTCTTGGAATCGTGAGGTAATCACAGGAGAGTTGATATAGTTGTCCAATGTGTTCATACTGTCGTTGCTGTTGTCGCTTTACAAACGTTAGGAGGTCTTCTGCTTACTGTGTTCTGTTATTTCAAGTACCTCTTTGTGACATGTTGTGTGTAGGCTATTCTCAAGATCTGAAAGCTGTTCATTTGAAATGCCTGTATCCTTTTTTCCACTGCTATATTTAATGTCCAACGTTCACAACTGTAATTAGCCAGAGGAAAAATTCAGCTGTTCTTATGAAATGGGTTTATGTTAGATACATGTGTTTGTTATTCCAGTGTTGTGTTATGTGTGTGCGTTGTGTTTCGTATGCACCTGCATGCAGGGTGTTTTTTGAGGCAGAATTGTTTTATATATTTGTATCGTTACAACTGAATAAACCTTATGTTATTATTAGGTAAGGTTATAATTTATTTGCATTGATAAACTTCAATAAAGTGTTATAATATATATTACCATTACAATGCACTACTAATGCAATTTTAGTTATGTGGGTCTGGTTTGTTTTACAGCTAGTGTGAGTAGTTATAATGCATTATCCTGTGACTGTGAACAATTGTATGTCGACATCTGTAGTAATTGTAATCAATAAAGCGTGTTTCTTTATTCGTTGAATTTAAGTGAGCCCTATAAATTGAATACATTGGAACTGAATTTTGTTTTTTGTGTTTAAATACTGTATTCCTGTGTTAAAAAAAACCAACTACAGGTGTACATTTTTTCAGTATTATTTTGTTGCTGTGGTCATGAAGATTAAAACTGCTTCCTCAACTGATTTAGCCTATCGCAAATCTGGTTCACTGGTGTCCAGATATGTAGTGTGTGAATAGTTTATGTAATATCCGCAGTTGATTTAATAAAAAACTTCTATTTTTGTTGAAATCATCAAAAGAATTGACTTCAGTTAGATCTAGTAAGGATCAAAATAGTGGATATCCAAAATGGTAAACACTGTGTGGGTCAAGGCTGATCATGGGTATGATTTCCATCCTCTCCAATCACATGGTAAATTTAAAACATTTCACTAAAGAAGAAAATCGTGATTTTTCAGTTTTCACCTCGGTTAATGCTTGAACAAGCATTAACTAATTTAAGTTTTTCCGATGATTTCACACAAAAAACTACATACAAAAGTTGCACAAATGAGCTAGCATGTTGCAGTGGATACTAGGTAGGTTTGTTTTTTGCAAAATTCATTTGAAATGAGACTACGCAGCTTTTATACCAGGTCTATCCAGCATTATTCCAAAATTTCACAACTGTTCCATCGGTGTTAAACTACATTGGGAAAAATTTATTGTTCCCAACTTTGGGTAAGTTTTAACAAGGGCACCTATTTAAAACTTAAAGTTGCCTACAACAATATGCATTGACGAATCTTAGGATACCACCGATGGAACAGTGTGAGCAACATGTCAGTAATGCTATTGACACATGTGACGCCCTATTGCGCAAGAATGTTTATGGTTTTAGAAAACGTATTCGTAACATTGACAATGACATGATAAAATGCATGTACAATTGAACAGATATTGTTAATGGACCCATGTGGACTAGCTGGGCTGAATCACTGTATAATGTAAGAAAATTACTTATTTATTAACTTTATAATATGCCCGTCCTCGAGGGGGGGGGTTGTGGGGTTCGTTTGAACCCCCTTTTGAGAGAATATTTGAAATCATCCCAGAATTTCCGGCTGATTGTGTACACCCGAATCCCATTTTATTTTCAAAACCCTGAGCATGAGGACAGGTCTGTATAAATATGCAAATGTGATACATAGGCCCCCGCTAACTTGATATTCAAATCCTCTCGTGCTATGGGTGAAATAGTCGGCGATGGGACAGCCGTCAGTCACAGTGACAAACCGTAATCGAATCGACCACAGGATTCTGCCGCGAAAGACCAACTTAGCTATTGGTTAAATAGTTGGTCACATGGACAATGGCCAACCTCATCATCATCATCATGCTGTCAGTCGCTATGCGACAAAGACTGCTTTCATTTCTTGACCGCCGCACTCCATTTAGTTCTCTGCTGTGAGAGTGATGTCCATGAGTCGGTCTTTATGTCTCTCAGCTTGAGGTTTCTCTTGATGGTATCCTTGAACCGGAGACGAGGGCGTCCTCTCTGTCTGTGACCAGAAGACAATTGAGAGTAGAGGATCTGCTTTGGTAGTCTGTCTGATGACATCCTCATGAGGTGTCCAGTCCACAGGAGATTCTTTTTGATCAGAAGATCTTCCATAGAGGGCAGCCCTATCCGACCGAGTATTTCCTTGTTTGTCACTTTGTCCTTCCAGGTTAGCCTCATGATCGAACGCAGATGTCGCATCATGAAGGCATGCAGCTTTTTCACCTGTCGTCTGTACACTGTCCAGGCCTCGGCTCCGTATAGTAAGGTGGATAGCACAATTGCACGGTAGATCTTGCCTTTGACCCGCGTGGACACATGGTGGTTGTTCCAGAGTCTCTGGCGTAATCGGCCGAAAGATGCGCTAGCCTTGGCCATCCTCCTCTGTATTTCAGCATCAATGCGTCCATCACTTGATATAGTGCTTCCGAGGTAGGTGAATTCCGGAACAGAGTTCAGTTTGTTTCCATCAACCATGATATCCTCCTCTCGGGTTCTTGTAGAGTTGGGTTGGTACAGCACTTCCGTCTTCTTGATGTTAATCTTCAGGCCGAACTTCTTTGATGCATCGGAGAAAGCATCCACTATTCTCTGGATCTCTTCAGCGGAGTGGGCGACCAGTGCACTGTCATCTGCGTATAGCAGCTCTCTCACAAGTATCTGGGTAGTCTTGGTCTTCGCTCTGAAGTGTGCGATGTTGAATAGGTCAGCGCTCTGTCTAGACTGTATATAGACGCCATCTCCCATGCCTCGGAAAGCCTCGACAAGCATTGCTGATAGGAAGATGGAGAAGAGCGTGGGGGCCAGTACACAGCCTTGCTTGACACCATTGGTAACACCGAACGTTTCCGAGACTTCCCCTCCAACACTCACATTCGCCATCATTCCCGTATGTAGAGCCTCGATCATGGTTGTGAATTTCTCTGGGCATCCATATTTCCTCAGTAGCTGCCATAGCCCAGTCCTTCCGACTGTATCAAACGCCTTCGTGAAGTCGACAAATACTATATATAGTGGTCGGTCCTGCTCAATGCACTTTTCTTGTAGTTGTCGAAGACAAAATATCATGTCCGCTGTGGTCCGGTTGGATCTGAAGCCACACTGTGTCTCCGGAACTACTTCTGGTGTTATGTGAATAGATAGTCTGTTGAGCAGGATCCTGGCGAAGATCTTGCCTGCTATGGAAAGAAGAGAGATTCCTCTGTAGTTCCCACAGTCTGTTCGATCTCCTTTCTTGTAGATGGTTACAATGCTGGCATCCTTCCACGCTTGTGGTACAGAACCCTCTTCCCAGGCTTTGGTGATTAATTGGTGCAGTCTGTTGGACAGATTGTCTCCTCCGTGCTTCCATACTTCAGCAGGAATTCCATCACTCCCAGGTGCTTTGCCATCTTTCAGGCCGGCGATTGCTCTAGCCATCTCATCCATGTTTGGAATATCATCAAGGCATGTGTTGGTAATGCGCTGCTGGATGTTGACAAGAGCTTCATGTTCTATGTCGCCAGGGACGTTGAGTAGTTTTTGGAAGTGTTCACTCCATCTTGCCACAACTCTCTTGCTGTCAGAGAAGGTCTCCATTCCATCTGTTGACTTCAGGTGAACAGGTCCTTTTTTCGCGGGTCCCCACACTTCCTTCAGTCCATTGTAGAAGCCCTTCATGTCATTTCTGTCTGCAGATCTCTGCAGCTCCTCTGCCTTCATTTCCCACCATTCTGACTTCAGGGCACGGGTGCGTTTTTGTAGCAGTCTGCAGGCATCTTTGTACGCTGCAGTGGTGGATCTAGTACTCCTGGTCTGCAACACTCTCTGGTGGGATTGGTCTCTTCTGCTTATTAGATTTTGTAGCTCCTGGTCGTTGGGGTCGAACCAGTCCTGGTGTTTTCTGTCTGGCTTGCCGAGAAATGTTTTAGCTGTGTTGTATACTACCTGTTGCAGAGCTGCCCATTCCTCATCTGGTGTTGAGCTTTCCTTCTCCTCCCATTGGGCGAGAGCGCTGTCCATCTCCTGCTCGAAGCTCTCCCTATGACTGATGGTACGTAGTTTTGCTGTGTTTAGCTTGGTCGGTTTTCTTACCCCTTGTCTGTTGTGCTTTTGTCGTACTCTAAATGCCACTTTTGACCTCAGCATATGGTGATCGGTCCAGCAGTTAGCTCCACGCATGGCTCGAGTACTGTGGATGTCCATCTTATCCCGACACCTCGTGATGATGAAGTCGATCATATGCCAGTGTCTGGAACGAGGATGCATCCAGGTGGTCTTGCGTTCATCCTTCTGCTTGAACATGGTGTTCGTCACTATCAGTTCGAACTCAGAGCACAAAGCCAGTAGAAGCTCGCCATTGGAGTTGCGTTTCCCGATCCCATATTTGCCCATGACCATGGTCCATTTGTCATTGTCTCTTCCTATCCTTGCATTGAAGTCTCCTATCAGCAGTAGCTTATCGGTACGAGGGATGTCTCTGAGCGTACTTGACAGCTGGTTGTAGAAAGCCTCCTTGTTATCGTCCGGGTTTGTCATTGTTGGAGCGTAAACACTGATAATTGTAGCATAGTTGTCCTTGCTCAGAGGTAGTCTCATCATCATGATTCTGTCACTTACTGGCCGTGGCATTTCTGTCAGCATTGTCACGATGTCCTTCTTTATAGCAAAGCCCACTCCAGCCTCCCTTCTCTCTCCTTTGGGTCTGCCACTCCAGAAGAAAGAGTATTCCAAGTCATTAAGACTACCAGACTCTGAGAACCTTGTTTCGCACAGGGCGGCAATGTCTATATTGTACTTGGCGAGTTCCATTGCTACTAGTGCAGTACGTCTTTCCGGTCGGTCGGCTACTTCTCGGTCGAGGAGAGTCCTGACGTTCCATTGAGCGATTGATAGTTGTTCTCTTCTTCCTAGCTGATTTTTCACTGTCGACGGAAGATGAGGTCGAGCAGCGCGGTCCTTGGTAACCCGGGCGACGACCGGTCCGGTATGGTAATTCGTGCGGTTGTGCATTTCATGAGAGCTGCTTGCAAAAAGTGTTGAAGTGCTGCTGGCTTTTGCAAGTTACTAGCGGCACTCTCTCGGGGAGCAAATAGAGGTCTCACACCGGCAAGAACACGTCAAGACAGGCGCGAGCTATTTATCCCTGCAGTGGCTGGTCGGGAGATGTTGGGAGTTCCATTCATCAACCACCCTTGATGCTGCCACAATGACATGGTTTTCTGTTAGGGTTTGCTCCCTTAGCCTTCGGTTCTGTCGAGAACCTGTATCACAAGGCAGTGATTTTCAACTCTGCAATGCAGGGGCGTCAAACTCCCTGAGGTATTGTAGTACCAGAGGTACTGTAATACTTGCATACATCAACCTAGTTATGGGTAAAATAGATGGTGATGTGGCACTCACCTGGACAAGCCCTAACTAAATATTCAAGGCGTAAATAACTACTGTCAAAGGCAAACAAAAGATCACCACTACTCCAACAAAGTCGTTGAAGCAGCGTCAAATCAGATAAAGCTGTATGAAAGTGCACACCTTGATGCACACTCGGGTTGCTGTGCCACGGCCAATCCATGAATCTCCAGAGGCTCCTCGGTCGATCCTGTGCTCTTGAACCTCTGCCAACGTGGTTACTAAACAACTGGGTAAACGCACTTGTTCCTGTCATTACGAGGATTGTGAACATCTCACTAACCACAGGCGACGTCAGCCAACTTAAAAACACGACCCCGTCTTATAAGTTACCGACCGATATAAAATTAGAGTTTCCTGTCCAAAGTCATCGAGTAGGTGGTGTCCACACGTCTGTCATGCCATATGACTGAGCACCACGTGTTTGAAGTGAACCAGTCAGCATACAGAAAGGTCATAGTACGAAGACAGCACTGCTGAGAATCCAGAATGATTTACTCTTATCTTTGGATAATCGTTGTCCCCTGTCTGGTCCTGATTGACTTAATTGCGGCGTTTGACACGATTGATCAATAGGTGCTCGTTTCACGTCTGCCAAACAGGATTGGTCTTTCAGGAAAAGCGTTGAACAAGATCCCCGACACGTCTTACGCCATCTGTCAGTTTGAGGACAGCGTTGCGGATATCAATCACCGGGTGATTATAAACAGACTTCAAATAAATGATGAACAAAACTGAGATTTTATTCACAAGATCGGAGGCGCTGCGCAGAAAGATACACGAGGCGAAGATCAACACGGGAGATGCACCAAGTACAGACACCTTGGGCTTGGCGTCATGTTCGATTCTGGACGTACGATGTAACGACAAGTCAGTGCCATTTGTAGGTTTTCTTGTCCGCAAGTCTGAAATGTTGATAAAATCATCAAGTTTCTTAGCAGAGAACTGCTAAACAAATTGTGCACTCGTTGATTACCTCGAGACTAGATGGCTGCAACTCGCTGCTGGTTGGCGTTGACACGTGTCAGCCGCACAGACTGCAGTGCGTCCAGAACACAACCGTTCGTCTCATCACCAGAACAAGAAAACACGAACGCCGGTCCTGAAATCCATGTATTGACTACCTATTAGAGAAAGAATCACTTTCAAGATTCTTCTAATCACCATCGAGGCCCTCCACGGACTTGCACCGCCCTACATATCATAACTGCTCAGTGACTGTAATATGGGGTGATTATTCCAACATGCCATAGTAGGGTTCACGACACACACACCAGCTATTTATTGATTGGCTAATAAAGATAAAACACTGATGATCGCTATATAATCCAATATGTCACATCCCCCTTTTATTAAAATAGAAGATAAACTGCAAAAGTAAGTATAGACTAGGCCTACTATTAAAGATAGCCGTTTAAATGCCAAAGTAAAAATGGGCATAAACACTATTACAAGACAAACTTATTACCTGTAACTACTAACACTAACTGTAACATGTTGAAGTCCAAATTCTGATCAATAACATTGTTCAAGAATTTACTTAACGCCCATATCAAGGAGTCAGACCACAGTTGAAAATTGCATTGGTGGCCATGTTAACGTTTTGTTAGATTATAAGAAAACGTGACCACTAAAAATTCTGAAACTTTTTCACAGCATCTGCCATCATCTCATTGACATGCTGACCAAGTTTTATCAAAATCACATACCTCCAGCTCTTTTAAAACGCCCCGATGTGCGATGCCCATCAATTTTGACAAAAATAGCCTTGTATTCATGCGCCCACGTGGCCCATAGCAGAAAAATTCCCATAAATCCCTCCGCCGTTTAAACTCTCAAAAAAATGCACCATTTCACAGCCAATAGCTTCTACAAACAAACCTGTGAATATGCCTGCTCAATTGCACTTATGTCACATCATATGAATTCTTTAAATTCACATATCGCAATTTAATACGCCCTACATTCGTGTCAAACAATAAACAGGAAGGTCAACTGTGGTCTTACCCCAAATAGGGAATTTGTTTGTTTCAGAAAGTGTCAAATTTTATATCAAGTTGCGGCACAGTGTATATGTAGACACATTATGGAACACTCCTACTTGTCAAGTCATTATTATTTGTTTGACAGCCAAGTCTAAACAATGCTTTGTCCGTATTATTAGCTGAAAACCAGTCACATAATTTAATTATAGGTCGATTTTGACACTTGATAAATCATAGATCATGTACACTAGATTTACATAGCACTGCGAACCAATGAAGCCTGCTTACTGTCCCTTTGAATATACTAATGAGTTTATTTTTAAATTATTATTCATATAATTGCTTGATTTTAAACCAAACGTGGCATAACTTTGTAAGAAAATTGGACATTTTTCACATTTAACAGGATTTAGGGTAAATTCCAATGATTCAGGTTTGTCCAATTTTATTGTTTATGTGACTGCTTTCATACTTCTAGTTGATAAGATACAAGGCGAACGGCTTGATTTCGATACGCCACCATAAAAGGGTATCACATGACCAGATGCCAGTCGCGGCCAGATTTGAAAATGCTGATCTACGCAGTGCTTCCAGTGGGTGTGACACAACCAAAATACAACTATTCTGTCCAAATTTGTTACACAATGTTGCTAACGCACTGGGCCACAAGACAAATATCACCAATGATCGCTCTAGTCCAAAATGGTTACCTGTTCCGTCACATACTTATGTCATACCCCCTAATTTTCGCAAACTTTCCATTTTGGCATCCGATCTGTATCATGATGTTCGTGATTGCTACTGCTGTCTGCCTTTTCCAAGCAAACTGTTCACTTTTCCTATCAACCTGTGCCTATGGGAATGATTATATCTTATGTTAACCACTTCAGAGTTATGGTTAGCTAGGGATGGGGTTAGCTAGAGATGGGGTTAGCCAGGCATGTGGTTAGCTAAAGATGGGGTTAGCTACGGTTAGGGTTGCAAAGTACTGCACACAACATGAAATTGGTATTGATATGTGGTGAGCAGACATTTTGGAAAGGCAACAGTTATTGTTGATATTAAAAATTGCTTATTGTACACTTTTAGCTTACCACAAGTTCTATAATGCTATTTTAGCATATGAAAAATAAAAAAATTGTATTTATTAGCAATGAAATATCATATTAAACATCAACTTGCGCAATATATCAGCTCGTGCACATCAAACGTTATAGTACAAAACTAAAATGTACATTTATTTGACATGTTTTATATTAAGTAGATCGGTTATAAGACACCTCCTAAGGGAGACTGTTAAACAGTTTAAATAGTAGCGGCGTTTAACCAGTAATGATCTTGTTCACTAGATGGAATGTATAACATACATATAATAATATAATATTATCCAGTCTGACACCGAAAATTGTCTAAGTCAAACACACACAACATATGACAGGTCAGCAACCGTTTTTATTTATTTATTGATTTTCCAAAATATGAGCCCTTATTATATTATCATAATTGCAAATTATAAAAATTATAAGAAATTTGTTATAACAAACTAATAATTTCATCCAAATTACGTGTAATATCCACAATTAAGCTAATAACAACGACCAAAACATAAGCATATCAACATTTTATAACCGTGTTTGTGACCCCGACTTCCGTCTATTTGGAGTCAGACCACAGTTGAAAATTGCATTGGTGGCCATGTTAACGTTTTGTTAGATTATAAGAAAACGTGACCACTAAAAATTCTGAAACTTTTTCACAGCATCTGCCATCATCTCATTGACATGCTGACCAAGTTTTATCAAAATCACATACCTCCAGCTCTTTTAAAACGCCCCGACGTGCGATGCCCATCAATTTTGACAAAAATAGCCTTGTATTCATGCGCCCACGTGGCCCATAGCAGAAAAATTCCCATAAATCCCTCCGCCGTTTAAACTCTCAAAAAAATGCACCATTTCACAGCCAATAGCTTCTACAAACAAACCTGTGAATATGCCTGCTCAATTGCACTTATGTCACATCATATGAATTCTTTAAATTCACATATCGCAATTTAATACGCCCTACATTCGTGTCAAACAATAAACAGGAAGGTCAACTGTGGTCTTACCCCTCAAAGTCCTGCTGCCACTGTGGCTTTGACTTCAAGCGGGAGCCTCGCCTCGGCTGGGTTAGAGAATGAGAAAGTTCGCTTACTAGCTCGCGACGAGTGGTTGGGGTACCTGGCTCGGCATCCAGTGGTGATCGCACGATAACAGGACTGTCCGTTGGACTGTCGACCGCTCGTCGAGGCTCGGCCGTGCGTAGGTCGTCATCACGGTCGTCACGTTCCATCGACTCCGGAGGCATGACGTGTGTGACCTCCCGCGACTTGTTGAGAACCCTCTCATTTCGCCGGTAGCTGCCGCCATCCTCAGTGGTGACGACGTACGACCTCGGGGTGTCGCACACTCCAGTGACGATGGCGCGGTCCCACGTGTTGTGTAGACGCACGCGTACATTGTCTCCAATTCGATGTGATGCGCGTGTCGTCGTGCCCCGGTCGTAGAAGTGCTTTTGACACGTTTGCCGTCGTCTCAGGGTTGATCTGCCGTCGGTAACCACGGCTGGTTTCAGTGTGTTTGATATACTCGGCATTTTGTCTCTCAGTTGCGGACTCATTAACAGTTGAGCAGGCGAGTACGGCGCTCCTGTGATTGGAGTGTTCCGGTATTGCAGGAGAGACATCCAGAAGTCTCTTCCTTCCTCGTGCGTTTTGCGCATGTACGACTTCACGATGCCCACAAACTTCTCGCTCTGGCCGTTAGACTGCGTGTACCTCGGACTGCTGGTGACGATCTCGATTCCCATCTCAGTAGCAAAGCCCGCCATCACGTGACTTAGAAGCGGCATGTTGTCACATGTCATCGTTTCTGGTATTCGTGTCGTGCGAAGATTTACCTTAGTACAGAGATGACGTCAGTTGCAGTTTTGCAGGTGAGTTGCTCTACCTCTGGAAATGTTGAGAAGTAATCAACGACCACTAAGTAATCGTGGTCCTTGAACGAGAAGATATCTGCGCCGACCTTTACCCAAGGTCGATCGGGTATCTCATGAGGGATCATCGGTTGTTTGTTGTTCTGCCGCCTGAGTAGCACAGTGGGCTACTGTTTCCTCGATGTCAGCAGATATGTTGGGCCAGTACATGATCTCACGAGCCCTAGCGCGAAGAGCAAATCATCCTCACAGTGGATCTCATCTCGGATTCCCCAATATGCATGTAGTTGTGGAGACGCGTTGTCTTTGTATTTCGGCCAGCCATGCATGACGTATCGCCTGATCTGGTTCTGCACGTCATTGTTCAGTGACGCATCCTTCAGTGCTTGAAGCTTCTGTGGCGTAGCAGGGAAGTACTCAGAGACGGAGTGTATTCTCATCTCCATGTTGTGCTCTGGCTGCGAGTCTGTTGACACAAATGCACGTGACAGGGTGTCAGCAGTGTACATTTAAGACCCTTGTACGTATCGAATAGACAGTTTGTACCGCAGCAGTCGGAGCAGCATCAGTTGAAGAAGCGGTGACACATTGTGTAGCGGCTTTCTCGTTATCGTATCCAACGGTTTATGATCGCTCTGCACCTCCACGTCGCGTCCACAGATGTACTGGTGGAACCTTTCTGCTGCAAACACGATACACAATAGTTCCTTTTTCAATTTGTGCGTATCTGCTTTCAGTGTCCGTCAAGGTGCGAGACACGTAAGCGACTGGCTGAGAGTTTTGCAGCAAGCATGCACCTATAGACCCTTAGACGAAGAGTCTGCTTGTATCGTGACTGGTAGCTCTGGATCGTACAATTTGAGTAGCGGTTTCTCGCTGAGAATCAGTTTCACTTTGTTCATGGCAGCCTTATGCTCAGGCAACCATACCCACGATACACTGTCCTTAAGTAGTACACACAGTGGTCTGATGATCGCGGCTTTGTTCGGTATGAATGGCGACAGCTAGTTCAGCATGCCTATGAGACGTCGAACTCCATCTTTGTCTGTGGGTTCTGGCATACTCACGATCGCTTTTATTTTCGCATCATCGGGTCGCATGCCGTTAGCTGAGATCATCGCCCCCATGTAGAAGACTTCGGATTTTTTCAACTGCGTCTTCTTCATGTTGAACTTGACACCTCGGCCACGAGCACGCTCCCTGACTTTCCTCAGAATGATGTCGTGCTTTGCCTCGGTTGTCGCTGCTATTAGCATGTCACCAAATGTTTTATACGCCCACTTTTGCAACACTTCGCTAGCACTGGTGATTCCGAATGGCATTCGAACAAAACGATATCGCCCGAATGGGGTGTTGAAGCTTCATAACAATGCGCTGTCTTTGTCCAACTCCACCTGCCAGTACGAGTCCTGTTCGAGAAAGGTGAATAGTCGTGCTCCGCCCAACTGCATGTGTACTGATTTATGTGAACGTCGGGATCTGGAAGTGTTCTCTGCGAATATTCTTATTCATGTGCTTTGGATCTAAACACAGACGAAGAGACCCGTCCCGCTTCTCCGTTATGACGGTCGTTGGTTGGTTGGTCGACTGCGATGATGACGCCTTGTGTTTCTAACTTCTTCAACTTCTCCCGAAAAGGTTCGTACAGAGCCTGCAGCACCCGTCTTGGAGGGTCGATGACAGGCTACGCTCATGGGTTCAATTCGATGTGGTATTTGCCAGGGTAGCAGCCAAGACCAGAGAATACGTCTCTAACAAGTGATACAGACAAACAAACCTACACAAATACTCAAAACAACATAATTCCTTTTGCGATCACCGATACACTATTTATG
This sequence comes from Lamellibrachia columna, assembly GCA_963662155.1. Taxonomy (NCBI): domain Eukaryota; kingdom Metazoa; phylum Annelida; class Polychaeta; order Sabellida; family Siboglinidae; genus Lamellibrachia; species Lamellibrachia columna. The sequence goes on from OY759275.1 coordinate 18,525,327, forward strand.
ACCTCTGTAATGCATACACCTTCATCATACATTGGATTAACATTTAACACATATGCACATACTTGTCATTCATACCTCTTAAAGAGCTAATTAATGACAGAACACTGATCGTGTTTTTCTTTCACACTTGGGTGGCGTTGAAAACAACAATTTAATTAACACAATAGATCTTGATAACAATGAATTGCAAGTTATAAAACATTCTTCTTATTACGACATATACCACTTCAAGATATTAGTGGCTGAAAAAAGTAAACACTTCAGTACTCCGTTTAAATATTCAATCTGTAAATGCTACAATTGATGAATTATCAGCATTCGTTAGTTCACTGCAGGACATACATTATAAATTTAACATGATTTGCTTACAAGAATGCTGGATATCCAACCTGACTGATTTATCAAATATACAATTACCTGGGTATGACTGCATTGCACAAGGAAAGAGCAGTAGTAAGAACGGAGGCTTAATATAGATACGCTTGAACGCATACAAAGGAGAGCAACTAAAATTATTCCAGAACTGAGAGACCTTAGTTATGAAGAACGCCTGAAAGAATGTGGTTTAACAACTCTAGAGACAAGGAGGTTAAGAGGAGATCAGATTGAAGTTTTTAAGATATTGAATGGGTATGAAAATATTGATAGAAATATGTTTTTCTCACTCACTAAGGATAGCAGAACTAGAGGACATGAGGTAAAATTAGTAAAGGATCAATGTAGATTGGACATCAGGAAGCACTCGTTCTCACAGAGGACAATAAATGAATGGAACAAATTGTCTACAGATTGTGTAACTGCTAACAGCGTGAATATGTTTAAAAACAAGGTTGACACATATCTCAGGAGGGCGGGCTATAAGTAGATGAACATTGTTGGACTCTCGATAAGCCAATGGCTTCCTTGTCCACTTGCCATCTGGGCCTTTGGCTTGGATGGCAAATCTTGTTAAATCTCTTGTTAATAATATATGTAGATAACAGATTCCAATATGAAGTACAATTAAATATAAACACGTACGAATATTGGGAGGGACTGATAATTAAGGTAACAGGGGGTGGATTATCAAAAGCAATTACCATTGGTAACATATACAGACCACCGAGTATGGTAAGAGAACATATTAGGCATTTTATTAATGAATTCAGTACAATAATCTTATCCATAGAAAAATCAAACATAACTATTAACTTAGCCGGAGACTACAATCTTAATCTCCTTAAGATAAATGAAATGGCAATATGCAGTGAATTCTTTTGACAGCCCAACAAATCACACTTCCAACAAGATTATCCCACTCCAATGGTTCCCTAATTGATAATATATTCTGTAAATTTTAGAGCTCAACATCCATAGCTACATCTGGTATATTAATAAACAAATTATCAAATCACCTCCCTTGCTTTATTCTCTTAGTCAATCCACCAAATCCTAAATGGATTAAAACAAACACACAAAACAAGCTATTCTAAATATGATAAATGATATTAGTGCATCTGATTTGTACAACAAACTAGACAAAAGTTTGACTACAGACCCTAATTTAAGTTACAATATTATACACAAAGTAATTGAAAATGCCAAGAATAATCATACATTGAGCAAATTAGTGAAATTTTATAAATATAAACATAAAAAATCCAAATGGATCACTATGGGTCTGCTAAAATTCCATAAAATGTCGAGATAATTTATATAAGAGAATGAAGCTAACAAATCCTAACTCATGGGAATACGAAATAATGTGTATAAACTTAAAAACATACAATACTATGCTAAAGAGAAGCATACGCGCATCCAAACAACAGTATTTTGCACACGCCTTCACTAAATATAAATCTGACATCAGAAACGCATGGAAAACTATAAATGAAATTATTTCAAGAAAAAAAACAACAAGAAATGTTTTCCTGAATCGTTCAATATAAATAACAAAGAAACAACAAACACACTAGCGATAGCCGACACATTTAACACGTTTTTTTTACAAACATCAATACCAATGTTGTCAATAATATAACCTACTCAGGAGATAAAAAAATTCAAGCATTACCTTAAAGAAAATTTAAACTGTAAATTCACACTTAATAACGTTGATGAACTAATTGTACAAAAAACAATAGATAATCTTCCGCCTAAAAATAGTACAGGGATTGACGGCATTTCAACTAATTTGCTAAAACAAATTGCACCAAAAATAATAAAATATTTAACGTTATTTATAAATCAAGTTTTTTAGCACGTGGATATTCCCCGAAAAAATAAAGGTGGCCAAAAGTCATTCCACTGTTTAAAAAGGGGGCGACCGGACAATAATCAACAACTACAGACCAATTTCCCTTCAACCAGCCATATCAAAAGTATTGGAAAAAATCATAGGCAATCAACTATCCTCCTATTTCGAAAGTAATAAACTTTAAAAAAAAATCAATATGGCTTCCGCTCTGGTCACTTGACTGAATACGCAGCCTTAGAACTGATAGACAGAATAACAACCGAAATGGATAATAATGAGGTACCTTTCAGTATATTCCTTGATCTCTCTATAGCTTTTGATACTTTAGACCATAACACATTACTATGTAAATTAAACCATTATGGTATTGAAGGGATACCTCTGAAACTAATTGAAAGCTATTTGTCAAATAGAACACAATATGTAGAAATTGCTGATGTAAAATCAGAAACCTTATCAATAGCAACTGGTGTACCCCAGGGCTCCATTCTTGGACCAATTCTCTTTATTATCTATATTAATGATTTTTCACAAGCCAGCCAAATTTTCAACTTCATATTCTATGCAGATGATACCACTTTGTTAAGTACAATGAATAATTTCACAAATGCACATAATGATGATGCTGATATACTGATAAATGAAGAACTCTACAAAATTAATGAATGGCTAGAAATAAATAAACTTTCCCTTAACGTTGCCAAATCCAAATTCATGGTTTTCCACATGCCAAAGAAAAAATTTAAAATACCTGTTCCTAAAATAAATAATATAATAATAACAAAGGTTGACGATTTTAATTTCTTGGGATTAACGTTGGATACCCAACTAAATTGGAAAAAACACTCTGAAAATATATCAAACAAATGTTCTAGAATAATCGGTACACTAAATGCACTAGCTTAAACTAGTACTGCCTATGAGAATTTAAATTATGCTATATAACACGTTATTCGTACCACATATAAACTATTGTTTAATGACTTGGGGGTTCCAATGTCAAAGAATTAATCAACTTCAGAAAAGGGCTATACAAATAATAACGTTGAGTAATTTCAATTCACATAATGACCCGCTATTTAAAAAATTAAACTTACTAAAAGTGATGGATATGTTAAATTAGCCCATCAAGAATAAAATTTTTATTATAAATTTATACATAATAAATTACCTACATACCTAAAACATTGGCAGATAGCATAAAACTCCAAGATTCATGGTCATAATACACGCAACCAAAATAAAATTCACATTTATTTTGCAAAACAATGTACGTCTTAAATACAGTTTACCAAATACTATCAACAATACCTCTCAAAGTGTGAAAGACAAACTTTATACACACAGTTTACAGGGTTTCATAAATTATGCAAAGTATCATATCATTCAGAATTACAAAAACATACATGCGCAATCAACTTCAATGATGTTAGCTACACTCAAACACTATAAATACATTTTCACTTTCTCACTTCACTACATATTATGAACATACACAACAGCAGCATAATAAAACAACAATCCAGGTTTTCATTGACGATAGACTTTACTTTACTACAATTTAATGTTGACAACTTTATATCTATATACTTTTCTTTCCTCAGAAACTAAAATAAAAGAATACGACGGGTGGCTCCTACGGTAGCGACTTTTAATAAGTCTTTGTGGGAGTCTCCATGATCCTCTCTGTATACAGTAATATTTTATTACGTACAATTATATACTGATATATAAGGTTATTTAATGCATGAACAGTTTGGATCTAATAAATTACTCACTTAAAAAACTCTACTGTCTAGTATATGGTCTGACTCCTTTAGCTGTGGTGGAGAAAGCGCAGCTCGCACAGAGACGACAGCGCCGCCTACACGTCAGGTCACGAGACTGACATATATCAGAGCTAGTGTATACACTAGGGTTCAGCACTCAGTTACATTTCCCATTGGTGGCCATGTTAACGTTTTGCATGATTATAAGAAAACTTGACCATAACAAATTCTGAAATGTCTTACCTGCCGTCATCATCATTTCATTGACATGCTGATGGAGTTTAGCCAAAATTAGACATTTCTAACTCTTTTAAAATGGCTGAACGTGTCATGCCCGTCAATTTTTACAAATTTCTGCATGAATTACTACGCACACGTGCCTTGTTGCGAAAAAATTGCCAAAAATCCTTCCGCCTATTAAAATCATCTAAAAATCATCCACAGTTACATTGCCAACATGTTCTACCAGCAAACTTGCCAATGTTCCTGGCTCAAATGCAGTTATGTCAGATGATATGATTTTTTTAAAATGACACATACCTAAAATTACTGTGCCCTACATTCGTAACACACCAGGAAGTGTAACTGGGGCATGATCCCACTAGCTCTGCTATAAATAATTCTGCCTACCCACAATGCAATTCTGCCACAGCTAATGGAATGTTATTCGATTTCCTGAAAAGTATTGATAATTGAACAGGGTCGTACCATTTTTCAAAAAGGGGTGTATCTAACTGAAACGAGCAAGAAAATTGCTAATAAATACTAATAAATGTGGACATGTGCAGCAAATTCAACGTCGATTAAAACATTCAGCAACATAATGTTTATCGCATAACGTTTTATTATACACTTTAGGGAGTCTGATGCTCATTTGAAACTCATTCGTCCCTTTGCTCATTCCATCATCGATGTGTCATGCGAGTTAAAAGAAATTGTAAATTATTTTGAGTTTGTTTCAAACTAATCAAGATATTTTGTTCACTACTTCGTGGGATTGTTACTATTAAGAAGGCCAAGCATGCATACAACAGTTGTCCTCGTTGTTATGTTGCTTTGTGTCGTCAGATTTGTCGAACTTCTGACCGAGTACGGTAAGCGAGAACGGGTGACCGATCGGGTGTTCTGGATGATCGGGTATGGAATCTTAATCTGAGCACACATCGCATTCTGGAAGTTGGACTACGTTATTATACTGCGTGGTATGGATGTTAATGAACATTTTCTTTTATATTTGTGTGATATGACTTCAGCTATGAGAAATTTAAATGTAACAAAGTTTAAAAGTCGGTAAATTTGGCACCTTTCGAGATGTCAAGAGACGTCGATTTAACACATTTTTCAGATTGTATTATATACTAAACTTTTGGCATACATATATCAGACATAGCCATAATATAGGCTATAGGGAGTATAGGCATGCATATAACATAGTTCCAGCCTATTGAAAACTAATTTGTGTATTTCCCACACACGACCCTAATCAGTAACGGAACTAATAACTGATATAAAACTGACATGCGCTAACTGGTAAACTGCATTATTACATGTGTATTCTATGACTATGATATACCATCTGCACAATGACAATGTTAGGTATATTACAAAAACATTCAAAATTGTTTTATAATAATTTAAACACTTCTATCTGATAGAGTATGTTATGCCATTTATCACCCTTTTAAAAAATTTTCAATATCTATTATTTGCGAAGTTATTCCACTTTTTGGCTTAAAAAAAAGGTCTATTTTGTATATTGGAATCGAGTCCATTTCTTGTGACCTTTATGTTTGGTGGCTGTGCTACCACTGAATGCAGGGGATCATGGCATTATGTGAACTAATGTGGCATTATGTGAACTAATGTCCTGAAGATATTGAGGTGTAATAAAAAGACCCTAAGATGTTTACCTAACAATATGTGACCTTGATATGACCTTGCAATGACCTACTTATATTGACCTTGACCTGCAATGACCTATTTATGCTTAAAATGGCCTAATTACTAATATAGAAATTATGTATGACATGTGGGATCAGGGAGGGGTGTAAGGGAGAATTAATGTACATGTACACGTGGACCTTAATACAAATTAATGACCTAATTGATTACATCGTGACCTTTGACCTAATTACGTGTCTTAATGGCCTAGTTATTTTTAATTAAGTCTAGAATCGGATCCTATAAAGTCAATGGAGGCTGTAATTGTTGAATATAATATTGACCTTAGTGACCTGATTATTTAACTTCCATTGACCTTTGACCGATTTGTTGGTAAATTACCTATTTCAGCCATAACGGATTTTGCATGACAGTGGTGTACGAAAATTTACTAAGGGAAATGGTGTATATAATTACCTTTACTACAATATATGTTGATGACAATTGATTACAGGGTTGTTTGATTTAAATCATTTGATTTAAATCATTGATTTAAATCATGATTTAAATCGTTCCAAAAAAATCATTGATTTATGATTTTTTTTACTTCCGGTTGTTTTATTCGCTGATATATATGAATTTAACACAAATAATTGTTTACAAGCATCGGGATCAACAAAGTTTTGTGTGTTTTTTAATACAAAAGCACAAAGTGCGCACTTGTGTAGCTGTATTGACACCAGATAGCCTGATAGTAAAATATTTTATGACATTGTGTATACCAGATTTAAAAAAAATCAACTAAATAAAAAAATCAAATAAATAAAAAAAGTAAAAAAAAAAAATCATGATTTTTTTCAACTCTGATTGATTATAATGTGACATTTGCATAATTACAGGTATTAGTGGCCTAACTATGTATAATTAAGTTTAACGATATATTCATGCATGGTGAAATAATCGCTTGGTGAAAAAACACAATGTCATTGCATAAATATAACACAATTTATTATATATTGTGAGAGCTTTGTCATTTCCAGCTCAGCTTGGCACATCAATATTCACTGTTTCATGAAATAATATCCTGCACTTTAACATGAAGTAATGTTCATATATTGTTCAGAGTAGGCTGATAGGGAGACATGGAAAAGGACAATACCCAAAACAATGCAGCAGTACAAGAAGTAGTCAGCTTCAACCCATTATAAAAGGAACTATGAGGTGAACCATAGAGTACACTCCTGGCTCAGTACAGCAAATATTCAGAGTTCATTGTTTCATAAGTCCATGCCAGTGCATGTGTCAATGTTCGCAGGGCATTGCAGACTCAGTGCATGAATGTTCATATGTCAGTGTCTCATAAATTAATGTCATGAAGCAATATATTAAAGTGGTTCACATGATACTGTCGGTTGAGTGTACACATCTTCAGAGATCACTGTTTCGTAAATCCATGCATGTTTAATGTGTCAATGTTCACTGGACACTGTAGACTCGGTGTACATGTATTCAACATTTTCACATAGTCTTTGTCCATCTTTTGATGTGTGTGTTATCCTTTTAATCTTCAAATGTATTGTGGAATCCTAGAAAATAAAATAAAGAATATTATATTACACACACATATAATATACATATACATACACATACATACATACATACACATGTTGTGCATTAAAAGTACGCGTAGAAAGAATAAAAAATATATAATATATGCACGTCGTACATCAAGTAATTGCTTAACAAAACTCATTTTCTTAATTTATTTCTGTTTTAAATGTAATATAAAGGAAGGAAACCAAAAATAATAGACATCTTATTGATTGTATACATTCAAAATTATCAGCACATAATTGTAAAAGTGCAGATGGCGTGGATTTAAATGCTGAAATATCACGACGTCAGACCGTCAAAACTGTGCCAAGTCACGCACAAACCGGAAGTTACGAATACAGCATTTAAATTGTGAAAATATAACATTTTAACAAGAGCAATCTTAATGATTATTAATGCCATGCAACATTGATATATCTATAATTACTTGCTCCCACTAAATCTAGCCGCAGTTGGTTGCAAACACTTCGATTGCGTGGACTTTGAATCGCGGAAAATGACTTCGCCGCGCAGCGATGTCCACAACGCAAATGCACTTTTAAACGTTAAACAGCCCGCGCATAGCTAATTTTCCAAACGACGCTGTACTCGGGCGAACAAACCCACATTCATAATACGCACATCATTATAAAGCTGAAATATTGAAGATTTCATTTATCGACATGCTAAAGTTGTTCGATGATTATTTACCATTATTTTTAACTACTATTCACAAGGCAAAAGTTAACACGAGCTTACCTCGGTCAAAGTCAATCCAGGAATGCCCGCGAAAATTCCACATGCTTCGTCAGTCTTTCATTGGTTGATATATGTATCAGTTAAGGTCACACGTTCATTTGCATAATGTTATGATGCAAATCTGTATGACTATCAAAACCAGGCGGAGCCTAAGATGGCGGTCACATATTCTGGGTCAATTTCTACGTACGAATTTTCCGCAGCGCACCTAGCGGATTGTAATATACCTAACAATGTCAGTGACATTAACCTTATAAGTCCTGAGTTTCTGAGGGCCTCCAATACAGGACTAGACATCATGTCTTTATGTCATGTCATGTCTTTAGCCGCAAGGTGACACCACATTGCTATCACTACTGGTTGCTTTTGCCAGATTTTGTTATATTCATTGAACTTGAAGGGATCATGCCTCAGTTAGACTTCCTGGTGTGTTACAGACGAATGTAGGGCCCAGTAATTTTAGATATGTATAATTTAAAAAAAATCATATCAACTGCATTTCAGCAGACACATTCGCACGTTTGCTGGTAGAACATGTTAGCAGTGTAACTGGATTTTTAGATGATTTAAATAGGTGGAAGGATTTTTGGCAATTTTTTCGCCACAAGGCACATGTGCGTAGTAATTTATGCAGCAATTGGTAAATATTGACGGGTAATGCACGTTCAGTCATTTTAAAAGAGTTAGAAATATGTGATTTTGACAAAACTCGACCAGCATGTGAATGAGATGGTGACAACGGCAGGAAAGAAGTTTAAGAATTTTTTATGATCACGTTTTCTTATAATCGTGCAAAATGTTAACATGGTCACCAATGGGAAACGTAACAGTAGGCTGAACCCAAATAGGCACACAGGCAACGGAAATGCGGTAGCCGTCTAACAGTCATGGAGGAGTGTTTTTTTATCCAAAATAGACTGATAAAAATGTGTGTATGTCGCCAAACGATGAGTGTGTAGTGTGGACAAGCTACACAAAAGGAAGAATTGTTAAATATGGAGCTATTAATTGCCGACTCAGATGTGGATACAGTCGTGTAGTGACAGTGTATAGGCTCAGTTACATGCTCCAGCATAGAATCACACGAATAAATCAAAACGGCTGCTAACTTGCCTCATGTTGCGTACGTTTGACTTAGAACATTGTCTATGTCAGGTTAGTTAATATTATATTATATAAATTTTATTAATTTCATATGAAACCCACCCTAACAAAATGAGTCACATGTCCCAATTTGAACATGTAGAGTTATTAGCAGCATCTCAGCTTTCACATGAGGCATCAAACATCCAGATATCTCGATTCTAGCCAAAGCTATGTTTCGCTAAACATGTATGGGGTAGAAATCTTCAAACTGAGAAATCAGTCGTCAAAGTTTAGTATGTTTCTTACCAAAGCTACTTTAGTTACCATGCACATATTTGGCAGCTATTTGGACCGCTTGAAGATAAAGGCATCCTCATGACATTCTACTAATATAATCACAAGATCTTTGTCAGAAAAAAATACAATTAATTGCCTTGTAATTACTGCCATTGTTAAGGAATGTCAAAACTAGCAGCACTATGCCACCAGTGTCATAATGTGACACATTTTAGTCAAGATAATGGTTACTAGTGACCTTCTTTTGTAAAGCAAAGTTGAGGCAATAAGAACACACTTGATTTTTGTGATTTAAATAATAATAATAATATTTATTTAGCCTAAGGGGAGACTCGGCAGGTGGATTTAAAAAAAAGTATTATTTTATTATTCAAAATGTGTCCACCCTATTTTGAAAGCATTGCTTTCATACCGTTCATTTCATTTGCAATTACATACCTCTAAATCACTTTTATTTGTGGGTAAAGCATGCATGTTCCAAGAAATAATCCAGTTTTCTCAAAAATGCCTCATATCTCTGGAAATAATAATGCTAACAAAGTAAAGTGTTTAGTGTTATATACAGCTTATTCTTCTTTACACAACTGGTAGAACACATTATCAATGTAACTAAAAGCTATATAAATATTTGTCGGAAAATTTTTTTTCTCAGGAAATTACCCACAAATATATTAAATAAACTACTTTTTTGAAAACGTTTTCTACCAATGTGTACCAAATTGTATACTGAAAAAAGTGTTTAAAATAATTATAATAATGTTTGTTCAATCTGATACTTTTCATAGTAAAAAATGCGCAAGAGGTTCTTAACAATGTCAATGCCAATTAATGGCATATTTAATACAAAACAACAACAACAACAGTGACGGGGATAGCTAACGGGCTCGACGACCTCGCGCCCTGCCTCCTTCCCCACAAAACGACTGTTGTGCCTCGCTCACTGTACCGCTGGTCGAACGGCCCAGCAACGGGGACAGTCTCGAGCACAGTTGGACACGTCTTGCGGGCTTGACGACCTCGCCCCATGCCCTGCAAAACGACCTGTCTCGCTCACTGTCCTGCTGGTCTTCCTCTAGTAAATACTTGTCTAACAAAGTGTTGATCTGGTCGCGATAACTTCGGGCAGGATATCAACAAACCCGCTACATTGAACGCCATTTCTACTCGACATGTGGGTCAGGTGTGTGACGTGGTGGAACTGCATAGTGAGCATGCGTCCATGGACATTATTTAAATGACTTCGTTGCTGCGCCAACAAAATAATTTTCCTGGATCACGTGATAGTAACAAGCCGGGTTTGTTTACACAGCTGGACAAACAGTGCCTACCCCTCACGCCCTCCTATTTGACACATCCGTAATATATGTTAATTCGATGACCATATATGGAAAGATGAGATACAAAGCTTTGCAACGATGCCACATTTGTGAGGGACCGTCCAAAAATTACGGACGAAAAAACCGATTAATTATCAGTATTTTCGACTTTGTTTTACGGAAGTTAAGCGGAACACATCGAACAACTCTTCAAAGATAACACTAAAATGCATTAAACATAACTAAATATACAGTAGAAATTGTGGTATGAATACTAAGGAACCATTTACAGTTTTTGATAAAAACGGCATTTGCGAAGTTTCATGTTTATCGACATCTGACTCATTTTGTTACGGTGGGTCACATATACAGTCATGCCCCGTTATTACGTGGATTCGGATATAACGCGGTCGGTTGTGGACCCCGATTTTCTGCCGCCAGGGGGAAATACCAAATGGGCCTTCTTAAACCTACTTAGAATTGCTTTGACAATTCTCAAGAAACTTAAGGCGAACAATGTCAATGAATGAGTTATCAACGTGTTGGTTGTTTTGCGCTGTCGCTGACATCAGTCGCTGTCGCTGGCTTCGCTTCAACGGTTTGTAAATTGCAATCGAGATTCACAAATACGCCTTGCGTAAGAATCAGATAAACAGTTTTAAATGCATTTAGTATGCTATACCAACATAACACTTGGGTGAAATGACATGCTTCCATTACATTGTAAATTTAATTGTTTTCGTGATGCGAAACCAACATGCCAAATTCCTAACCCAAGGGTCAACCGGTGCGCAAAAATACGAATTCGTCATCCGCATATGAAATGATGAATCAATGTTAAGTGGTGCGTAATAAATTTATGCTTCGGTCGAGATCGGTTGAAAGACGAAGTAAAACAATTATTAATTCTACCTATTGTCATTTTCTGTGTTTTATCAGCTTACATACTACGTTTGTCAAATCATATACGTTTTCGGCTGCTCAGATCCAGGTTATTATTTTCAATTCATAGGCCTATTGGTCCAGTACTTCATCATCATAGTAGATCTATTCCATAATGGTATACACACATGTGTTTTATTCAGTTCAAGAATCAACAGGGTGTGACATTTAAAAATAATACACGTTGATGCTAGTATAATAAGTTTAATAAGTTCCATAAACTACATGTTGGCGTATAAGACAGTGCTGCAAGCACACAGGGCTTCGACAGCATTCATGGACTTGGTGCGGCGATCGCTGTTGTTTAGTAGCTCCCTGGTGGCAGATATGAGAACATCTAACGCGCCTCGCGTACAGCACGGTCCGAAGTCGTGGATCCCGACCACTGCGTTATAACGAGGCTCGACTGTAGTCAACAAGAGCATTACTTGTAAAGCGCCACTATTGTTTAAACTTTGTAACCGTCTCCTTTAGGATGTATCCTATAACTGATCTATATATAAAAAAATTCAAATAAATGTACATTTTAATGTTGTGCTATAAAGTTTGATGTGCATCAGCTGACATGTTAAGCTATTTGATGGTTAATAAGATATTTAGTTGTCGATAAACACCATTTTTTTTATTTTTCATATGCAAAAACTCCCCGAAAGAGTTTATGGTAAGCTAAAAGCATAAAATAAGCAAATTTTTGCATGGGAAATCAACGTTAATTCTCATAAATGTCTATTCAACACGTCTCAATACCCATGTCATGTTGTGTGCAGTTCTCTGTAAGTGAACGGACACATGGAGTTGAAGGTCTGCAAGCCTAACCGTAGCTAACCCCATCTCTAGCTAACCCCATCCCTAGCTAACCCTTTCCCTAGCTAACCCTAACTACGAAGTGGTTTACAGAAGATATAACCATTCCCAAAGGCACATGTTGATAGAAAAAGTTAATAGTTTGCTTGGAAAAGGCAGACAGCAGTAACGATCATGAATAGCATGGTACAAACCGGATGCCAAAATGGAAATTTTCTCAAAATTAGGGGGTATGGCACCAGTTTGTGAGGGAGCAGGTAGCTATTTTGCAACAGAACAGCCATTGGTGATATTTGTTATACATTGTGGCACAGTGCATTGGTAATATTGTGTAACAAATTTGGACAGAATAGTTGTATGTTGGTTGTGTCATAGCCACTGGAAGCATCGCATAGATCAGAATTTTCAAATGTGGCCGCAATGGGTATCTGGTCATGTGACACCCCTTTATGGTGGTGTATCCAAATCAAGCAGTACGCTATGTACGCTATGTACTCTATCAAGTAGAAACACGAAAGCAGTCACATAAACAATGAAATTGAACAAGTCTGACACATTGGAATTCACTCAAACTCCTGTTAAATGTGACAAATTGTCACTTTTCGGACAAAGTTGCGCCATATTTGGTTAAAAATCAAGCAATTATATAAATGTTAATTTGAAAATAAGTAGTTGGTATATTTAAAGAAACAGTAAGTAGATTTCGTTGGTTCGGAATGCTCTAGAAATCTAGTGTGCATGGTCTGTGATTTATCAAGTGTCAAAATTGACCTATAATTAAATTATGTGACTGGTTTTCAGCTATTATTATGGGCAGGGCATTGTTTTGATTTGGCTGTGAAACAAATAATGATATGACAAGCAGGACTGTTCCATAATGGGTTTACATATACATTGTGCAGAAACATGATATAAAATTGGACACTTTCACAGAAAAAAGCTTCCCTATTTGGGATCATGCCTCAGACTTCCTGGTGTGTTACAGTGGAATGTAGATGCAGTAATTTTAGATATGTGTAATTTTCCAAAAATCATATCATCTGACATAATTGCATTTGAGCAGATACATTGGCAAGTTTGCTGGTAGAACATGTTAGCAGTGTAACCGTGGAACGTTAACATGGTCACCAATGGGAAATGTAACACTAGGCTGAACCCTGAAGTGCCAAGATAATAATGAGAGAGGCCAAGTATTACATTCAACTCTAGTCAATGATCTAGTCTAGTCAGGATGAAAACCAAGTATTTACATGTATTTTCTAGATTTTTCTTGTTTTGTGGAGTTTCTTTTCCAAAAATGTTTTTATATTCAATTGAAACTCATTGGAATCAAAAGCAGACAAATAAAACATTTCTCTGGTAAAAATAGTCATTTTTGTATTATTGTGAGAATATGGTTGTTTTGTGTCTTCTGAATAATTATAAGCAATAATCCTCTCAGTTATTACATCAATCTATTGAAGAAGGTGTGTGCTACAAGCAGCACAAAAAATTATACTCATTCATACATTGAATTTCAAAATACGTCAATTAACAAGCGGGTCCTATCTGTCATCTACATAATCAATATACTACATACAACATATGTTGCTGCTATCAACATTAGTTTTTGACGCGACATACAACTACATATCTGAATCACAATAGATTTATCTATATTTTGATGCTAAAATACTTGTGTGACTAACTGAAACTAATTAGTATATAATTTGTATATGTAACAAATCCAAGATGGCCGATAGGAAATATGAAAGTGAGTTTCATTTTGTGTTTCCTTACATAAATATGTTGAACAAGGTGTACACTACAAGCAACACACACAGTAATTTGTACATGAAACTCTTGCATGGCCCCAATGTTGACTTGCATGACCTGCACCTGCATGCGACAGCTCTTCACTTTCATCTATAACAGAAATATTGTCAAATTACCACTAATAATTGTGTACATTGTAAATACTTGAGTGATTGTAATACAATATACTTGATCATCAACATGGAATGGATGAACTGGTAAAACAATAACTGGTGTGTATTACACAATTTGTTTTATTATTTTCAAACAATATAAATGATATGACAGTTTTTCTAAACTCCAGTCATCTGTATTACAGTCTGTTTTCTGTATTTTATCTTTCACCATCCTTTATTATTGATAATCTATGAAAACCCACAGAAAATGACTGGTGACATACTGCCTTCTAAGTCTATATTTCTATATACATATTTATTCCAAATTGCATTTCCACCATAAATCTTTGGTTGTCACTCATTCTGATAATGACTTTTGCATGTCCCAGTACAGGATTGTGCTTAATGATTCTGTCTTGTTGCGCCTCTGAGCTCAGGTTCCTGAGGATATAGGTGCCATAGAAGTTAATTATTATTATTAATATTGCATGAACTCATTCCATTATTGCCCATGGCACCCAACGATGACAGCACTGCCATCAGGTAATTGACCTAAACATTGCCACGTAACAGACATGGGGTCAATTCCATTCCGGAATTGGAATTGATTTTTGAAAGTCAGTTGGAATTGGAATTGATTTTTTTTTTTTTTTTTTTTAATTGGAATTGATTTTGTTGGAATTATTGACTTGATGCTGTTTATCTTTACCCCTTAAATGTACTATTAAAATCATATTTGTGTGCTGTTAGTATGTCACCCTGAATCTGGTAACAGCCAGGAAGCTGTCAACAGTATAGCATATACAGCTGTACACTGTCTACTCTGTTATTGAAACGTGAACAAGAACAATATAATCAAGCATTTGCATCAAAAACAAATACTAAGTTACTGTAACAGACAGTAAAACCAAAGTCAGACTATTCAGGCTTTATCTCATTTTCTTTCTCAGTGGACAAGGTTTATTTCCCCATGGAGAATACATGTTGGTGATTAGGATGTTGAAAACTCAAAGTTTACAGTAAACTTGTTGAAATATCAATGATAGCACAACTGATATAAACAGGGGAAACTGTTCACAACTCAGATTAACGACCCAACTGTCTAGGGCTGTCCAAAATGTCTGGTTAGTGAAAAGCCAGGAGAGGTGTCGCAGCAGAAAGTACA
Source organism: Lamellibrachia columna (assembly GCA_963662155.1). Taxonomy (NCBI): domain Eukaryota; kingdom Metazoa; phylum Annelida; class Polychaeta; order Sabellida; family Siboglinidae; genus Lamellibrachia; species Lamellibrachia columna. Next base: position 18,541,085 of record OY759275.1, read on the forward strand.
TATCAAATGGCTCAATGCCATTTTTGAAGTTTTTTTTTGTCCCAAACCTGACATATATATATAATAATGTTACATATAGATAGATAGATGCGTTGAATGAACAATAGTTAATTTGTTAATCATATCTGATTAAATAGGATTGTGCACACATGATTTCAAGTACAAATAAAACTGAACAAGAGTTGGATTTAAATTTGTCCTTAGCCTACGATTTAAAAAGTGGGAATTGGAATTGAAAATTTGGAATTGATTTTTGCAAAGTGAAATTGGAAGAGGAGTTCACAGCATCAACAACACTATCAATTTCGCTACTGTCATTTGCGTTTTCGTCCGAATTGTCAGACATACCCTATCAACTGTAACATTCTTAATCGTCGATTTGCGTCCGCTTGTAAATACTGTTTATATTGATCAATCTCCATGAATAACATACAAAAATGTTGGCAAATGTTTTGGCTTTCATCCAGGTGTAATATGATGGCTTTACTACAAAGCGCTGGTGACATCTAGCGATTATTGTACACGCTAGTAAGAAACCCGATAGATCGGTGTTCAGGGCCCGTGAGGTTAAGAAACATGTCCCAAATAATTGATTATAAGTAAGTTCATTGTCTAATAGTGAGCGATATTTTCTGAAATCAACGTGAACATTTCATATGATGTTACAGTTTCCATCAAAGTCATCATTTTATATTTATGCATGGTTATTGTCAGGTAACTAGTGACATGCATATGAGTAATTCTCAAAAGGTAGACATTTGGTATATACCAGTCGTAATTAACCATTAAAAATATATGTCTTTAATGTATATACCTTCTGTATTCATCCTATTAAGTGTACAGTACACTTGAAAAATTGTCGAGATGAAAAAAAGTAACAAATTGTATTTTTATCAAGATCTGTGTAAAAACAAATAATGAATTTCTTTCCCACCAGGAGGCACCACTGTTTTTTAATCCACCAGATGACACCACTTTTGGCACAACAAAACTTTTTACTGTAACACAACAATGAAATACAGACTGCTGAAATCCTTCTTAGAAATAAAAAAATAACTTCCATTTTCGTACACCCAGTATGCCCATTGTGCTTTGTCCTATTATTCTTGAATTTGCATTTATATAATCTATGCCAATATCTACATATTCAGCAAATTTCATGTATGTAACTTGTAAACGTCTCAAGTTAGAAGCACCTGAAAACAAATAAAAAAATGTGTTTGGGCGCTTACCCCCTGTTCACATTATAGATACGATGCTTAGTTCTGCAGAAGTGCTCATGTATAGCTAGTTATTCATTGGTTAAAATTTCAGCAAATTCTGAGATATCAACGTTTGAAATTTCCTGAAAATTGGTCGATCTGACATGGAATGAGCCATATGTTCATCATACCGACCGCCTAAATAAAACAAGCAGTTTTGAAATCAACACTTTTATGTTTACAAAACTAGACATCGCTGGAAGAGGTGGAGCTTTGAAATGTCAGTGCTTGTCACTTATAAACGACTTCCGTGGCAACTGACAATTCATTGAACCAGCCCATCTCCCGGCATCCGGCTTATGGCATTTTATGAGGTTCCAAGTTGGCTGGCTCCGAAAACGTTTTCAAAAAGCATCACACTTGCCTATACGGTACTTAGCAACCTGGAAGAATAGTCGGTAGGTGGCCTGCTTCCATAGGGCTAGGCAAAAGGCTGACCTTTCTAATGAAAGGTAAGGATCGACCCCACCGAAAACTAACTCATCTAGGCTATTTCGAACATTATTCGTGTATATAATCATTATTGTACTTGTTAAAGGTTTACAGTTACTGTATTATTTGTTACAGACATGTCAACGCTTCAGTGTTACAAATGTGCCAATGTAAAATTGGACAACCCACTACTGAAGAAGTTCAGTAGTGAATCTGACCAGTGGTGTGAGCATCCGTCTAGTGATGATGCTACAGAGACATGTCCATCCAGGACTGACTATATGTGTGGCTACTTCGAAGGAAGCATCTCCTTCCGTGTACCATTAGGTTTGTATAGATGCATTTAACACACGCAGTCTCACACACACGTATACACACACCACCACTACCACCACCACCACCACCACCACTACAAACACCACCACCACCACCTGCCAATTGTCCCACTGTGTCCATGTTGTCAATTGTACCACTGTGTCCACGTTGTCAATTGTACCACTGTGTCCATGTTGTCAATTGTCCCACTGTGTCCATGTCAATTGTACCACTGTGTCCACGTTGTCAATTGTACCACTGTGTCCACGTTGTCAATTGTCCCACTGTGTCCAAGTTGTCAATTGTCCCACTGTGTCCATGTTGTCAATTGTACCACTGTGTCCATGTTGTCAATTGTACCACTGTGTCCATGTTGTCAATTGTACAACTGTGTCCATGTTGTCAATTGTACCACTGTGTCCACATTGTCAATTGTCCCACTGTGTCCACATTATCAATTGTCCCACTGTGTCCACGTTGTCAATTGTACCACTGTGTCCATGTTGTCAATTGTACCACTGTGTCCACGTTGTCAATTGTCCCACTGTGTCCACGTTGTCAATTGTACCGCTGTGTCCACGTTGTCAATTGTCCCACTGTGTCCACGTTGTCAATTGTCCCACTGTGTCCACGTTGTCAATTGTCCCACTGTGTCCACGTTGTCAATTGTATCACTGTGTCCACGTTGTCAATTGTACCACTGTGTCCATGTTGTCAATTGTACCACTGTGTCCACGTTGTCAATTGTACCACTGTGTCCATGTTGTCAATTGTACCACTGTGTCCACGTTGTCAATTGTCCCACTGTGTCCACGTTGTCAATTGTCCCACTGTGTCCACATTGTCAATTGTCCCACTGTGTCCATGTTGTCAATTGTACCACTGTGTCCACGTTGTCAATTGTACCACTGTGTCCATGTTGTCAATTGTCCCACTGTGTCCATGTTGTCAATTGTCCCACTGTGTCCATGTTGTCAATTGTCCCACTGTGTCCACGTTGTCAATTGTCCCACTGTGTCCACGTTGCTGTATTTGTCAGTTACTCCAGTGTTCATGTTTCAGTTGGAACCTCAAAAGTGACAGTTGAATCGCGAGGTTGCATGAAGGTTCACAAAAACACAGTCTTGAACAAATGCAACCCAATTGGCAGTGACAGCGAGAGAAAGTTTGCTAGAGAAGTTCTCAGCGTGCTCAGTAATGTAAGCGATGTGGAGGTGGACGGCAAGTTGTGCGCCTGCGGAACAGACCTTTGTGACACTAACTGCAATGGAGTAGTCATTGGCACGCTCTGGTACGTACTGCACAGTAATAGGGCGACTAACAGTATTTTTCATGGAATACACAATTAGCTATACTTGTTACATTTCCAGTGAGTAAAGGTTATTATGCAAATATTCTGATGTATACTGTATTTTCAATACAGACGGGAGGAATTTGCCTTTTTTGAAACAGAAAATCAGTGTCCTTCAGTCTATAACTGTGTTGTCATTACACAAATACAGCCTGTCTCTTCCACTGACTGTTGTTATATCCTGTCTCTTCCACTGACTGTGTTGTTGTTACAGCCTGTCTCTTCCACTGACTGTGTTGTTGTTACAGCCTTTCTCTTCCATTGACTGTTTTGTTGTTACGGCCTGTTTCTTCCACTGACTGTGTTGTTGTTACAGCCTGTCTCTTCCATTGACTGTGTTGTTGTTACGGCCTGTTTCTTCCACTGACTGTGTTGTTGTTACAGCCTGTCTCTTCCATTGACTGTGTTGTTGTTACGGCCTGTTTCTTCCACTGACTGTGTTGTTACAGCCTGTTTCTTCCACTGACTGTGTTGTTGTTACGGCCTGTTTCTTCCACTGACTGTGTTGTTACAACCTGTCTCTTCCATTGACTGTGTTGTTGTTACGGCCTGTTTCTTCCACTGACTGTGTTTTTGTTACGGCCTGTCTCTTCCATTGACTGTGTTGTTGTTACGGCCTGTCTCTTCCATTGACTGTGTTGTTGTTACGGCCTGTTTCTTCCACTGACTGTGTTGTTGTTACGGCCTGTTTCTTCCACTGACTGTGTTGTTGTTACGACCTGTTTCTTCCACTGACTGTGTTGTTGTTACAGCCTGTCTCTTCCATTGACTGTGTTGTTGTTACGGCCTGTTTCTTCCACTGACTGTGTTGTTACAGCCTGTTTCTTCCACTGACTGTGTTGTTGTTACGGCCTGTTTCTTCCACTGACTGTGTTGTTGTTACGGCCTGTTTCTTCCACTGACTGTGTTGTTGTTACGGCCTGTTTCTTCCACTGACTGTGTTGTTGTTACGGCCTGTCTCTTCCATTGACTGTGTTGTTGTTACGGCCTGTTTCTTCCACTGACTGTGTTGTTGTTACGGCCTGTTTCTTGCACTGACTGTGTTTTTGTTACAGCCTGTTTCTTGCACTGACTGTGTTGTTGTTACGGCCTGTTTCTTGCACTGACTGTGTTGTTGTTACGGCCTGTCTCTTCCATTGACTGTGTTGTTGTTACGGCCTGTTTCTTCCACTGAGTGTGTTGTTGTTACGGCCTGTTTCTTCCACTGACTGTGTTTTTGTTACAGCCTGTTTCTTGCACTGACTGTGTTGTTGTTACGGCCTGTTTCTTCCACTGACTGTGTTGTTGTTACGGCCTGTTTCTTCCATTGACTGTGTTGTTGTTACGGCCTGTTTCTTCCATTGACTGTGTTGTTGTTACGGCCTGTTTCTTCCACTGACTGTGTTGTTGTTATGGCCTGTTTCTTCCACTGACTGTGTTGTTGTTACGGCCTGTTTCTTCCACCGACTGTGTTGTTACAACCTGTCTCTTCAATTGACTGTGTTGTTGTTACGGCCTGTATCTTCCACTGACTGTGTTGTTGTTATGGCCTGTTTCTTCCACTGACTGTGTTGTTGTTATGGCCTGTTTCTTCCACTGACTGTGTTGTTGTTACGATCTGTTTCTTCCACTGACTGTGTTGTTGTTACAGCCTGTCTCTTCCACTGGCTGTGTTGTTGTTACGTCCTGTCTCTTCCATTGACTGTGTTGTTGTTACGGCCTGTTTCTTCCACTGACTGTGTTGTTGTTACGGCCTGTTTCTTCCACTGACTGTGTTGTTGTTACAACCTGTTTCTTCCACTGACTGTGTTGTTGTTACGGCCTGTTTCTTCCACTGACTGTGTTGTTGTTACAGTCTGTCTCTTCCACTGACTGTGTTGTTGTTACTGCCTGTTTCTTCCACGGACTGTGTTTTTGTTACAGCCTGTTTCTTACAATGGCTAAGTTGTTGTTGCAGCCTGTCTCTTCCACTGACTATGTTGTTGTTACAGCCTGTCTCTTCCACTGACTGTGTTGTTGTTACAGCCTGTCTCTTCCATTGACTGTGTTATTGTTACGGCCTGTTTCTTCCACTGACTGTGTTGTTGTTACAGCCTGTTTCTTCCACTCACTGTGTTGTTGTTACGGCCTGTTTCTTCCACTCACTGTGTTGTTGTTACGGCCTGTCTCTTCCATTGACTGTGTTGTTGTTACGGCCTGTTTCTTCCACTGACTGTGCTATTGTTATGGCCTGTTTCTTCCACTGACTGTGTTGTTGTTACGGCCTGTTTCTTCCACTGACTATTTTGTTGTTACGGCCAGTTTCTTCCACCGACTGTGTTGTTGTTACAGACTGTCTCTTCCATTGACTGTGTTGTTGTTACGGCCTGTTTCTTCCACTGACTGTGTTGTTGTTACGGCCTGTTTCTTCCACTGACTGTGTTGTTACAACCTGTCTCTTCCATTGACTGTGTTGTTGTTACGGCCTGTTTCTTCCACTGACTGTGTTGTTGTTACGGCCTGTTTCTTCCACTGACTGTGTTTTTGTTACAGCCTGTTTCTTACAATGGCTAAGTTGTTGTTGCAGCCTGTCTCTTCCACTGACTGTGTTGTTGTTACAGCCTGTCTCTTCCACTGGCTGTGTTGTTGTTACGGCCTGTCTCTTCCATTGACTGTGTTGTTGTTACGGCCTGTTTCTTCCACTGACTGTGTTGTTGTTACGGCCTGTTTCTTCCACTGACTGTGTTGTTGTTACAACCTGTTTCTTCCACTGACTGTGTTGTTGTTACGGCCTGTTTCTTCCACTGACTGTGTTGTTGTTACAGTCTGTCTCTTCCACTGACTGTGTTGTTGTTACTGCCTGTTTCTTCCACGGACTGTGTTTTTGTTACAGCCTGTTTCTTACAATGGCTAAGTTGTTGTTGCAGCCTGTCTCTTCCACTGACTATGTTGTTGTTACAGCCTGTCTCTTCCACTGACTGTGTTGTTGTTACAGCCTGTCTCTTCCATTGACTGTGTTATTGTTACGGCCTGTTTCTTCCACTGACTGTGTTGTTGTTACAGCCTGTTTCTTCCACTCACTGTGTTGTTGTTACGGCCTGTTTCTTCCACTCACTGTGTTGTTGTTACGGCCTGTCTCTTCCATTGACTGTGTTGTTGTTACGGCCTGTTTCTTCCACTGACTGTGCTATTGTTATGGCCTGTTTCTTCCACTGACTGTGTTGTTGTTATGGCCTGTTTCTTCCACTGACTATTTTGTTGTTACGGCCAGTTTCTTCCACCGACTGTGTTGTTGTTACAGACTGTCTCTTCCATTGACTGTGTTGTTGTTACGGCCTGTTTCTTCCACTGACTGTGTTGTTGTTACGGCCTGTTTCTTCCACTGACTGTGTTGTTACAACCTGTCTCTTCCATTGACTGTGTTGTTGTTACGGCCTGTTTCTTCCACTGACTGTGTTGTTGTTACGGCCTGTTTCTTCCACTGACTGTGTTTTTGTTACAGCCTGTTTCTTACAATGGCTAAGTTGTTGTTGCAGCCTGTCTCTTCCACTGACTGTGTTGTTGTTACAGCCTGTCTCTTCCGCTGACTGTGTTGTTGTTACAGCCTGTCTCTTCCATTGACTGTGTTATTGTTACGGCCTGTTTCTTCTACTGACTGTGTTGTTGTTATGGCATGTTTCTTCCACTGACTGTGTTGTTGTTACGGCCTGTTTCTTCCACTGACTGTGTTGTTGTTACGCCTGTCTCTTCCATTGACTGTGTTGTTGTTATGGCCTGTTTCTTCCACTGACTGTGTTGTTGTTACGGCCTGTTTCTTCCACTGACTGTGTTGTTGTTACAGCTTGTCTCTTCCATTGACTGTGTTGTTGTTACAGCCTGTCTCTTCCACTGACTGTGTTGTTGTTACAGCCTGTTTCTTCTACTGTGTTGTTGTTACAGCTTGTCTCTTCCATTGACTGTGTTGTTGTTACAGCCTGTCTCTTCCATTGACTGTGTTGTTGTTACGGCCTGTTTCTTCCACTGACTGTGTTGTTGTTACGGCCTGTTTCTTCCACTGACTGTGTTGTTACACCTGTCTCTTCCATTGACTGTGTTGTTGTTACGGCCTGTTTCTTCCACTGACTGTGTTGTTGTTACGGCCTGTTTCTTCCACTGACTGTGTTTTTGTTACAGCCTGTTTCTTACAATGGCTAAGTTGTTGTTGCAGCCTGTCTCTTCCACTGACTGTGTTGTTGTTACAGCCTGTCTCTTCCGCTGACTGTGTTGTTGTTACAGCCTGTCTCTTCCATTGACTGTGTTATTGTTACGGCCTGTTTCTTCTACTGACTGTGTTGTTGTTATGGCATGTTTCTTCCACTGACTGTGTTGTTGTTACGGCCTGTTTCTTCCACTGACTGTGTTGTTGTTACGCCTGTCTCTTCCATTGACTGTGTTGTTGTTATGGCCTGTTTCTTCCACTGACTGTGTTGTTGTTACGGCCTGTTTCTTCCACTGACTGTGTTGTTGTTACAGCTTGTCTCTTCCATTGACTGTGTTGTTGTTACAGCCTGTCTCTTCCACTGACTGTGTTGTTGTTACAGCCTGTTTCTTCTACTGTGTTGTTGTTACAGCTTGTCTCTTCCATTGACTGTGTTGTTGTTACAGCCTGTCTCTTCCACTGACTGTGTTGTTGTTACAGCCTGTTTCTTCTACTGACTGTGTTGTTGTTACAGCCTGTTTCTTCCAATGGCTAAGTTGTCGTTGCAGCCTGTCTCTTCCATTGACTGTGTTGTTGTTACGGCCTGTATCTTCCACTGACTGTGTTGTTGTTATGGCCTGTTTCTTCCACTGACTGTGTTGTTGTTACAGCCTGTCTGTTCCAATGGCTGAGTTGTTGTTGCAGCCTGTCTGTTCCAATGAATGTGTTGTTGTTGCAGCCTGTCTGTTCCAATGACTGTGTTGTTGTTGCAGCCTGTCTGTTCCAATGACTGTGTTGTTGTTGCAGCCTGTCTCTTCCACTGACTCAGTTCTCTTCCTACTTTAATGATTCTAAACTTCTTTTAAAAATCCGTATGGTTTTAGACATAAGCACTCCACAGAATATGCTGTGCTTGAACTAGATAGAATTATAAATCCAATGGACAATAATTGAAGTGCCAATTAATATATTTCTCGATCTCTCAAAGGTCTTTGATACTATTAACCATACTATTTTATTAAACGAATTAAGGTACTGTGGCATGGATGGTACTGCTCTACTTTTATTTGAAAATTATTTAAATAACTGAAAACAGTATGTTGAAATTGAAGAAATGCAATCAGAAATTCTACCAATAGAAATTGAGGTACCACAAGGTTCAAATCTTGGACCTTTATTGTTTATTATTTACATAAATTATTTACCACAAGTCGGTAAAATGTTCAGCTTCATTATTTATACTGACGATAGAACACTCTCTAGTACATTAAAACATTTTAGTGATAGCGCACAGAATAAAAGTATAGAATCATAAAAAAAATTATGAACTCCTTAAAATTATTGAATGGGTAAGCATTAAGGTAGCTGGGGCAGCTAACGTGTCTGTTGATTTTTTCCCTTATAATTTGCCAGGAAATATCAAACTGAACACCGACACCACAAATGATCCCCTGGCACTAATGTTATATTTCACCAATCCATCTTTAAAAAGACAGTCCTTTTGAAAATCCTTCTGACTTAGAAAGACTGGCGATGTTTCCATAGTAATAACGTCAAGTGCGTCGATCTTCGAACCAGTTTTATTCGTTTGTCATGAACGTGGAACATATCGTCTGGTTACTGTGATTCCAGTACACATCAGTATTATATCTACCTAACTAAATCATGTCCTTAGACCAGCAAATATCAGTGCTAACGTAGTTTATTGTGGCTTTGAAACTATTATGGAAACAGCCATGCAAATGTGACCTTGTGACCCTGCGGATAACGGGCCAATCAAAGTGATCGTGAACACGCTCTGCCACCTGTTTGTCAGATGGCTGGCGTAACCTGATATTGTAAACAACAACACATTACAAATACAGATTTAAGGGCCATTGTGGCGGCAAATTAAGGGGACATGTCATATGTAAAAAGCTAGTGAAAAACGTCACATTTGTTCAAGCATGGTACGCATATCTATTGACATTTCTGTTATCACTGACAACCAGGAAATGTAGGCAAAATTACATGAATTTGAATTACGATTGGTGAAGGGTTTGTGTCAAAAATACACTGTCACTTTAGGCTGTCATTCAACTTTCTGCGAACTTATTCATGGTGGTGTAACACACGTAATTTGTTTATGCTAGCCAAAATTTTCTGTAAATTTATCAGTCACACTGTCGTACTTATATGTATGTTATTTATTTCTTTGGGGATTTTCTTAAAATGAAAAATTTGCATTGTGTGGTTATTTTTTAACATTTACAAAAAGTTTTTAAAATCTTGTAACATAACCAAACAAATGAAAAACTTAATGTTTTATTAATCTGGGATATTATATAGTTTCAACTACAATCTGTGAAGAAATGGTTAGTGTATCTTAAAAACGTCTACTGAAACTACTCAATTCAAGACAAGCGTATCATAGCCGCCCCAGCTTCCTTAATAAACTGTCACTAAATAAAAACAAATCTAAACATATGGTCTTTTACCTACCTGATAAAGTCATGCAAACTCTTACTCTTAAAATAGATAATATTAACATTGAATGATGAATTGAATTTCTTAAGACTAACTCTGGACAAAAATCTAAACTGGAAAACACAGAAAGTATTTAAAAGAAATGTTCTAAGATAACTGGAATATTAAATAGACTAAAATATGTATTATCTATAGAATTTTTTTTTTTATACAATTCTTTTCTATGTTATCACATATTAATTATTGTATTATGACATGGGGATATAAAAGCAATAGAATAATGAATATCCAAAAAAGGTCAGTTTGAATAATAACATTGAGCAGGTACAATTCACACACACAACCGCTTTTAAAAAAACTTAAAATAGAAGATCACTTAAAGTTACAAGATTTTAAATTTTGCTATAAAATTTTAATATATACACAGTAATTTGGCAGTGTGCTTATAAACTAGCAATTTATCTCAAATTATGACATACACTGTTATAATGCTTGCAATAAAAAATATATCTACTGATATAGAACAAAACATGAATTTGCAAAAAATAGTTTTAATACAACTTGCCACATGTTATAAATGAAACTGCAGAATTAGTTGTAGAAAAGATATTTACTCACAGTTTATGAGGCTTTGCATACTATTTAGTACCTCTTACAAAAATATAAAGACACATGTATAGAACATATTCCTATCTACATCCTCATAACCGTTCACTGTTTTAAACACAAGAGGACACAAAGCAGCATTAGTTAAGGAACAGTGTAGGTTGGACATGAGAAAGTACTCTTTCTCACAGAGGGTGATAAATGAATGGAACAAACTGCCAAATGATTGTGTTAATGCTAGTAGTATATGTTTAAAAATAGAATTGACAGATATTTGATAAGGGCGGGCTACACATAGATGATAAAATTGTTGGACTCTCGATAAGCCAATGGCTTCCTTGTCCACTTGCAATCTGGAACTTGTTGTTTGGGATGGCAACCTTGTTAAATGTATGGCATAAAATTGCTATACATGTCAGCAAAATCACTATAACTAATAAAATATACATATTGTATGGATGGATACATACTGTATGTACTCGTGTTTTACACATACCAAACACCATACATTTGAGTATACTATTACTTATGCATACTACATACATACATTGGCCATCTTGGATTTCTTACATATGCAAATTATATACTAATTAGGTTTATTTAGTCACACAAAAGTATTTTAGCACCAAATAGATAAATCTATTGTGATTCAGATAGTATATAGTTGTATATGTCTTGTGTCACATATTAATGATGATAGTAGCAACATATGTTGTATGTAGTATATCAATTATTGAGTGCCGAATAAGCATCCCTATACGTGTATTTATTTGATGAAAAATGCCACGCTCTACGTACCTTATTTGGCACTATACTATTGTTAAATTTAAACATTTCTGCCAGCCTGTATTCTCCGATAATCGTAGAAAATTATGCAGGCTATAATTTGTAGAAGAGCAATCGCTCTCACTCCCTATTGCTAGCGCTAATCAGTCACCCACGGTTTACCGCTTGCGCTAAAATCACTTGCTCTCAACTGGAGCTGCACGTGGATCCCTCTGATGGCTAAGTTTTCATCCTTTCGAACGACAGTCACGAATTTAGTGGGATCCCGTGCTTCTGAGGATCCTAGATTTTGATCCCGAAGCGTTAAACCGTTAGATTTCCATGATTAGATGAATCGTTCAGAATCCTTAGTTCTCGGGAGCTCGACATGGTATATTATTAGTTAAGACGCCATTATCACCGCGTAAACCGACCGTAAATAGCCACGGTGCACAGCACCTCAAGCCGGTCATAACTGGCTGGCGGCGGCGGTTTCACCTGAAACGGGCTTGCGTATTCAATTCAATAAAGCTTTAATGTCCATTTAAAAACGGAAAATTCCCCATTTTATCGTAGATATATATAGTTACTATATCTGCGGTGACGGCAATCCGCGTAGTTTTCTAGGGACGCCTTGGCTTCTCGTTGAGTGAAAATTGCTATGGCGCTAAAAAAGACAAATATACTAATGACTTTTTTGCACTGTACTATTATTTGTTTTGAACAATGTGCCTCCCATACTGTTATTCGGCACTATACTATTATTAAATTTGACAGATTTGCCACCCGATACTGTTATTTGGCCAATACGTTTATTTGACACTTAAGAGTAGGTGACAAAAACAGGACCCACTTGCTTGTGCTGCTTGTAGCGTACACCTTCTTCAATAGATTGATGGAAGAACTGATAGGATTATTCAGAAGACACAAAATAAAACTTTTTTTTATATTTCATGTCAGCTATCTTTGCAAATTATATATTAAATAGTTTTAGTTAGTCGCGCAGCAATTATTTTAGCCAAAAAATGTAGAAGAATCTATTCTGATTCAGATAATATATACTTTTACATACTTGTGGTAAACCGTTCTAATTATACTTGTCATTATACAGGGTTTTTGTTAAGTGTGGCTAAAGCAGGGACCATGAACCCCAAAGCAGGGACCACTTATGCTCAGCCTGTGGCCGAGTCACTACGTATCACAGACTACCGGTACTGTGGATACACCAGGAACTTGTATATAATGTAATTGTACCTTAAAATTTCAGGGGTTTAGTTTATATAGCAATAAAAAATTACTGTTTTGCCTAATCACCTTATTCTCCCAAATAGGCCAATAATGGCCATAAACATATTTATGACTGTGTAAAAAAATTTGAAAATATTACGAATTATCGCACAGTAACAAATAGCAAAGGTTACTTATAGTACATCGTTTGCCACAATTTGTCACATAATTGTACTGCTTTGGGGTTTGTTGGGGGGGTATTTCAAGGTTGATTTGATAGCCCTTGCTTCTTTGTCACACATTTTTTCAAAAGGAAGCAAGTGACACTAAGTTACCAAATAATCAACGTCATAAACAGTATAGTAACGTAGGCAAGAATCGTTTTGCCGAGCCAATCACTACACATAATATAATATGCCATTTTCACAAAAACCATCTTCTAAATCGCTAACAATTATTTCACCATTGCAGTGCAAACAAATTGTTAGAAAAGTTGTTTTAAAAAAAAATTACTGTGCCATAATATGCACAAGAAAGCAAAGCAATACTATGTTTTGTCCGATATATCAAAAACACCTTATTGTCACTTGATCCCTTTTATCATTTCATGGCAGTATAGTGCCAGACTAGGTCACTAGTAGGGGTTCGCCATGCACCAACAGTGTACGCTAACAAGTTCCATAAAACTCTGGAAATAATGGAATATTCAGACACTATTTAAGGATAATGTTGGCCAAGTTCAGTGGCTTTAACATTTCGGAAAAAACCATGAATTAACATGCTGCTATATAACAGTGACATGAGAACATGAAGTTTTTCATTCCCATTTTAAAATGTTCGTTATCTACACTCCCGGGGCTTTGCCTATAGGCATTGCATGTAATATATCTTGAATTTCCTTAACATTAACAATCATTTGAACATTAAACTGTACATTGCTACAGTATTCATTGATGTTGATGTTGGCTGGAGAACCAGGTATAAAGTTAAGTACGGACTGGTAGTGATGAAGCCACCAGAAGCTCCACCAACATTGCTAGGATTTAACAACCTGGCATTATTCATATGTTTCATGTCCTTCCAGAAGTTTTTGAAGTTATTATTACATAGTTTAGAAGCAAGTCGTTCAGCTTTAAGAATTTCAGCATTTTTTTCACATAGTCTTGTTGCGTTTAAAATGAGCACGTCTAATTTTCATTATATCATACAAGGGACCATGACGAGGACTCCCAGCAGACCACCAGATGAGAAAAGATTATCTAGCAGCTTCATGGGAGTCTCTTGGGGTCCAATAAAACTTCTTGCTCTTGTCTCTTCCACTGACTGTGTAGTTGTTGCAGTCTGTCTGTCCCACTGACTGTGTTGTTGCAGTCTGTCTGTCCCACTGACTGTGTTGTTGCAGTCTGTCTGTCCCACTGACTGTGTTGTTGTTGCAGTCTGTCTGTCCCACTGACTGTGTTGTTGTTGCAGTCTGTCTGTCCCACTGACTGTGTTGTTGTTGCAGTCTGTCTGTCCCACTGACTGTGTTGTTGTTGCAGTCTGTCTGTCCCACTGACTGTGTTGTTGTTGCAGTCTGTCTGTCCCACTGACTGTGTTGTTGTTGCAGTCTGTCTGTCCCACTGACTGTGTTGTTGTTACAGCCTCTCTGTTCCACTGACTGTGTTGTTGTTGCAGTATGTCTGTCCCACTGACTGTGTTGTTGTTGCAGTCTGTCTGTTCTACTGACTGTGTTGTTGTTGCAGTCTGTCTGTCCCACTGACTGTGTTGTTGTTGCAGCCTGTCTGTCCCACTGACTGTGTTGTTGTTGCAGTCTGTCTGTCCCACTGACTGTGTTGTTGTTACAGCCTCTCTGTTCCACTGACTGTGTTGTCGTTGCAGCCTGCCTCTTCCTGTGGCCATTTTGCTTGGCGTTTTGAATGTCATCATTGGTCTCTTACTGATCACCTGCTGCTGCTGCTGCTGCTGCTGTGTTTGCTGCAAGAATCACCGCCCTGCAATCATCACAGGTAAAGGAAATCATTGAAAATCATTATATAACATTTGTCATGGAATTATATCCTATAGAAATTAAAACAACCCTAGAATAAAAATAAATCTGCTGATATTAATGGAAACAGCAACCGAAATAGCTGTGTTGGAAATATATAGGTTGTTTGCACTGAAAATTGCACTAAAATTCCTTGTGCAAAATGGACAGATTGGTTTCGCCTTGCAGAATGCACGTCTTCTTAAAGGCTGTCCTAGAAATGTTTCGGTAACTTTGGATACGGCAGTGATGAATTTTGTAATGTAATTATGATTGTACAACCTGAGCATGGTAACCAGCATTATGCATGCACAACTTTACAGTATTTAGATGAGATTTTTTTAATTATTAAAGAAAAAGTCTACCTTATAGTTATTGCATTTTGTTAATACTTCCCAAAGAAGTTGAGATGGCTTTGGAATGAACAGGTCTGCCAGGGGGTGAAGTGTAAAGCGCTTTGAGCAGTCCTATGGACCGGATACTGCGCTATATAAGAACATACCTTTACTTTACTTAATAGTTGTATAACTGTCTGTTGTTGACCTAGATTGTGATCCTAGTCATAACATCATATATGCCCAATCTTATGGTTTACCTGTAACTCTTTTCTTAATTAAATTTGACGTCACCATTCATACAGGTGTGCACTACTCAGTGTTGGAGTCAATTACATTGTAATTGGAATTGAAGCACCAATTCTAGAATTGGAATTGAAGCACCAATTCCAATTCTGGAATTGGTGTTTTGTTTTTAAAAGTAATTGGAATTGATGAAAATGTAATTGGTATTTTCAATTACATCATGTAACTGTTCAAATCTTGAACATTATTTGCTACAAGTACTCAATAAAGTATAATGTATTGTGAATCATATTTATTTGCCATTATGTACAGTAACATGCAGAAATTAAATAAAGCTACTATTAGTTCCATTTGGAATTGGTATTTTTAGGTGGAATTGGTATGTGTAATTGGTAATGATATGGAATTTATATACTGAAATTATGTAATTGGAATGTATGTGGTATACATTATCATTCAGCAAAAATGCTGAAGTCAGAATAATTGTAGTAAGACAGTGTGGTGAAACATGGCACCAAACCAAAATGTCATGATTAGTCGCATGCATTTTGTTTGTTTATCTCTCTCCTAGAGACCAGGAAAATAAGAGATCAATTAGAAATTTGTTATATTGATTATGAAAATATTTATGAAAATATTTTTCTACTTTAGATAGCAATGTTGTTAAATCTGGTTTTATCTATTGTAAAGTTAGCTTAACATGTTTGTGTGGTGTGTTTACAGTGAACACTGGCCTCCCTCGAGTCACTGTGATGTCGCTGCCTCAAGAGTGCGCTCCCTACAGTCGACTGGAGGAGGAGTCAACCTTCAAGTAGCTGAGACTCAGTCTACAATGAATGGCAGACATAGTTCTCTCACTGACTTAATGCACCATGTCTGGCCTCGTAGTTAGTGTGGCTTTGCTTCTCTTCAAAAGACATATTCTGTTACTTCAGATACTTCATTCTGAGCTGTTCCTTTTAGTTGTTTTCTTCCCTTGACTTCAGCAGTTGTTGAAGCAGCTCTGCCCTTGACAGTCTTCTGTCTCAGCTTGTAGCTCTCCTGGGATGTCCACAAGGTCGTTTTTCTTGGAATGATGTCTAGTAATTATAGGAGAGTTGATCTGGTTGTCTAATAATATGTCCGTACCATCGTAGATGTTGTCACTTTACAACTCCTTTTAGGAGGTCTTCTGCTTATTGTCTTCTGTTATTTCAAGTACCTCTTTGTGACATGTTGTGTGTAGGCTATTCTCAAGATCTGAAAGCTGTTCATTTGAAATGCCTGTATCCTTTTTTCCATTTATTTGCATTGATAAACTTCAATAAAGTATTATAATATATATTACCATTACTATGCACTACTAATGCAATTTTAGTTATGTGGGTCTGGTTTGTTTTACAGCTAGTGTGGGTAGTTATAATGCATTATCCTGTGACTGTGAACAATTGTATGTTGACATCTGTAGTAATTGTAATCAATAAAGCACGTTTCTTTATTCGTTGAATTTAATTGAGGCCTATAAATTGAATACATTGGAATTTAATTTTGTTTTGTTTTTGTGTTTAAATACTGTATTCTTGTGTAAAAAAACAACTAAATTTTTTTCAGTATCATTTTGTTGCTGTGGTTGTGAAGACTGCTTCCTCAACTGATTTAGCCTATCGCAAATCTGGTTCAATGATGTCCAAATCTGTAGTGTGTGAATAGTTTATGTAAGATCCGCAGTTGATTTAATAAAAAAACTTCTATTTTTGTTGAAATCGAAAGAATCGACTTCTAGTAAGGATCAAAATAGTGGATATCCAAAATGGTAAACATTGTGTGGGTCAAAGCTGATCATGGGTATGATTTCCATCCTCTCCAATCACATGGTAAATTTAAAACATTTCACTAAAGAAGAAAATCGTGGTTTTTCAGTTTTCACCTCAGTTAATGCTTGAACAAGCATTAAGTAATTTAATAGTTTGTCTGATGATTTCACACACAAAAACTACATACAAAAGTTGCACAAATGAGCTAGCATGTTGCAGTGGATACTAGGTAGGTTTGGTTTTTCGCAAAATTTATTTGAAATGAGACTAGTAAAAAAAATCAAATTGATTAAAGCACCTCTAAATGACTGCTATACTGCACCTTAATTTCACCTGTGCAGCTTTTATACCCGGTCGAACAGCATTATTCGAAAATTTCACAACTGTTCCATCGGTGTTAAACTACATCTGCTTTATGTATATATTGTACAATTTATTGTTCCCAATTCTGGGTAAATTTTAACAAGGGCACGTATTTAAAACTTAAAGTTGCCTACAACAATATGCATAGACGAATCTTAGGATACCACCGAAGGGACAGTGCAAGCAACAGTAATGCTATTGACACATTTGACGTCCTAATGCGCAAGAATGTTTATGGTTTTAGAAAACGTATTCGTAACATTGACAATGACATGATAAAATGCATGTACAATTGAACAGATATTGTTAATGGGCCCATGTGGACTAGCTGGGCTGAATCACTGTATATTGTAAGAAAATGACTTATTTATTAACTTTTTTAACTATAATATGCCCGTCCTCAGGGGGAGGTTTGTGGGGTTCGTTTGAACCCCTTTTTAAGAGACATTCGTTTTAATTGTAATAAACATTCTGAAATCATCCCAGAATTTCCAGCTGATTGTGTACAACCGAACCCCATTTTTAAAACCCTGAGAACAGGCCTGTATAAATATGCAAATGTGATACATACATACCCCCGCTAACTTGATATTCAAATCCTCTCGTGCTATGGGTGAAATAGTCGGCGATGGGACAGCCGTCAGTCACAGTGACAAACCCTAACTGGATCGACCACAGGATTCTGCCGCGAAAGACCAACTTAGCTATTGGTTAAATAGTTGGCGATGGGGCAACCGTAAGTCACATGGACAATGGCCAACCTAGTTATGGGTAAAATAGATGGTGATGTGGCAGTCACCTGGACAAGTCCTAACTAAATATTCAAGGCGTAAATAACTACTGTCAAAGGCAAACAAAAGATCACCACTACTCCAACAAAGTCGTTGAAGCAGCGTCAAATCAGATAAAGCTGTATGAAAGTGCAAACCTTGATGCACACTCGGGTTGCTGCGCCACGGCCAATCCATGAATCTCCAGAGGCTCCTCGATCTTGTGCTCTCCAACCTCTGCCAACGTGGTTACTAAAGAACTGGGTAAACACACTTGTTCCTGTCATTACGAGGATTGTGAACATCTCACTAACCACAGGCGACGTCAGCCAACTTAAAAACACGACCCCGTCTTATAAGTTACCGACCGATATACAATTAGAGTTTCCTGTCCAAAGTCATCGAGGAGGTGGTGTCCACACGTCTGTCATGCCATATGACTGAGCACCACGTGTTTGAAGTGAACCAGTCAGCACACAGAAAGGTCATAGTACGGAGACAGCACTGCTGAGAATCCAGAATGATTTACTCTTATCTTTGGGTAATCGTTGTCTCCTGCCTGGTCCTAATTCACTTAATTACGGCGTCTGACACGGTTGATCAATAGGTGCTCGTTTCACGTCTGACAAACAGGATTGGTCTTTCAGGAATTAACAGCATTGAACTGGTTGATGTCGTATTTCAAGTATAAAACACAACTTTCAAGATCCGCGACATGTCTGATGCCATCTGTCAGTTTGAGGACAGCGCTGCGGATATCAATCACCGGGTGATTATAAACAGACTTCAAATAAATGATGAACAAAACTGAGATTTTATTCACAAGATCGGAGGCGCTGCGCAGAAAGATACACGAGGCGAAGATCAACACGGGAGATGCACCAAGTACAGACACCTTGGGCTTGGCGTCATGTTCGATTCTGGACGTACGATGTAACGACAAGTCAGTGCCATTTGTAGGTTTTCTTGTCCGCAAGTCTGAAATGTTGATAAAATCATCAAGTTTCTCAACCCGAGAACTGCTGAACAGATTGTGCACTCGTTGATTACATCGAGACTAGATGGCTGCAACTCGCTGCTGGTTGGCATCGACACGTGTCAGCCGCACAGACTGCAGACTGCGTCCAGAACACAACCGCTCGTCTCATCACCAGGACAAGGAAACACGAACGCATAGCACCGGTCCTGAAATCCCTGTATTGACTATACCTATTAGAGAAAGAATCACTTTCAAGATTCTTCTAATCACCATCGAGGCCCTCCACGGACTTGCACCGCCCTACATATCACAACTGCTCAGTGACTGTAATATGCTGTGATTATTCCAACATTCCAACACGCCATAGTAGGGTTCACGACACACACACACACACACCAGCTATTTATTGATTGGCTAATAAAAATAAAATAACCTCCGTCATTAGTACACTGATGATCGCTATATAATCCAATATGTCACATCCCCTTTTTATTAAAATAGAAGATAAACTGCAAAACTAAGTATAGACTAGGCCTACTATTAAAGATAGCTGTTTAAATGCCAAAGTCAAAATGGGCATAAACACTACTACAAGACAAACTTATTACCTGTAACTACTAACGCTAACTGTAACATGTTGAAGTCCAAATTCTGATCAATAACATTGTTCAAGAATTTACTTAACGCCCATCTCAAAGTCCTGCTGCCACTGTGGCTTTGACTTCAAGCGGGAGCCTCGCCTCGGCTGGGTTAGAGAATGAGAAAGTTCGCTTACTAGCTCGCGACGAGTGGTTGGGGTACCTGGCTCGGCATCTAGTGGTGATCACACGATAGCAGGACTGTCCGTTGGACTGTCGACCGCTCGTCGAGGCTCGGCCGTGCGTAGGTCGTCATCACGTCATGCCTCCGGAGTCGATGGAGTGTGACGCTCCATCGACTCCGGAGGCATGACGTGTGTGACCTCTCTTGTTGAGAACCCTCTCATTTCGCCGGTAGCTGCCGCCATCCTCAGTGGTGACGACGTACGACCTCGGGGTGTCGCACAGTCCAGTGACGATGCGCGGTCCCACGTGTTGTGTAGACGCACGCGTACATTGTCTCCAATTCGATGTGATGCGCGTGTCGTCGTGCTCCGGTCGTAGAAGTGCTTTTGACACGTTTGTCGTCGTCTCAGGGTTGATCTGCCGTCGGTAGCCACGGCTGGTTTCAGTGTGTTTGATGTACTTGGCATTTTGTCTCTCAGTTGCGGTCTCATTAACAGTTGAGCAGGCGAGTACTGCGCTCCTGTGATTGGAGTGTTCCGGTATTGCAGGAGAGACATCCAGAAGTCTCTTCCTTCCTCGTGCGCTTTGCGCATGTACGACTTCACGATGCCCACAAACTTCTCGCTCTGGCCGTTAGACTGCGTGTACCTCGGACTGCTGGTGACGATCTCGAATCCCATCTCAGTAGCAAAGCCCGCCATCACGTGACTTAGAAGCGGCATGTTGTCACATGTCATCGTTTCTGGTATTCGTGTCGTGCGAAGATTTGCCTTAGTACAGAGATGACGTCAGTTGCAGTTTTGCAGGTGAGTTGCTCTACCTCTGGAAATGTTGAGAAGTAATCAACGACCACTAAGTAATCGTGGTCCTTGAACGAGAAGATATCTGCGCCGACCTTTGCCCAAGGTCGATCGGGTATCTCATGAGGGATCATCGGTTGTTTGTTGTTCTGCCGCCTGAGTAGCACAGTGGGCTACTGTTTCCTCGATGTCAGCAGATATGTTGGGCCAGTACATGATCTCACGAGCCCTAGCGCGAAGAGCAAATCATCCTCACAGTGGATCTCATCTCGGATTCCCCAATATGCATGTAGTTGTGGAGACGCGTTGTCTTTGTATTTCGGCCAGCCATGCATGACGTCTCGCCGGATCTGGTTCTGCACGTCATCGTTCAGTGATGCATCCTTCAGTGCTTGAAGCTTCTGTGGCGTAGCAGGGAAGTACTTAGAGACGGGGTGTTTTCTCATCTCCATGTTGTGCTCTGGCTGCAAGTCTGTTGACAAGAATGCACGTGACAGCAATGTACATTTTAGACCCTTGTACGTACCGAATAGGCAGTTTGTACCACAGCAGTCGGAGCATCATCAGTTGAAGACGCGCTGACGCATTGTGTAGCGGCTTTCTCGTTATCGTATCCAACGGTTTATGATCGCTCTGCACCTCCACGTCGCGCCCATAGATGTACTGGTGGAACCTTTCTGCTGCAAACACGACAAACAATACTTCCTTTTCAATTTGTGCGTATCTGCTTTCAGTGTCCGTCAAGGCGCGAGACGCGTACGCGACTGGCTGAGAGTTTTGCAGCAAGCATGCACCTATAGACCCTTAGACGAAGAGTCTGCTTGTATCGTGACTGGTAGCTCTGGATCGTACAATTTGAGTAGCGGTTTCTCGCTGAGAATCAGTTTCACTTTGTTCATGGCAGCCTTATGCTTATGCAACCATACCCACGATACACTGTCCTTAAGTAGTGCACACAGTGGCCTGATGATCGCGGCTTTGTTCGGTATGAATGGCGACAGCTAGTTCAGCATGCCTATGAGACATCGAACTCGCTGTTTGTCTGTGGGCTCTGGCATACGCACGATCGCTTTTATTTTCGCATCATCGGGTCGCATGCCGTCAGCTGAGATCATCGCCCCCATGTAGAAGACTTCGAATTTTTTCAACTGCGTCTTCTTCATGTTGAACTTGACACCTTGGCCACGAGCACGCTCCCTGACTTTCCTCAGAGTGCTGTCGTGCTATGCCTCGGTTGTCGCTGCTATTAGCATGTCACCAAACGTTTTATACGCCCACTTTTGCAACACTTCGCTAGCACTGGTGATTCCAAATGGCATTTGAACAAAACAATATCGCCCGAATGGGGTGTTGAAGCAGCATAGCAATGAGCTGTCTTTGTCCAACTCAATCTGCCAGTACGAGTCCTTCTGGTCGAGAATGGTGAATAGTCGTGCTCCGCCCAACTGCGTACTGATTTCTGTGAACGTCGGGATCTGGAAGTGTTCTCTGCGAATATTCTTATTCATGTGCTTTGGATCTAAACACAGACGAAGAGACCCGTCCCGCTTCTCCGTTATGACGGTCGTTGGTTGGTTCGTCGACTGCGATGATGACGCCTCGTGCTTCTAACTTCTTCAACTTTTCCCGAAAAGGTTCGTACAGAGCCTGCGGCACCCGTCTTGGAGGGTCGATGACAGGCTGCGCTCCTGGATTCAATTCGATGTTGTATTTGCCAGGGTAGCAGCCAAGACCAGAGAATATGTCTTTGTATTCGTTATCGAGCGTGTCCATCGTGATTGCTGGCTCGGTTGCCTCGACTGCGTCTATTTGTTGGACTCGATCACCTTGTGACGTCACGAGATTATCGCCTGGTTGCACCAGACCAAGAGCCACGCTGACCTCAAGTCCTAAAATCGGCACACACTTCTCTCTGGTGACGTACAGCTCAGCAGTGATGCGTTTGTCACTGTTTGTCCGCCTCCAAGTGTTTTGAGAACGACAGAGCTGCAGTTCAGTTTTGGCTTTTCTCTGATGTGCTTCCATCTTTTCATTGGCATCGTATTTGTCTCTGCACCCGTGTCTACCTTCATCTTTATGCGCGAATTGCAGACATTGACGTACGAGTACCATGAAGACGATGCATCGTGTTGTAACGATTCGACATATTTGACGACCGAGTGAAGGAAGAACTCATTCTCGCTGCTGCCTTCATCATGACAATGCGGTGTCGTCACAGCGTGCATTGATTTAGATTTACACACTGCTGAGTAGTGGTTTCGCCCGTTGCACTTGTAACACGTACGTACGCTGGGCACTTGCGCGCTTCGTGCTCTGAACGCCGGTCTGGTTCATAGGTCACAATTACTGAACACTATATATCCTTCCCCTTTACTATGAATTAGCAAATGTTGTATTGATTACGATCACGATTAAACGAATAGCAGTCCGGAACAAGTGACTTTGCAAACGTGTTATGCACAGTTCTAGTTGAGTTTGTAGTCATGTAGACGCCGAGGGACACAACGAGTGCGCTGGGGTCGTTCTTACGGTGGTGTCTCGCGAGGAGTTGTGGAGGCCCTGGACGGAGAGATGAGTCTGTAGTCATGTAGACGCCGAGGGACACAACGAGTGCGCTGGGGTCGTTCTTACGGTGGTGTCTCGCGAGGAGTTGTGGAGGCCCTGGACGGCGAGATGAGTCTGCTGCCTGCCGCATCATTCCAACTTCTGTCCGGAGTGGTAATTAAGACCACTGTTGACCATCCTGTGTACTGTTTCACGAATGTAGGGCACGTGAAATGGGAACTTAATAAATTCATATTATGTTATATGAGTGCCTTTGAGCAGGAATATAGGCCTACACAGGTTTGTTTACATAAGCTATTGGCTGTGAAATAGTGCATTTTTTGACAATTTAACTGGCGGAGCGATTGATGGGAATTTTTCTGCTATGGGCCACGTGGGCGCATGAATACACGGCTATTTTTTTTAATATTGACGATATTAAAATAATGTTTATACAATGTGAGGTGAAAATGACTGGTTTAATTGTTGCGGTAGTGTTAGTCTGTGATTTTCAGTCCGCAACCTGGGAAATAGTCCGCAGTACGCGAAACGGTTCGTGGTCAAATGACGCTAGGCGTGAGTCATTCCCTTTGTGTTGGAACTCTGAGCCACGCTAGAAGTATTTTGCATAGCCATCACATTGGAAGTTTTTCTTCCCACCATCCTCCCCTGTCTACCTCCATTGTTCGCGTATTGCTTACCATGTTATTATTCTGTATTGTATGTATACATTCAAATCCCGATAGTTCCTAATTGGGTTGTGATAAACAATCACAATTATGCGTTAACGCTTTCCTTCATGTATAATTTTCCCATAGCATAGCCATAGGGTTTTTAGAAGGTTTTAGTGCGTATAGTCTGTATTCACTTGTATACACAATGTCTTGGTCAGCAATATGTATGCTGTACGACAAACTTTTAACAATTGAATTTTTCTTTCATAACCTTTAATTTTTAGATGTATATTTGACTGGTTAGTTAATCGTTGTACAGCATTGGCCATTGTTATGATGATGATATTCTATGTTTATGTGGTGGGACAAAGGACCGCCCCACCTTTGCTACTTCTACTTCTGTCATTTAATAATTGTTTCTCAATGTCAATGAGCAACTTTGTATTGGCAACTAAGCGATATCTAATTTGATATACATGTATTGTATTTTATTGTATTTTTCTTGATGAGCATGTTTGTGCTAGCTGCCAAGCTACTTTTCATTGATTCATATTATTTTCTTTTGGTACAATTATTAAATGACCTTTACCAACAATCACTCTTTGTGTGTTCCTGTAGCAAACGAGCTCAGGGTTCTGCCATTAAGCATCAGCAGCGTATAAACACTATTTATGACCTCTGTAATGTATACACTTTCATCATACATTGGAATAACATTTAACACATATGCACATACTTGTCATTTATACCTCTTAAAGAGCTAATTAATGACAGAACACTTTGATTGCCTTTTTCTTTCACACTTGGGTGGCGTTGAAAACAACAATTTAATTAAAACAATAGATCTTGATAACAACGAATTGCAAGTTATAAAACATTCTTTTTATTACGACATAGACCACTTCAAGATACTAGTGGCCGAAAAAAGTAAACACTTCAGTACTCTGTTTAAATATTCAATCTGTAAATGCTACAATTGATGCATTATCAGCATTCGTTAGTTCACTGCAGGACATACATTATAAATTTAACATGATTTGCCTACAAGAATGCTGGATATCCAACCTGACTTATCTAATATACAATTACCTGGGTACGACTATATTGCGCAAGGAAAGAGCAGTAGTAAGAATGGAGGCTTAGTAATATATGTAGATAACAGATTCCGATATGAAGTACAATTAAATATAAACACGTACGAATACTGGGAGGGATAATTAAGGTAACAGGGGGTGGATTATCAAAAGCAATTACTATTGGTAACATATACAGACCACCGAGTATGGTAAGAGAACATATTAGGTATTTTATTAATGAATTCAGTACAGTAATCTTATCCATAGAAAAATCAAACATAAATAATAACTTAGCCGGAGACTACAATCTTAATCTCCTTAAGATAAACGAAATGGCAATATGCAGTGAATTCTTTGATCTTTTGACAGCCCATAGTCTGTTTCCACAAATCACACTTCCAACAGGATTATCCCGCTCCAACGGTTCCCTAATTGATAATATATTCTGTAAATTTCAGAGCTCAACATCCACAGCTACATCTGGTATATTAATAAACAAATTATCAGATCACCTCCCTTGCTTTATTCTATTAGACATTTTGTTAGTCAATCCACCAAATCCTAAACACAAAACAAGAAAGCTATTCTAAATATGATAAATGATATTAGTGCATCCGATTTGAACAACAAACTAGACAAAAGTTTGACTACAGACCCTAATTTAAGTTACAATATTATACACGAAGTAATTAAAAATGCTAAGAATAATCATACATTGAACAAATTAGTGAATTTTTTTAAATATATAAAAAAAAAATCCAAATGGATCACTATGGGTCTGCTAAAATTTAATAAAATTTCGAGATAATTTATATAAGAGAATGAAGCTAACAAATCCTAACTCATGGGAATATGAAATAATGTGTATAAA
Source organism: Lamellibrachia columna (assembly GCA_963662155.1). Taxonomy (NCBI): domain Eukaryota; kingdom Metazoa; phylum Annelida; class Polychaeta; order Sabellida; family Siboglinidae; genus Lamellibrachia; species Lamellibrachia columna. The sequence continues at coordinate 18,566,885 of OY759275.1, forward strand.
CTTAAAAACATACAATGCTATGCTAAAGAGAAGCATATGTGCATCCAAACAACATTATTTTGCATCCACCTTTGCTAAATATAAATCTGACATCAGAAATACATGGAAAACTATAAATGAAATTATTTCAAGAAAAAACAACAAGAAATGTTTTCCCGAATTGTTCAATATAAATAACAAAGGAACAACAAACTAGAGATAGCCAACGCATTTAACACGTTTTTTTTGCAAACATCGGTACCAATCTTGTCAATAATATAACCTACTCATATAACCTACTCAGGAGATAAAAATTTCAAGCATTACCTTAAAGAAAATTTTAACTGTAAATTTACACTTAATAACGTTGACGAACTAATTGTACAAAAAGCAATAGATAATCTTCCGTCTAAAAATAGTACAGGGATTGGTGGCATTTCAACTAATTTGCTAAAATTGCACCAAAAATAATAAAATCTTTAACGTTATTTATAAATCAAGTTTTTAAGCACTGGGATATTCCCTGGAAAATTAAAGGTGTCCAAAGTCATTCCACTGTTTAAAAAGAGCGACCGGACAATAATCAACAACTACAGACCAAGTTCCCTTCTACCAGCCATATCAAAAGTATTAGACAAAATCATAGGCAATCAACTACCCTCCTATTTCGAAAGTAATAAACTTTAAAAAAAAATCAATATGGCTTCCGCTCTGGCCACTCGACTGAATATGCAGCCTTAGAACTGATAGACAGAATAACAACCGAAATGGATAATAATGAGGTACCTTTCAGTATTTTCCTTGATCTCTCTAAAGCATTTGATACTTTAGACCATAACACATTACTATGTAAATTAAACCATTATATTATTGAAGGGGTACCTCTGAAACTAATTGAAAGCTATTTATCAAATAGAACACAATATGTAGAAATTGCTGATGTAAAATCAGAAACCTTATCAATAGCAACTGGTGTACCCCAGGGCTCCATTCTTGGACGAATTCTCTTTATTATCTATATTAATGATTTTTCACAAGCCAGCCAAATTTTCAACTTCATATTCTATGCAGATGATACCACTTTTTTAAGTACAATGAACAATTTCACAAATGCACATAATGATGATGCTGATATACTAATAGATGAAGAACTCTACAAAATTAATGAATGGCTAGAAATAAATAAACTTTCCCTTAACGTTGCCAAATCCAAATTCATGGTTTTCTACATGCCAAAGAAAAAATTTAAAACACCTGTTCCTAAAATAAATACTATAATAATAAAGGTTGACGATTTTAATTTCTTGGGGTTAACGTTGGATACCCAACTAAATTGGAAAAAACACTCTGAAAATATATCAAACAAATGTTCTAGAATAATCGGTACTCCTAATACACTAGCTTAAACTAGTACTGCCTATGAAAATTAAAATTATGCTATATAACACATTATTAGTACCACATATAAACTATTGTTTAATGACTTGAGGGTTCCAATGTCAAAGAATTAATCAACTTCAGAAAAGGGCTATACGAATAATAATGTTGAGTAATTTCAATTCACATACTGACCCGCTATTTAAAAAATTAAACTTACTAAAAGTAATTGATATGTTAAATTAGCCCTTCAAGAATAAAAATTTCATTATAAATTTATACATAATAAATTACCTACATACCTACAACATTGGCAGATAGCATCAAACTCTAAGATTCATGGTCATAATACACGCAACCAAAATAAAATTAACATTTATGGTACACAGCATACTTTTGCAGAACAATGTACGTCTTAAATACAGTTTACCAAATACTATCAACAATACCTCTCAAAGTGTGAAAGACAAACTTTATACGCACAGTTTACAGGGTATCATAAATTATGCAAAGTATCATATCATTCAGAATTACAAAAACATACATGCGCAATCAACTTCAATGATGTTAGCTACACTCAAACACTATAAATACATTTTCACTTTCTCACTTCACTACATGCTATGAACACACACATCAACAGCACAATAAAACAACAATCCAGGTTTTCATTGACGGTAGACTTTACTTTACTACATTTTAATGTTGATAACTTTATATCTGTATTCTTTTCTTTCCTCAGAAACTAAAATAAAAGGATACGATGGGTGGCTCCTATGCCTATGGTAGCGACTTTTAATAAGTCTGTGGGAGTCTCCATGATCCTCTCTGTATACAGTAATATTTTATTACGTACAATTATATTCTGATATATTATTATTTAATGCATGAACAATTTGGATCTAATAAATTACTCACTTAAAAACTCTACTATGGTCTGACTCCTTTAGGGCACGGACCACAGTCAGAATCCGTCATCCATTACAACGATAAAGAGTCCCAAGGAAAAAATTAATTGTGCAGTTAGGGTTTATTGTGAGAGCAGAAATTGTATGGATGAGTGAGTGGAAGTGATGTTTTTGTGCACAGTAGCATCTAAGTTTTGAAACGATGTCATTTGTTTGGTACACCAGTTGCGTAAGGACACAGTGGCCATCAGGCAGGGTGTACTCATATTTTGGAAACCGGGGAATTTCATGGCAGAAATGCAGGGGTGTCATGCATTGAAGCAATTTGTGCGAAAAGGAGGTGTCATTTTCACGAATTTCACACACCAGGTGTCTTAGTTGGTCTGTCATTTGCTGTGAATTTAAAAAAAAAATTGTAGGATAAATTTTCAATGTAGGACATTGTAGGCGCAAGAACGTTATAATGGTCGTCTATGGGAAAAGTGACTGTGGTCCGTGCCCTTTAGCTGTGGGGGAGAAAGCGCAGCTCGCGGGTTCAGCCTCCTGTTATGCTTCCCATTGGTGACCATGTCGTACTTGTAACTCATTTAAAATGCCTGAACGTGCCATACCCATAAATTTTTACCAATTTCTGCATGAATTACTACGCACATGTGCCTAGTTGCGAAAAAATTGCCAAAAATCATTCTGCTTATTTAAATCATCTAAAAATCCACAGTTACATTGCCAACATGTTCTACCAGCAAACTTGCCAAAGTGCCTGGCTCAAATGCAGTTATGTCAGATGATATGATTTTTTTTTAAATAACATCTAAAATTACTGTACCCTACATTCATCTGTAACACACCAGGAATTCTAACTGAGGCATGATCCCAAATAGGGAAGCTTTTTTGGAGAAAGTGTCCAAGTTTATATCAAGTTACGGCACAATGTATATGTAAACCTATTATGGAACACTACTGCTTGTCACGTCATTATTATTTGATTCACAGCCAAATCAAAACAATGCCCTGCCATATTATTAGCTGAAAACCAGTCACATAATTTAAATATAGGTCAATTTTGACACTGGATAAATCATTAACCATGTACACTAGATTTCTAGAGCATTGCGAACCAATGAAACCTACTTACTGTCTCTTTAAATATACCAACTACTTATTTTCAAATTAATATTTATATAATAGCTTGATTTTTAACCAAATGTGGCGCAACTTTGTCAGAAAAGTGACAATTTGTCACATTTAACAGGATTTTGGGTGATTTCCATTGTGTCAGATTTGCTCAATTTTATTGTTTATGTGATTGCTTTCATGCTTCTACTTGATCAGGTACATGGCGTACTGCTTAATTTGGATACGCCATCATAAAGAGGTATCACATGACCAGATACCCATTGCGGCCACATTTGAAAATGTTGATATACGCAATGTTTCCAGTGGCTGTGACACAACCAAAATACAACTATTCTGTCCAAATTTTCTACACAATATCACCAATGCATTGGGCCACATAACAAATATCACCAATGACTGTTCTATTGCAAAATAGCTACCTGCTCCCTCACAAACTGGTGCCATACCTTCTAATTTTGACCAAATTTCCATTTTGGCAACCGGTCAGTACCATGCTATTTGTGATAGCTATGGCTGTCTGTCTTTGCAAGAAAACTGTTCACTTTTCCCGTGAACCTATGCCTTTGGGAATGGTTATATCTTCTGTAAACTACTTCGTGGTTAGGGTTAGCTAGGGAAGGGGTTAGCTAGATATGGGGTTAGCTAGGGATGGGGTTAGCTATGGTTAGGCTTCCATACCTTCATCTTCTTGTATCCATACACTTACAAAGAACTGCACGCAACATGAAATGAGTACTGAGATGTGGTGAATAGACATTTATGAAAATTACCGTTGATTTCCCAATATAAAAATGTGCTTATGTTAAGCTTTTAGCTTACCATAAACTCTTTCGGGCAATTTGAACAAATGAAAAAATTGTATTTATTGACAACTATATATCTTATTAATCATCAAATAGCGTAACATATCAGCTGATGCACATAAAATGTTATAGTGCAACATTAAAATGTACATTTGTTTGACATTTTTTATATATAGTAGATCAGTTAATTATAGCCATGCTATTACTCCCTGTAAATAGGTCAAGTGTGAAATGCAGGTAAACTAATTAGGTAATGTAAAATTACATGGTCACATAGTATTTAAGTTGATAAATTGACATTTTCCATCCATTAAAAGTTAAATAGTCCAATTACCTATTAAATAACAGATAAATTAGCACATTAATCCACGTAAATAGGTCAAATGTAAGTCAATTAATTAGGTCATCAAAAATATGGATTTACCCAGTCACATGACATTGAAGTAGATACATTGACAATTTCCATACCATAAAGGTTTAATAAACCCATTTACTAATTAATTACAACCAAATAATGCAATTACTCCATGTAAATAGGTCAAAGGTTAAATATAGGTCAACTAATTAGGTCATGTCAAGGTCATATATTATTAACATTAGTTTCTGGGTCATATACCTTTTTATTTCACATCAATATGTTCAATACATTAAAAACTATTGCTATTTTCATATAAATGAAATACAGTCCTCGGCTCAGGCTCAGCATTCCGGGTCACAAGAAATGGAACCAAATTGTATAGACATCAATGCTAATTTTCAGAGATCAAAAAGTGGAATAACTTCGGAAATAATGTAGACATAAAAAAAATTCAAAAAGTGTTATAAACTTCATAGGACACTCTATCCTCTATTGATTTGAATTTTTTTATATACCTACCATAGCATAGGCTTAGCCTAGGCATAACCATATAGCCATAGCCTAGCTACGCTAGGATACCTCCTAAAAGAGTCGGTTACGAAATTTAAATAATAGTGGCGCTTAACAAGTAATGCTCTTGTTGACTAGATGGAATTAACAGTACACACTCATTGTTTAGTGACAGACACACGTTTTCATGCATTTAATCAGTATATTTTTTGATAAAAACCCTCCTCCATGATTGTTCGATGACGATGGCTACCGCATTTCCGTTGCCATGGTGCCTATTTGGGTTCAGCCTCCTGTTACGTTTCCCATGGCATTGTCTCAAGTCTCAAGTGGTTTACTCCAAACAGCCCAAACTTGGGCTAACGCAGGAGTTTGTGGTGGACTGTGCGCATGCGCTGTGGGTGGTACGTTCGATTAAAAGACTAGTATAATTAATGTTGCTGAAATGGTTTTATCTGATAGTTTTATTTATTTTATGTATAGGATGTTTAACGAAAATTTTTAATAGGTTGGTTGTGTGTATGGATACTGTCGCTGCCTTGCCACATGCACACATAGACAGTCTCCATACCCACACCATGGATAAGTTTACGCTGAGCACTGTGTTTTAAAGGCAGTTTAGGTGAGGAGGTGTGGTGAAAGGGAGTTCCATAATAGCTTCTTGAAATGATTTTGGGTTTTTTATGTTGGTAATTTTTGATGGAATCATATTCCATATGCGAATGGCTCTGGGATAAAATGAAAAGACCATTGCATTTATACGACACTTGGGGGCTATGTATTGTCCACGGGTTCGAGAGCGAGTTAGTAGGCCCGGAGGGGGGGTGATCTCAATAATGTTGTTTAGAATTTTGTAGAAGGTAGTGGCTTGTTTGATAATGCGCCTTCGTTCGAGGGTTGGCCATCCAAGGGCAGTAATTAGATCTGCTGGGTTTGTGTTCCGTCTGTAATCATTTTTAACAAATCTGGCAGCAGAGTGTTGCACTCTTTCAAGGCTTTTAATTTGCGAAAAGGTGTGGGGATTCCATATGGGTGAAGAGTACTCAAGTTTTGGCCGGATTAGCATGTTGTACGCTGTTTGCTTAACTTCGGGTTTACATGGGCCAAGAGTTCGTTTAATCATGCCTAAACATTTCGAAGATTTGGAAGTTATGTCAGTGACGTGATTTGTCCAGGTTAATTTGGAATCCAATTTTACTCCGAGGTATGAGTGGCTGGATACGGTGGATAATGGCTGGCCAGAAAGCGAGTACTTGTGTGTGCTGGGTTTAGTTTTGTTTGTTATTGGAAGGTGGACGACCATGTTAACGTTTTGCACGAAAACGGGACCATCACAAATTCTGAAACTTCTTACTTGCCGCTGCCATCATCTCATTGACATGCTGATCGAGTTTAATCAAAGTCGCGTACTTGTAACTCATTTAAAATGCCTGAACGTGCCACACCCGTCAATTTTGACCAATGTCTGCATGAATTACTACGCACATGTGCCTTGTTGCGAAAACATTGCCAAAAATCCTTCCGCCTATTGAAATCATCTAAAAATCCACAGTTACATTGCCAACATGTTCTACCAGCAAACTTGCCAATGTGCCTGGCTCAAATGCAGTTATGTCAGATGATATGATTTTTTCTGCCACAGCTAATGGGAAAGTTATTCGATTTCCTGAAAATTATGAATAATTAAACAGGGTCGTACCATTTTTCAAAAAGGGGTGCATCTAACTGAAACGAGCAAGAAAATTGCTAATAAATGCTAATAATTGTGGACATGTGTAGCAAATTCGACGTGGATTAAAACATTCAGCAACATAATGTTCATTGCATAACGTTTTATTATACACTTTATGGACTCTGATGCTCATTTGAACTTCACTCTTCCTTTTGCGCATTCCATCATCGATGTGTCATGCGAGTTAAGAGAAATTATCAATTATTTTGAGTTTGTTTCAAGCTAATCAAGATATTTCGTTCATTACTTCGTGGGATTGATACTATTAAGAAGGCCAAGCATGCATACAACAGTTGTTCTCGTTGTTATGTTGCTCTGTGTTGTCAGTTTTGGCGAAGTTCTGACCGACGACGGTAAGTGAAAACAGGAGACCGATCGGGTATGGAATCTTACCGCACCTGAATACACATCGCATTTTGGTAGTTGGACTACATTATTATACTGCGTGGTATGGATGTTAATGAACATTTTCTTTTATATTTGTGTGATATGGCTTCAGCTATGAGAAAGTGAAATGTAAAAAAGTTTAAAAGTCGGTAAATTTGGCACCTTTCGAGATGTCAAGAAATGTCGATTTGACGCATTTTTCAGATTGTATTATATATTAAACTTTAGACATACATATATTATTATATATCACAGCCATGATATAGGCTCTAAGGCTGTAAGGAGTATAGGCATGCATATAGCATAGTTCCAGCCTATTGAAAACTAATTTGTGTATTTCCCACACACGACCCTAATCAGTAACGGAACTAATAACTGATATAAAACTGACATGCGCTAACTGGTAAACTGCAGTACATGTGTATTCTATGACTATGATATACCATCTGCACAATGTCAGTGACGTTAACCTTATAAGTCATGAGTTTCTGAGGGCCTCCAATACAGGACTAGACATCATGTCTTTATGTTATGTCATGTCTTTAGCCGCAAAGTGGCACCACATTGCTATCACTACTGGTTGCTTTTGCCAGATTTTTTATATTCATTGAAGTTGAAGGGATCATACCTCAGTTAGACTTCCTGGTGCGTTACAGACGAATGTAGGGCACAGTAATTTTAGATATGTGTAATTTTCCAAAAATCATATCTGACATAATTGCGTTTGAGTAGACACATTAGCAAGTTTGCTGGTAGAACATGTTAGCAGTGTAACCGTGGATTTTTAGATGATTTAAATAGGCGGAAGGATTTTTGGCAGTTTTTTCACCACAAGGGACATGTGCGTAGTAATTTATGCAGCAATTGGTCACGTTTTCTTTTAATCGTGCAAAATGTTAACATGGTCACCAATGGGAAACGTAATAGTAGGTTGAAACCAAATAGGCACCCTGGCAACGAAAATGCGGTAGCCGTCTAACAGTCATGGAGGAGTGTTTTTTATCAAAAATATACTGATAAAAACGTGTGTATGTCACCAAACAATGAGTGTGTAGTGTGGACAAGCTGCACAAAAGGAAGAATTGTTAAACATGGAGCTATTAATTGCCGACTCAGATGTGGATACAGTCGTGTAGTGACAGTGTATAGGCTCAGTTACATGCTCCAGCATAGAATCACACGAATAAATCAAAACGGCTGCTAACTTGCATCATGTTGCATGCGTTTGACTTAGAACATTGTCTATGTCAGGTTAGTTAATATAAGATAAGATAAGATACGTTTTATTACCAAGTAGCAAGTACAAGGAATTTGTAGTGTTGTGGCGTTAGCACAAACATACACTCATGCACCCAATCACACACGGAACTAAACATTACATACCACAATCGTAATACTAAAAACAGTTGAAAACAAACGAGAGTAATATAATAGGTTGCAAGATTTAAAAAAAAATGAAAAATTTAAAAGATTAAAAAAAACAAAACAAAAAACACGACATTGCAACTACCTACCAGAGGCAAGACATTTATGATGGCTCTCCGTTTAAAAATCTCAGCGCTTGAGGATAGAAACTATTGTTGAATCGCGTCGTTTTAGTTTTTATGCCATGGTACTATTGGTAGCGCTTACCAGAGGGAAGGAGTTCAAAGAGATGGTTGATATTCGTCTTGTACAATGCGCTTGGATTTGCACAAACTGCGAGATAGATAAAGAGATCTGATGGACGGCATATTTAACCCAATTAGTTTAGAGGCGTTCTTGACGACTGATTCAATTTGATTAATTTCATCTTGGCTGGCGCGACCAAACCAGACAGTAATAGAAAATGACAAGACACTTTCAATAACTGCGTGGTAGAAACGTGTTAATATTGCTTGAGATAAGCCGAATCGTTTGAGGTGTCTAAGGAAGTACACGCGTTTTTGTGCTTTTTTAATGATGTCAATCGTGTTATTACAGTACAAAAGATCTTTTGAAATAGTCAAACCCAAAAATTTTACAGAGTAAAGACTTCAGTACTGTCAATGACAAGGGGGTGGATGGGTTTTCTTTTTGCGAAAATCAATGATCATTTCCTTCGTTTTGGATATGTTTAGTACTAGGTTGTTGTTCTTACACCAGCCGACCAGTCTTTGAACTTCCTCTCTGTACACAGACTAGTTAGCATTGTTGACACAGCCAATTACAGTGGTGTCATCCGAGAACTTAACCACGCGAACAGATTGGTTACCAGATACACAGTCGTTTGTAAAGAGAGTGAAAAGGAAAGGAGAAAGCACGCAGCCTTGTGGGGCACCAGTGTTAAGAATAACAGGTTTGGAGAGAGAGTTGTTGACCTTGACAGATTGAGGCCTGTGAAGAAGAAAGTTGTGAGTCCAGTGACAGATGGCAGGATGCACATTCAGAGATACAAGTTTATCAAACAACTTCACAGGAATTATGATGTTAAAGGCCGAGCTAAAGTCCACGAAAAGAATCCTCGCATAAGTACTCGGTTGTTCCAGGTGATTCATAACATAATTTAAACCTAAGGCAACTGCATCGTCCACAGATCTGTTACTTTGATAAGCAAACTGGTGAGGATCCAATAGACCGGCCGTGGAAGATTTCAGATAACGGAGCATAATATGTTCGAAAACTTTCATCGCAACTGAGGTAAGTGCCACTGGACGGTAATCGTTCATGGTAGAGACTTTAGCCTTCTTGGGAATAGGTATAATCACAGAAGTTTAAAACACATTGGAACTATGCACTGTTGTAAAGATGAAATGTAGATGTCAGCGAATACTGGAGCAAGCTGATCGGCACAATTCTTGAATGTATATGATGAAATGTTATCAGGACCCGAAGCCTTGCGCGTACTCAGTCGCTTGAACAATGTCCGCACGTCAGCAACGTTAACGGTGAAAGGCGGCGACAGCGGAGTGTCTGTGGGTAGGGGGCGCTGTTCCGGCGATGTGTTTAACTTGTCAAATCTGCTGTAGAAGTCGTTTAGTTGGTCGGGGAAGGACGGATCGGCGTTGTAAATGGCTGAAGCGCTTGGTTTATACTGTGTAATTTGACGTAACCCTTGCCATGCAGATCTGGTGTTGTTGGAAGCAAATTGGTTTTCAAGTTTGCGTTTGTATTTGTACTTGGCCGAACTAATCGCCTTGCGCACTGCGTACTTGGCTCTCCGAAATTCTTCCCTGTTGCCGCTAATGAACGCTGAGTTTTTCATGGCTAGCTTCTGTTTAATGTCCCTGGTAAACCATGGTTTGTCGTTGCCATATACTGTAACTAACATACTCTCGTAGCAGGTTTCTTCACACCAGCTGATGTAGGCAGTTACTGTGTCAGTGTATGCGTCGAGCTCGTGGCAGGAATCTTTAAACATTTGCCAGTCCGTGCTGTCAAGGCAAGCTTTCAAAGCAATCGTTGAGTCAGCAGTCCGCTTTCTCACTGTCTTGGTGGTCAGTTTTATTGTTTTTAACTTCTGACGGTATGTAGGAATCAATATGACTGTAGCGTGATCTGACTCACCCAACGGAGCCCTGGTGGTGGCTCAGTAAGCATCCTTGAAGATGGTGTAGCAGTGGTCCAGAGTTTTATTGTTACAAGTGGAGCAATTAACATGCTGTTTGTATCGGGGTAGAACTTTCTTCAGATTAGTGTGATTGAAGTCACCCAGGATGATGATGACACTATCAGGGTACGTTGTTTCTGCTGCCAACACGCGGGTAGTCAACTGGTTAATTGCACTGGTTGCATTCGCGTCGGGCGGAATGTAAACACCCATTAAAACAACACTGGAGAATTCCCTCGGCGAGTAGAACGGTTTGCAGTTAACTGTGAGTGATTCAAGTTCAGGAGAACAGGAAGAGGACACAATAGTTGAGTCATTGCACCACCGATGATTGACAAGGAAGCATATTCCACCACCCCTTTCCTTGCCTGACAGTTCGCTTGATCTGTCGGCTCTAAGCAGAGTGTGGCCCGGTGGGGTAACGGCAGCGTCAGGTGTCAGTGGGTCAAGCCATGTCTCAGTAAAGCACCAAATGGAAGAGTCCTTGAATTCACGTTTGAAAGACAATAGGTGGAACAGTTCGTCTGTTTTGTTCTTGAGCGAGCGCACGTTAGCACATAAAAAAACAGTAGAAAGCAGATAGTCTACTATTCTACAACCAACACAAGATTCCATGGGTGTTCACGCGACCTTCTACATTTTGAACTTGCAACGAGTGTTGCATCACGTGCGTGACGCGGTTGTTTCTGTTAATACGTTCGAGCGTATTGATGGCATATTGGCCTGAGGCATTTAATAAACATTGCTATCATGACTGAACTACCACGTTATCCCATCCTGGGATGGACATTTTTCCTAGTATATATAAAAGTGGCGCTACGCAGCACCAAGACTACTAACATGACCGGTTATTATTTCAGTGTAGAATGACCGTTCAGTTACATGTTGAGCGTCGATGTGGTTGATTAAAAATACAATGAATGCTCCCTATTGATATCACTTCGGCTACGGTTTGGCAACATTTCTTGCAATGTCAGACATGTCACAAAAGCACTATTTATGGTTAACATAAATGGGATATAGCCAGGACAACACTTTTGAGATGTTTATTAACATTCCGTTTATTTTTGCTGGGTTTAAAATAATGCAGCTCCGTAAATATTTCAAGTCGCCATGCGGGCTACTGTTTTAAAAGATTGAAGTTGCCCGAAGCCATTTTTGGGTGCCATTGGCGACCGGGCGACCGCTAAATCTCACCCCTGCAACAGCAGGAAAGAAGTTTCAGAATTTTTGATGGTCACGTTTTCGTATAATCGTGCAAAACGTTAACATGGTCACCAATGGGAAACGTAACAGTAGGCTGAACCCTGACGTGCCAAGATAATACTGAGAGAGGCCAAGTATTATGTTCAACTCTAGTCAATGATCTAGTCTAGTTAGGATGAAAACCAAGAATTTACATGTATTTTCTAGATTTTTCTTGTTTTGTGGAGTTTCTTTTCCAAAATTTTTTTTATATTCAATTGAAACTCGTTGGAATCAACAGCAGACAAATAAAACATTTCTCTGGTAAAAATAGTAATTTTTTTATTATTGTGAGAATATGGTTGTTTTGTGTCTCCTGAACAATTATAAGCAATAATCCTATAATTTCTTACATCAATCTATTGAAGAAGGTGTATGCTACAAGCAGCACAAAAAATTATACTCATTCATACATTGAATTTCAAAATACGTCAATTAACAAGCGGGTCCTGTCTTTGTCAACTACATAATCAATATACTACATACAACATATGTTGCTACTATCAACATTAGTATTTGACATGACATTATACAACTACATATCTGAATCACAATAGATTTATCTATATTATGATGCTAAAATACTTGTGTGACTAACTGAAACTAATTAGTATTTATATGTTTTATATGTAACAAATCCAAGAGTTTAATTTTATGTTTCCTTCTTACATAAATATGTTGAACAAGGTGTACACTACAAGCAACACACACAGTAATTTTAGACTTGTACGACCTGCTCTTCACTTTCATCTACAACAGAAATATTATCAAATTACCACTACTAATTGTGTACATTGTAAATACTTGAGTGATTGTAATAAAATATACTTGATCATCAACATGGAATGGATGAACTGGTAAAACAATAACTGGTGTATATTACAATTTTTTATATTATTTTCAAACAATGTAAATGATATGGCAGTGTTTCTAAGCTCCAGTCATCTGTATTACAGTCTGTTTTCTGTATTTTATCTTTCACCATCCACAATATTGATAATCTATGAAAACCTACAGAAAATGATAATGACTTTTGCATGTCCCTGTACACGATTATGCTTAATGATTCTGTCTTGTTGCGCCTCTGAGCTCAGGTTCCTGAGGATGTAGGCGCCATAGAAGTTAATTATTATTAATATTGCATGAACTTATTCCATTATTGCCAATGGCACCCAACAATGACAGCACTGCCGTCAGGTAATTGACCTAGACATAACGTTTTTTTTATTGGAATTGATTTTGTAGGAATTATTGACTTGATGCTGTTAATCTTTACCCTTTAAATGTACTATTAAAATCATATTTGTCTGCTATTAGTATGTCACCCTGAATCTGGTAACAGCCAGGAAGCTGTCAACAGTATAGCATATACACTGTCTACTCTGTTATTGAAACATTGTGAACAAGAACAATATAATCAAGCATTTGCATCAAAAACAAATACTAAGTTACTGTAACAGACAGTAAAACCTAAGTCAGACTATTCAGGCTTTATCTCATTTTCTTTCTCAGTGGACAAGGTTTATTTCCCCATGGAGAATACATGTTGGTGATTAGGATGTTGGAAACTCAAAGTTTACAGTAAACTTGATGAAATATCAATGATGCCACAACTGATATAAACAGGGGAAACTTCAAAACTCAGATTAACGACCTAACTGTCTAGGGCTGTCCAAAATGTCTGGTTAGTGAAAAGCCAGGAGAGGTGTTGCCATTTTAAAAGTTTTTTGTACCAAACCTTACATATATATATATATATATATATAAATATATATATATAATGTTACATATAGATAGATAGATGCGTTGAATGAACAATAGTTAATTTGTTAATCATATCTGATTAAATAGGATTGTGCACACATGATTTAAAGTACAAATAAAACTGAACAAGAGTTGGATTTTAATTTTTCCTTAGCCTACGATTTAAAAAGTGGGAATTGGAATTGAAAATTTGGAATTGATTTTTGCAAGGTGGAATTGGAAGCGGAGTTCACAGCATCAACAACACTATCAATTTCGCTACTGTCATTTGCGTTTTCGTCCGAATTGTCGGACATACCCTATCAACTGTAACATTCATAATCGTTGATCCCGCGGATGGTGAAAGATCTCCAATCCATAGTCGATTTGCGTCCGCTTGTAAATACTGTTTATATTGATCAATCTCCATGAATAACATACTAAAATGTTGGCAAATGTTTTGGCTTTCATCCAGGTGTAATATGATGGCTTTACTACAAAGCGCTGGTGACATCTAGCGATTATTGTACACACTATTAAGAAACCCGATAGATCGGTGTTCTGGGCCCGTGAGGTTAAGAAACATGTTCCAAATAATTGATTATAAGTAAGTTCATTGTCTAATGGTGGGCGATATTGTCCGAAATCAACGTGAACATGTCATATGATGTTACGGTTTCCATCGAAAAGTCATTTTATATTTATGCATGGTTATTGTCAGGTAACTAGTGATATACATATGAATAATTCTCAAAAGGTAGACATTTTGTATATATATATATATATATATATATATATATGTCTTTAATGTATATACCTACCGTATTCATCCTATTAAGTGTACAGTATGCTTTAAAAATTGTCGTGATGCAGAAAAAGTCACAAATTGTACTTTTATCAAAATCTGTGTAAAAACAAATAATGAATTTCTTTCCCACCAGGAGGCACCACTGTTTTTTTTAATCCACCAGATGACACCACTTTTGGCACAACAAAATTTGTTTACTGTAACACAACAATGAAATACAGACTGCTGAAATCCTTCTTGGAAATAAAAAATTAACTTCCATTTACGTACACCCAGTATGCCCATTGTGCTTTGTCCTATCATTCTTGAATTAGCATTTATTATCTGTACCAATGTACCAATATCTACATATTCAGCAAATTTCAGATATATAGCTTGTAAACGTCCCAAGTTAGAAGCACCTGAAAACAAATAAAAATCTAAAGTTTTGGGGCGCTTACGTTCACATTATAGGGCATTATAGACATGATGCTTAGTTCTGCAGAAGTGCTCATGTATAGCTAGTTATTCACTGGTTAAAATTTCAGCAAATTCTGAGACATCAACGTTTGAAATTTCCTGAAAATTTTTTTATTTGACATGGAATGAGCCATATATTCAAACATCGTACCGACCACCTAAATAAAACAGAAGTAGTTTTGAAATCAACACTTTGATGTTTACAAAACTGGACATCGCTGGAAGAGATGGAGCTTTGAAATGTCGGTGCATGTCACTTATAAACGACTTCCATGGCAACTGACAATTCATTGAACCAGCCCATCTCCTGGCATCTGGTTTATGGCATTTTATGAGGTTCCATGTTGGCTGGCTCCGAAAACGTTTTCAAAAAGCATCACGCTCGCCTATACGGTACTTAGCAACCTGGAAGTCGGTAGGTGGCCTGCTTGCAAAGGGCTAGGCAAAAGGCTGACGTTTCTAATGAAAGGCAAGGATCGAGGCCACCGAAAACTAACTCATCTAGGCTATTTCGAACATTATTATTCGTGTATATAATCATTATTATACTTGTTAAAGGTTTACAATTACTGTATTATTTGTTACAGACATGTCAACGCTTCAGTGTTACAAATGTGCCAATGTCAAAGTGGACAACCCAATACTGAAGGAGTTCTTCAGTCGTGAATCTGACCAGTGGTGTGAGCATCCGTCCAGTGATTATGCTACAGAGACATGTCCATCCAGGACTGACTATATGTGTGGCTACTTCGAAGGAAGCATCTCCTTCCATGTACCATTAGGTTTGTATAGATGCTTTTAACACACGCAGTCTCACACACAGATGTATACACACCACCACCACCACTACCACCACCACCACCACCACCACCTGCCAATTGTCCCACTGTGTTGCTGTATTGGTCAGTTACTTCAGTGTCCATGTTTCAGTTGGAACCTCGAAAGTGACAGTTGAATCGCGAGGTTGCATGAAGGTTGACACAAACACAGGCTTGAACGAATGCAACCCAATTGGGAGTGACAGCGAGAGAAAGTTTGCTGGAGAAATTCTCAGCGTGCTCAGTGAAGTAAGCGATGTGGAGGTGGACGGCAAGGTGTGTGCCTGCGGAACAGACCTTTGTGACGCTAACTGCAGTGGAGTGGCCATTGGCACATTCTGGTACGTACTGCACAGTAATAGGGCGACTAACAGTATTTTTCATGGAATACACAATTAGCTATACTTGTGACATTTCCAGAGAGAAAAGGAGTTTATTATGCAAATACTCTGATGTATTCTGTATTTTCAATACCGACGTGAGGAATTTGCTTTTTTTGAAACATAAAATCAGTGTCCTTCAGTCTCTAACTGTGTTGTCATTACAGCCTGTCTCTTCCACTGACTGTTGTCCATCTCTTCCACTGACTGTTGTTATATCCTGTCTCTTCCACTGACTGTGTTGTTGTTACAGCCTGTTTCTTCCACTGACTGTGTTGTTGTTACAGCCTGTTTCTTCCAATGGCTAAGTTGTCGTTGCAGCCTGTCTGTTCCAATGACTGTGTTGTTGTTACAGCCTGTCTCTTCCACTGACTCAGTTCTCTTCCTACTTTAATGATTCTAAACTTCTTTTAAAAATCCGTATGGTTTTAGACCTAAGTACTCCACAGAATATGCTGTGCTTGAACTAGATAGAATTATAAATGCAATGGACAATAATTGAAGTGCCAATTAATATTTTTCTCGATCTCTCAAAGGCCTTTGATACTATTAACCATACTATTTTAATAAACGAATTAAGGTACTGTGGCATGGATGGTACTGCTCTACTTTTATTTGAAAATTATTTAAATAACCGAAAACAGTATGTTGAAATTGAAGAAATGCAATCAGAAATCCTACCAATAGAAATTGAAGTACCACAAGGTTCAAATCTTGGACCTTTATTGTTTATTATTTACATAAATTATTTACCACAAGTCGGTAAAATTTTCAGCTTCATTATTTATACTGACGATAGAACACTCTCTTGTACATTAAAACATTTTAGTGATAGCGCACAGAATAAAAGTATAGAATCATTAAAAAAATTGATGAACTCCTTAAAATTATTGAATGGCTAAGCATTAAGGTAGCTGGGGCAGCTAACGTGTCTGTTGATTTTTTTCCCTCATAACTTGCCAGGAAATATCGAACTGAACATCGACACCACAAATGATCACCCGGCAATAATATCATATTTCGACAATCCATCTTTAAAAAGACAGTCCTTTTGAAAATCCCTCTGACTTAGAAAGACTGGCGATGTTTCCATAGTAATGAAGTCAAGTGCGTCGATTTTTCGAACCAGCTTTATTCGTTTGTCATGAACGTGGAACACATCGTCTGGTTACTGTAATTCCAGTACACATCAGTATTATATCTACCTAACTAAATCATGTCCTTAGACCAGCAAATATCGCTAACATAGTGTATTGTGCCTTTGAAGCTATTATGGAAACGGCCATGTAAATGTGACCTGGTGACCCTGCGGATAACGGGCTAACCAAAGTGATCATGAACACGCTCTGCCACGTGTTTGTCAGATGGCTGGCATAACCTGATATTGTAAACGACAACACATTACAAATACAGATTTAAGGGCCATTGTGGCAGCAAATTAAGGGGACATGTCATGTAAAAAGCCAGTGAAAAACGTCACATTTCAAGCATGGTACGCATATCTATTGACATTTCTGTTATCACTGACAACCAGGAACTGATGCTTAATTTACCTTCTTAAAAAACTACAACACTTGCTAAGCTGAAATTTGGTGTATAGACACATCATAAACGTAGGCAAAATTACACGAATTTGAATTACGATTGGTGAAGGATTTGTGTCAAAAATACACTGCCACTTTAGGCAGTCATTCAACTTTCTGCGAACTTATTCATGGTGGTGTATCACACGTAATTTGTTTATGTTATCCAAAATTTTCTGTAAATTTATTTATCTGGACAAGAATCTAAACTGGTAAAACACAGAAAGTATTTAAAAGAAATGTTCCAAGATGACTGGAATATTAAATAGACTAAAATATGTATTACCTATAGAAATAATTTTTTTTTATACAATTCTTTATTGTTATCACACATTAATTATTGTATATTGGGGATATAAAAGCAATATAATAATGAGATCGGTTTGACTAATAACATTGAGCAGGTACAACTCACACACACAACCGCTTTAAAAAACAACTGAAAATACTTAAAACAGAAGATCAGTTAAAGTTACAAGAATTTAAATTTTGCTATAAATATATTCACAATAATTTGCCAGTGTGCTTATAAACTGGCAATTTATCTAAAATTATGACATACACTGTCATAATGCTTGCAATAAAAAAATATACATCTACTGATCTAGAACAAAACATGAATTTGCAAAAAATATTTTTAATACAACTTGCCACGTTATAAATGAAACTCCAGAATTAGTTGTAGAAAAGATATTCACTCACAGTTTATGAGGCTTTGCATACTATTTAGTACCTCTTACAAAAATATAAAGACTTTTAAAACATATTCCTATCAACATCCTCATAACTGTTCACTATTTTAAACACTTCTGTTTGGTCTCCTCTTAGTCTCCAAAGAGGAGACCAAATAGAAGTGTTTAAAATAGTGAATGTTTATGAGGATGTTGATAGGAATATGTTCTTCAAACTTAAAGAAGGCAGTAGAACCAGAGGACACAAAGAAGCATTAGTTAAAGAGCAGTGTAGGTTGGACACGAGAAAGTACTCTTTCTCACAGAGGGTGATAAATGAATGGAACAAACTGCCAAATGATTGTGTTAATGCCAGTAGTGTGAATTATTATGTTTAAAAGTAGAATTGACAGATATCTGATAAGGGTGGGCCACACATAGATGAGAAAATTGTTGGACTCTTGAAAAAGCCAATGGCTTCCTTGTCCACTTGCCATCTGGAACTTGTTGTTTGGGATGGCAATCTTGTTAAATCTTGTTAAATGTATGTATAAAATTGCTATACATGTCAGCAAAATCACTATAACTAATAAAATATACATATTGTATGGATGGATACATACCGTATGTACTCGTGTTTTACACATACCAAACACACCATACATTTGAGCATACTATTACTATGCATACCACATACATACATCGGCCATCTTGGATTTCTTACATATGCAAATTATATACTAATTAGTTTAATTTAGTCACACAAAAAAATATTTTAGCACCACATAGATAAATCTATTGTGATTCAGATAGTATATAGTTGTATATGTCTTGTGTCACGTACTAATGGTGATAGTAGCAACATATATTGTTAGTATATCAATTATTGAGTGCCGAATAAGCATCCCTATACGCGTATTTATTTGATGAAAAATGCCACCCTCTACGTACCTTATTTAGCACTATACTATTTGTCTATAGGCAAAGCCCCGGGTTATGAGAGTGTAGGTAACGAACATTCTAAATATGTGAATGAAAAACTTCATGTTCTCATGTCACAGTTATATAGCAGCATGTTATACTAAACATTTGTGCCAGCCTATATTCTCTGATAATCGTAGCAAATTATGCAGGGTATAATTTGTAGGAGAGCAATTGCTTTCACTCCCTATTGCTAGCGCTAATCAGTCACCCACGGTTTACTGCTCGCGCTAAAATGACTTGCTCTCAACTGGAGCTGCACGTCGAAGTTTTCATCCTTTCGAACGACAGTCACGAATTTAGTGGGATCCCGTGCTTCTGAGGATCCTAGATTTTGATCCCGAAGCATTAGATTTTCATGATTAGATGAATCGTTCAGAATCCTTAGTTCTCGGGAGCTCGTCATGGTATATTATTAGTTAAGAAGCCATTATCACCACGTAAACCGACCGTAAATAGCCGCCATGCACAGAGCCTCAAGATGGTCGTAACTGGCTGGTGGCGGCGGTTTCACCTGAAACGGGCTTGCATATTCAATTCAATAAAACTTTAAATGTCCATTTAAAAACGGAAAATTCCCCGTTTTTTCGTACATATAAAATGCGGTTACTATATATGCGGTGACGCCTTGGCTTCTTGTTGAGTAAAAAATTGCTACGGCGCTAAAAAAGACAAATATACTACTGACTTTTTGCACTGTACTATTATTTGTTTTGAACAATGTGCCTCCCATACTGTTATTCGGCACTATACTATTATTAAATTTGACAGATTTGCCACCCGATACTGTTATTTGGCATATACGTTTATTTGACACTTAAGAGTAGGTGACAAAAACAGGACCCACTTGCTAGTTGACATATTTTGAAATTCAATGTATGAATGAGTATAATTTTTGTGCTGCTTGTAGAGTACACCTTCTTGTAGCGTACACCTTCTTGTAGCGTACACCTTCTTCAATAGATTGATGTAAGAACTGAGAGGATTATTGCTTATAATTGTTCAGAAGACACAAAATAAAACTGATTTTTATATTTCATGTCAGCTATCTTGGGATTATTTGCATATGCAAATTATATATTAAATAGTTTTAGTTAGTCGCGCAACAATTATTTTAGCACAAAAATGTAGAAGAATCTATTCTGATTCAGATAATATATACTTTTACATACTTGTGGTAAACCGTTCTAATTATACATATCATTATACAGGGTTTTTGTTAAGTGTGGCTATAGCAGGGACCATGAACCCCAAAGCAGGGTCCACTTATCATGCTCAGCCTGTGGCCGAGTCACTACGTATCACAGACTACTGTGGATACACCAGGAACTTATATATATAATATAACTGTACCTTAAAATTTCAGGAGTTTAGTTTATATAGCAATAGAAAATTACTGTTTTGCCTAATCACCTTTTTCTCCCAAATAGGCCAATAATGGCCATACACATATTCATGACTGTGTAACAAATTAATGAAAATATTACGAATTATCGCACAGTAACAAATAGCAAAGGTTACTTATAGTACATCGTTTGCCACAATTTGTCACATAATTGTGCTGCTTTGGGGTTTGTTGGGGGGGTATTTCAAGGTTGATTTGATAGCCCTTGCTTCTTTACGTCATACATTTTTTCAAAAAGAAGAAAGTGACACTAAGTTACCAAATAATCAACGTCATAAACAGTATAGTAAAGTAGGCAAGAATCGTTGTGCCGAGACAGTCGCTATACATAATATAATATGCCGTTTTCACAAAAACCATATTCTAAATCGCTAACAATTATTTCACCATAGGCATTGCAGTGCAAACAAATTGTTAGAAAAGTTGTTTAAAAAAAAAATATTACTGTGCCGTAATATGCACAAGAAAGCAAAGCAATACTATGTTTTGTCCGATACACCTGTATATCAAAAACACTTTATCGTCACTTCATCCCTTTTATCATTTCATGGCAGTATAGTGCCAGACTAGGTCACTAGTAGGAGTTTGCCACGCACCAACAGCGTACGCTAACAAATTAATATCAAGGAATTTACTAGTAATTGTGGCTAGAGCAATGGGTCAGTAGTTGTTATCAGACAGGTCACCAGCCTTATTTTTAATTATGGGGCTATGATTGTAATCATAGCATCCGGTAAAAAAACATGAATTAACATGCTGCTATATAACTGTGACATGAGAACATGAAGTTTTTCATTCACATATTTAGAATGTTCGTTACCTACACTCTCATAACCCGGGGCTTTGCCTATAGACATTGCATGTATTATATCTTGAATTTCCTTAATATTAACAATCATTTGAACATTAAACTGTACATTGCTACAGTATTCATTGATCTTCTTGATGTTGGCGGGAGAACCAGGTATAGAGTTAAGTAGGGACTGGTAATGATGAAGCCACATATTCTTTACATTTTCCGCACCAGAAGCACCATCAACATTGCTAGGATTTGGCAACCTGGCATTCGTATGTTTTATGTCCTTCCAGAAGTTTTTGAAGAATTTAAGAATTTCTGCATTTTTTTCATATAGTCTTGTGTTTAAAATGAGCATGTCTAACTTTCATTATATCATACAAGGGACGAGGACTCCCAGCAGACCACCAGATGAGAAAAGATTCTCTAGCAACTTGATGGGAGTCTCTTGGGGGTCCAATAAAACGTCTTGTGCTTGTCTCTTCCACGGATTGATATTGTTACAGTCTGTCTCTTCCACTGACTGTGTTGTTGTTGCAGCCTGTTCCACTGACTGTGTTGTTGCAGCCTGTCTCTTCCACTGACTGTGTTGTTGTTACAGCCTGTTCCACTGACTGTGTTGTTGTTGCAGCCTGTCTCTTCCACTGACTGTGTTGTTTTTACAGCCTGTTCCACTGACTGTTGTTGTTGCAGCCTGTCTGTCCCACTGACTGTGTTGTTGTTACAGCCTGTTCCACTGACTGTTGTTGTTGCAGCCTGTCTGTCCCACTGACTGTGTTGTTGTTACAGCCTGTGCCACTGACTGTGTTGTCGTTGCAGCCTGTCTCTTCCTGTGGCCATTGTGCTTGGCATTTTGAATGTCATCATTGGTCTCTTACTGATCACCTGCTGCTGCTGCTGCTGCTGCTGTGTCTGCTGCAAAAATCGCCGCCCTGCAATCATCACAGGTAAAGGAAATCATTGAAAATCATTATATAACATTTGTCATGGAATTATATCCTATAGAAATTAAAACAACCCTAGAATAAAAAAAAATAAAACTGCTGATATTAATGGAAACGGCAACCGAAATAACTGTGTTGGAAATTTATAGGTTGTCAAAAGATAGGTGGTGTTGCACTGAAAATTGCACTCAAATTCCTTGTGCAAAATGGACAAATTGGTTTCGCTTTGCAGAATGCACATCTTCTTAAAGGCTGTCCTAGAAATGTTTCGATAACTTTGGATACGGCAGTGATGAATTTTGTAATGTAATTATGATTGTACAACCTGAGCATGGTAACCAGCATTATGCATGCACAACTTTGCAGTATTTAGATGAGATTTTTTATTATTAAAGAAAAAGTCTACCTTATAGTTATTGCACTTTGGTTTAGAACAGCAGGTGTTAATAGTTATATAACTGTCTGTTGTTGGATTGGAATTGGTGTTTTGTTTTTAAAAGTAATTGGAATTGATGAAAATGTAATTGGTATTTTCAATTACATCATGTAACTGTTCAAATCTTGAACATTATTTGCTACAAATACTCAATAAAATATAATGTATTGTGAATCATATTTATTTGCCATTATGTACAGTAAAATTATGTACCGGCAAATTTTATATTACCAACATAACCATCATGTAAACCCAAACATTGCACCAAACCAAAATGTCATGATTAGTCGCATGCATTTTGTTTGTTTATCTCTCTCCTAGAGACCAGGAAAATAAGAGGAGATCAATTAGAAAAATTTTATATTGATTATGAAAATATTTTTTTTACTTATGTAGAAGGTAGAACTAAAAGGCTCTACGTAGTGTTAGTGAAGGAACAGTGTAGATCAGAAAGGACGCATACTCAGAGAACAATAAATGAATGGAACAAAGTATATTGATTGTGTTAATGTGAGTGGGAATATGTTTAAAAACAAAACCTCATAATGGCAGGTTACATATAAATGAAACTTGCCATCTGAAGTTTTTGCTTTAGATAGCAATGTTGTTAAATCTGGTTTTATCTATTGTAAAGTTAGCTTAACTTGTTTGTGTGGTGTGTCTACAGTGAACACTGGCCTCCCTCAAGTCACTGTGATGTCGCTGCCTCAGGAGTCCGCCAGTGGTCATTCTGTTCCTCCCTACAGTCGACTGGAGGAGGAGCCAACCGTCAAGTAGCTGAGACTCAGTCTACAATGAATGGCAGACATAGTTCTCCCACCTACATAATGCACCATGTCTGGCCTCGTAGTTAGTGTGGCTTTGTTTCTCTTCAAAAGACATATTCTGTTACTTCAGATACTTCATTCTGAGCTGTTCCTTTTAGTTGTTTTCTTCCCTTGACTTCAGCAGTTGTTGAAGCAGCTCTGCCCTTGACAGTCTTCTGTCTCAGCTTGTAGCTCTCCTGGGATGTCCACAAGGTCGTTTTTCTTGGAATGATGTCTAGTAATTATAGGAGAGTTGATCTGGTTGTCTAATAATGTCCATGCTGTCGTTGCTGTTGTCGCCTTACAAAAGTTAGGATGTCCGCAATATCGTTTTTCTTGGAATGATGTCTAGTAATTATAGGAGAGTTGATCTGGTTGTCTAATAATATGTCCATACCATCGTAGCTGTTGTCACTTTACAACTCCTTTTAGGACGTCGTCTGCTTACTGTGCTCTGTTATTTCAAGTACCTCTTTGTGACATGTTGTGTGTAGGCTATTCTCAAGATCTGAAAGCTGTTCATTTGAAATGCCTGTATCCTTTTTTCCACTGCTATATTAAATGTCCAACGTTCACAACTGTAATTAGCCAGAGGAAATACAGCTGTTCTTATGAAATGGGTTTATGTTAGATATGTATGGGTGTTATATGTATGCTTTGTGTTTCATATGCACCTGCATGCAGTGTCTTTTATGGCAGAATTTTTTATATATTTGTATCGTTACAACTGAATAAACCTTATGTTATTATTAGGTAAGGTTATCATTTATTTGCATTGATAAACTTCAATAAAGTGTTATAATATATATTACCATTACTATGCACTACTAGTGCAATTTTAATTATGTGGGTCTGGTTTGTTTTACAGCTAGTGTGAGTAGTTATAATGCATTATCCTGTGACTGTGAACAATTGTATGTCGACATCTGTAGTAACTGTAATCAATAAAGCATGTTTCTTTATTCGTTGAATTTAAGTGAGCCCTATAAATTGAATACATTGGAATTTTGTTTTGTTTTTGTGTTTAAACACTGTATTCTTGTGTTAAAAAACTGACTACATTTTTTTCAGTATTATTTTGTTGCTGTGATTGTGAAGACTGCTTCCTCAACTGATTTAGCCTATCGCAAATCTGGTTCAATGATGTCCAAATCTGTAGTGTGTGAATAGTTTATGTAATATCCGCAGTTGATTTAATAAAAAAACTTCTATTTTTGTTGAAATCATCGAAAGAATCGACTTCTAGTAAGGATCAAAATAGTGGATATCCAAAATGGTAAACATTGTGTGGGTCAAAGCTGATCATGGGTATGATTTCCATCCTCTCCAATCACATGGTAAATTTAAAACATTTCACTAAAGAAGAAAATCGTGGTTTTTCAGTTTTCACCTCAGTTAATGCTTGAACAAGCATTAAGTAATTTAATAGTTTGTCTGATGCCCATGTGGACTAGCTGGGCTGAATCACTGTATGTTGTAAGAAAATGACTTATTTATTAACTTTTTAAACTTTATAATATGCCCGTCCTCAGGGGGGAGGTTTGTGTGGTTCGTTTGAACCCCTTTTTAAGAGACTATTTGTTTTAATTGTAATAAACATTCTGAAATCATCCCAGAATTTCCAGCTGATTGTGTACAACCGAACCCCATTTTTAAAACCCTGAGAACAGGCCTGTATAAATATGCAAATGTGATACATACATACCCCCGCTAACTTGATATTCAAATCCTCTCGTGCTATGGGTGAAATAGTCGGCGATGGGACAGCCGTCAGTCACAGTGACAAACCGTAATCGAATCGACCACAGCCTGATTCTGTAGCAAAAGACCAACCTAGTCCTAGCTATAGGTTAAGTAGTCGGCGTGGGGCAACCGTAAGTCACATGGACAATGGTCAACCTAGCTATGGGCAAATTAGACCTAACCGGATCGACCACAATCCACCGACAAATATTCAAGGCGTAAAATTTTACTACTGCCAAAAGCAAACAAAATATCACCACTACTCCAACAAGGTCGTTGAAGCAGCGTCAAATCAGATAAAGCTGTATGAAAGTGCAAACCTTGATGCACACTCGGATTGCTGCGCCACGGCCAATCCATGAATTTCCAGAGGCTCCTCGATCTTGTGCTCTCGAACATCTGCCAACGTGGTTACTAAACAACAGGGTAAACGCACTTGTTCCTGTCATTACGAGGATTGTGAACATCTCACTAACCACAGGCGACGTCAGCCAACTTAAAAACACGACCTAGTCTTATAAGTTACCGACCGATATATAAGTTTCCTGTCCAAAGTCATCGAGGAGGTGGTGTCCATACGTCTGTCATGCCATATGACTGAGCACCACGTGTTTGAAGTGAACCAGTCAGCACACAGAAAGGTCATAGTACGGAGACAGCACTGCTGAGAATCCAGAATGATTTACTCTTATCTTTGGATAATCGTTGTCTCCTGCCTGGTCCTCATTCACTTAATTACGGCGTCTGACACGGTTGATCAATAGGTGCTCGTTTCACGTCTGCCAAACAGGATTGGTCTTTCAGGAATTAACAGCATTGAACTGGTTGATGTCGTATTTCAAGTATAAAACACAACTTTCAAGATCCGCGACACGTCTGATGCCATCTGTCAGTTTGAGGACAGCGTTGCGGATATCAATGACCGGGTGATTATAAACAGACTTCAAATAAATGATGAACAAAACTGAGATGTTATTCACAAGATCGGAGGCGTTGCGCAGAAAGATACACGAGGCGAAGATCAACATCGGAGATGCACCAAGTACAGACACCTTGGGCTTGGCGTCATGTTCGATTCTGGACGTACGATGTAACGACAAGTCACTGCCATTTGTAGGTTTTCTTGTCCGCAAGTCTGAAATGTTGATAAAATCATCAAGTTTCTCAACCCGAGAACTGCTGAACAGATTGTGCACTCGTTGATTACCTCGAGACTAGATGGCTGCAACTCGCCACTGTTTGCATTTGGATCTAACTTTCAGAAAACCATGCTACAAAATGTATTCCAATTCAGATGTCCCTTTAGGAAATATTCCCCTCACCTAGTCCCGCATTCCACGCGGATTAATCTTGGGCTAACGCAGATAATCACCGTCACTCTCCTAATAGCAACGATCATTGGAACATGTCAACGCGTATCTCGATCAAATCTCAAAATTAAACCAAAATATTATGCCTGATAGCACTCTCAGGCGACATCCACCCAAACCCTGGCCTATACGGGCGCCCAATTCCAAATATTACCACTTCTCCATCTAGAAATGAGCAATCCATTTCTACCAACACCCAGTCTGACAGTTCCACGCTTAGTACCCCAACACTCCACACATCACAAAATGCAGGCTTAATTTTTGCCCCAAACCCCCAAAACACTTCAACCCCCGAACGCCACAAGAAAACCCAAGGAAACACACTTAAAGGAATTTTGATAAACACCAACAGCGTTAAGAGCATAGAAAAAGCAACCCAACTAAAGGCAACTATTCAATATAATAATCCAGACATCATATTTCTAGTTGAAACTAAATTAGATGCAAACTATGCTACATACTCTTTCCTACCACCCAACTATGAGGCCATCAGAAAGGACAGGAATGTCCATGGCGGTGGAGTCCTTATAGCCTTCCGTGACAACATTGTATCTGAACCCTCCAAAATTTAAACTCAAATTGTAAAATAATTTGGAAAAAAATTCACTTTGCACGAAACAAATGCATATACTTTGCATCCTATTATCGACCCCCAAATGACCACCTCCAATCCCTTGAAGCTCTCCACGACTCCCTAACTAAACTATATAGATCACAAAAAACTCCCCCTAACGTAGTCATAGCTGGAGATTTTAACCTCCCTGATATCAACTGGACAAATCACCAGACCACTAATAACAGCACTGCCAGCAAGCATAACAAACTACTAGAAATAACTAACGACTTTGGGCTGCAGAACATGGTAAACGACCCCACACGCATCGCTTCTGGCAACTTCTTGACCTCATACTCACCTCAAATCCCTCCATTATCATCAACACCCACACCACTCATGGTATGAGCGATCACGAATCCGTGACCGTCAATGTCAACTTAAACCCAGTTCGCAACAAGAAACCCCCCCACCAAGTTTATAGTTACAAATCAGCAGACTGGGACCAACTCAAAGACGACATAGACAAACTAAATCTTGAGTACTTCGACATCGACCCCAACTCACAGGATATAGACATAAACTGGACCTTTTTCCGCGAACGTCTGACTACCTTGATTAACAATAACATACCTAGACGATACACAAAAGCTAAAACCCACCTCCCCTGGATAACACGTGAACTAATTAGAATGCAGAGAAGACGAAACAAAAGCCACAAAAAGGCAAAGCAAACTGGACTAAACAGTGACTGGGAAAAATTTAAGGAACTCCGAAAGCAAGCTACTAAAGCATTAGCAAAATCCTACAAAGACTATGTTAACAACCACATTGGAGACTAAGACTTGGAAAACTAATCCAAAACGATTCTGGTCATTTATTAAGGCAAATAAACGAGAAAACATTGGCATCCCCACACTTCGAGTAAACGACCAACCAATAATTAATGATCGAGATAAAGCAAATGCCAATTTAGCTCTGTATTTACCCAAGAAAAGCACCCCATCCCCCAAATAGCCCCCTCTACTTACCCCAACATCCCCCTTCTCGAAATTGGCATAGATGGCGTAATAAAGCAGCTGGAAAATCTAAACCAGAACAAAGCTACAGGCCCAGATGAACTCCCAGCTAGAGTCCTTAAAGAAACTGCAAAGCAGATAGCTCCCATCATCACCCAAATTTTCCAACAATCATACAACACAGGTAAACTTCCTAATGACTGGCTACAAGCATTAGTAACTCCTATACACAAAAAGAGCCATAAATCTGACCCAGCTAACTACAGACCCATATCACTAACCTGCATCCTCTGTAAAGTAATGGAACATATCATCCTAAGCGACATGTGGAAACACCTGCACAAGCATAACATCATTCTCCACTTCCAACACGGATTCCAGTCGAGACTGTCTTGTGAATCTCAACTCATTGAGACAGTCCACGACTGGATGACTGCTATGGACAACAAGACCCAAATTAACGCAATCCTGCTTGACTTTGCTAAAGCCTTCGACAAAGTGCCTCACCTACGTCTTCTATCAAAATTGACCTCCTACGGAATCACTGGAAACACTCAAAATTGGATCAAATCTTTTCTATCCAACCGCAAACAGAGAGTCTCAGTTAACGGTGCCCTGTCGGACATCACAGATGTCACATCTGGTGTCCCACAGGGTTCAGTTCTAGGACCTGTCCTCTTCTTACTCTACATAAATGACATAAATGGGAACATCAAATCTTCTATACGCCTTTTTGCAGATGATAGTATTATATATCGTAACATTTCTTCCAAAACCGACCATGAAATTCTCCAAACTGACCTTAGCCAACTCCAAACATGGTCAGACAAATGGCAAATGGAATTTAATGTATCTAAATGCGTCCACCTTCCAATAACAAACAAAACTAAACCCAGCACACACAAGTACTCGCTTTCTGGCCAGCCATTATCCACCGTATCCAGCCACTCATACCTCGGAGTAAAATTGGATTCCAAATTAACCTGGACAAATCACGTCACTGACATAACTTCCAAATCTTCGAAATGTTTAGGCATGATTAAACGAACTCTTGGCCCATGTAAACCCGAAGTTAAGCAAACAGCCTACAACATGCTAATCCGGCCAAAACTTGAGTACTCTTCACCCATATGGAATCCCCACACCTTTTCACAAGTTAAAAGCCTTGAAAGAGTGCAACACTCTGCTGCCAGATTTGTTAAAAATGATTACAGACGGAACACAAATCCAGCAGATCTAATTACTGCCCTTGGATGGCCAACCCTCGAACGAAGGCGCATTATCAAACAAGCCACTACCTTCTACAAAATTCTAAACAACATTATTGAGATCACTCCCCCCCTCCAGGCCTACTAACTCGCTCTCGAACCCGTGGACAATACATAGCCCCCAAGTGTCGTATAAATGCAATGGTCTTTTCATTTTATCCAAGAGCCATTCGCATATGGAATATGATTCCATCAAAAATTACCAACATAAAAAACCCAAAATCATTTCAAGAAGCTATTATGGAACTCCCTTTCACCACACCTCCTCACCTAAACTGCCTTTTAAACACAGTGCTCAGCGTAAACTTATCCATGGTGTGGGTATGGAGACTGTCTATGTGTGCATGTGGCAAGGCAGCGACAGTATCCGTACACACAACCAACCTATTAAAAATTTTCGTTAAACATCCTATACATAAAATAAATAAAAATATCAGATAAAAACCATTTCAGCAACATTAATGATACTAGTCTTTTAATCGAACGTACCACCCACAGCGCATGCGCACAGTCCACCACAAACTCCTGCGTTAGCCCAAGTTTGGGCTGTTTGGAGTAAACCACTTGAGACTTGAGACACGTGTCACCCGCACAGACTGCAGACTGCGTCCAGAACACAACCGCTCGTCTCGTCACCAGGACAAGGAAACACGAACACATCACCGGTCCTGAAATCCATGTATTGGCTACCTATTAGAGAAAGAATCACTTTCAAGATTCTTCTAATCACCATCGAGAAACTCCACGGACTTGCACCGCCCTGCATATCATAACTGCTCATGCAGTGACTGACTATACCAACCCACACGCTCCTTGCGATCAGATTCTACGAGTTTCTTGACTGTGTCCACTATACACGCCTCAAAACATTTGGAGGCCGTGCCTTCTCGAAAGCGGTGCATGTGCTATGGAATGGTTCCCCTCAGTCTGTTGGAAAATGTAATAATACCATGTCTATTAAAACAGCACTGAAGACGCACCTTTTCAAAATTGCATACATTAATTATTGAAGTGAAGTTTATTTGTTTAGATCATACATACAGAATCAAAAAACAGTTGGTAGGGGAGACCAGGCCACAGTGGATCGAATTTTTTCTTTTTCAGCATTTCTACTGCCTTGGTGACAGCAAGTTGGATTTATATAATGGAAAGAGTACATTAGCTTTCTGTCTTCCTAACATATATTCAATTATTCTTCCAACTTATAGCAGTTTGTTGTGAGACGGGGTGAAAAGTAAAAAAAAAATTGATTCACTGTGTCCTGGTACTGGGGCAGAGCGGATCGTAGGCTGGGACACAGTGGATCAAATCTCCCATTATCATTCAGATGTTAATTATAGTTATTAATTTAATTAACAATTTTATATGTACGTATGTGTCTTAAATAAATACATGCACTATCCATCAAACATTAATTTTATGATGTTAAACAACAATAATTACTCGATTACAGAGCTAGCTTATGCTATCTGTCTACTGGATGTAGTCAATCATTGTCATTCATTTGGAAGGAGACCCGTCTGAGTAGGCTACGAAGAAGATTACGAAGATTGAATAATCTACATTAGCAATAATGCAACACCATAGACTGTGAAAACGACACTAATTATGCTTAACGTGGAATCATTTTTATTAAGCATCGAACATGTTAAAAAACATTATCATTGTAACATTTGCCAGATAAATTATTATTAGGTTGTCTTACAAATCTAGCTTATTTGGCCTGAATGTAGTCAATCATTGCCATCCATACGCAATGTGATTATTAACTCTGTGTGTTTTCTTTAGCCACCACATCATCAGGTTGGAGTTTCATCTTCTTTCTACTCTTACTTTCCACCTTTGCCTTTTGACTGGCCTGCTGTTTATCTTTCTTCCTTTTCCTTTCTTCGTCAGTTGCCCTGATCTGCTCTTTGATTGGGGTGTCTGTCAGGACAAGCGTTCTGCCCTTCTTCCTTCCACATTTGTGTTTACGCGGTGCAGCTTTTGGAAACGGGCTGATGACTTCCGGTGCGACAATACACTGGTCGGAATCGGATGAGGTTGGAGATAACGAGTGTCTCGCAGGGTGTTGGGTAGGGCGATTCTGCTCGGGGGCCTCAATACTTGGACCCGCTGCTACTGAAGGCACGTCGTCTTCCACGAGCTGTCGATCGGTAACGTAGGAGGAGAGGAAATCTTCTTCGCTGAAGACATCGGGGTTGAACGGGTAGATACCAGATACGCTGAAGCCTGCTGATATATTCTTTGGCGTGAAGGCCAGGGGATAAGCATGGCCTATTAACTGGGTAACTATTATGGATGGTGATCGGTTGGCCAGGATGGTTGATCATGAACGCGTTGGCTGCCTGGTTGTAGAAAGCCTTGAAAGGGCCATACACACTTGAAAGGGCCATACACACTTCTATCTAGTGGTTGCAGCTTGTGGCTACAGTGCGGCGGCAGAGTCAGCATGACGACCCCGTTGTTTTTTGTAAGGTCAACAGTTTCAATCGATATATGGGTGTCATGGTTGTCAAGTATAAGCAACACCGGATGCTCGTTCGAACATTTGGTTGACTTGATGAAGTGACGAATAAATGCCGTGAAGTTCTCCGTTGTCATCCACCCTGTCTGATGGGCAGCTCCAACACTGCCTGGCGAGCTCCATGCAACATCGCGTCTTTGAAGTGAACACGCGGAAATACTAAACACGGTGGAATCGAGTTACCAGCAGCATTTATTGCGCCTAACATTGTCACCAAGGACCCCCTCTCTCCTGATGTGATCTTTCCAACTTGCTTCTCGTTTCTGCAGGCGATGACTTTCGTATTCCCAACTTTCTGCGCTGTAGTGCATCCCGTTTCATCGGCATTGTAGATGTCATTTGGGCTGAAGTGGTTTTTCTCCATCACCTGTTCCAAGTTGTCATAAAACTCCTTTACATTCTTCTTGTTGAAGCTCGTTGCCCGAGATAAGCTGGTTGCTTCAGGGCGACGTAGTGATAGGTTTGGGAAGCGTTTCATGTACCCGGTGAACCAATCTTCTCCTGCCAAACCGTGTGTCGTCCAAGAATCGGGGAAGGTTTTCTGATTACGAACTGCGTATTCATAGGCTAGCACACGGACTTGCTTCCGCGTCAGTTCGTATTGAATTTTTGCTGCTTTGATGAGGTAGTCCTGCAGAAGTATCTCTTCATTGGTAGTAAAAACCTGGCGGCAGTTGTAGTTAGGTGCATATGTCATCAATTCCTTGTCTTCAGCAGCGTTTGCCTTTTTGACATATCGACGTAGAGTTGAGAACTTTATGTCATATGCTTTACATGTGCTCCGGATACTCATCCCTTCATCAATCACTTTGCGAACAGCCGCAGCCAGGCTCTCACTGTCAGTGTTCCCGATCTTTCTCTTTTCACGCTTTTTGATTCGTGCCATGCTGCTTAATTTGTCACTGAAATAGAAAATGAAAACTGTATAATGTTATAGGACGTGTATAAGGTTATTTTGGAAACATCATAACTATACCGAAAGCAAGAAAATATTTTTTTAGAAACTAGAAATGTCAAGAAAATATACCAGGACACAGTGAATCACCATGGGGCACAGTGGATCAGTGAGCCACTGTACCCCGATCCACTGTACACCGAGATGCCTTTTGGTACTCAAGTGCAAATTTTATGCAAATGGCCGCCTACAGCACAGAGAGCACATGTGCATTAAACTAATTAAATATCACTCTAATTACAAACATATGTTCAGGGTCACATTCCTGTATGATCTACACTAACTCACAACATGAACAGAGTCGTGAACATTTACTTCTGATGGTCACAAACACACATTACTTTGCTATTATCCACCAATGCTGTCTGCTTCTAATTTATGCACAAATTTAGATGGAGAATTTCCACGGGAATACCCTGACGACATCAGCTTGGAATTGCCAATCGCCAGTTTCTATAAATAGCCTCTGATTCACTGTGCCCTGTGATTCACTGTAGCCTGGTCTCCCCTACATATTTTACATAGTTTTGATGATCCAGGGAGGCCTGCATTAAGACCTGAGAGATCGCTATCGTACAAGCGTCCCTATGTCTATGACTATGTATGGTGCAATAATCATTATTACTGTCGTAAATAGATGTGGAGTTGCTAAATTTGCCTACAAATATAACAGTGCTAATAATACTAACAAATAATACTAGCAAAAATACATATAGTGCAAATAATGTGAATACTATTTTTGTGTGTGTGTATAAATGTGAATAAAATGTGAATCGAATATAATTCTCAATACTATCATGTAATAATTACAGAGAAGTTAAATAATACAGAAAGGATAAATACATTATTCTTGTAAAATACAATTAAAATCTTGACAGTAAAAATAATACATTAGTTCCAAATTTATTGGTTACAAATTATATTGTGAGGAACTCAAAAACCAGCTGTTTTTTATAATAATAAAAACATTATAGTGATAATATAATACTGAATGAATATTCAGTATAATATTATATTACATAGCTATGAATTATTAAGTAACACAGTTTATCATGATAATGATGATGAAGGCATACCATACATTTCTAGGCTTCAGCTGGCATATTTTTTTTTGCAGATGTAGCAGTTATTAACATTACATTCCAAGTCATATTTACTTATGATATATTTTTTGGAGTAATTCACAAAGCCTTGATACGAATTGGTGTTAATTTTCTCCATGGCAATTTGTGGAAGAAAGTTTTCTTGAAGTAATTTTAGTATTGTATGTCTGATACAAAGGCGGCGGTATATTGTATTAGTTTGTTTAATCTGGATGTTAAAATCATGGTTTTGGGGAAAATTATTTATTATATCGGTAAAGCGTTGTGGTGCCTTTCTTTGTCTTTTTGGTCTAGATGATACATTTCCATTGCCAGTGAACATGTCTTCAAAATATTTTGGAATGGTTCCATTTTTGTATCTGTAGAAAATTGTCATGCATGACAGCTTAAAGAAGTTGTCTGCTTTTAACAGTTCTAGTTCTTTGAATAAAGGAATTATATTTACTGTTTGATATAGATCTAATTGCTTGCTTTTGTAGTTTGTTTATTTGTCCGCCCCATGCTAATATACCATACCATATTGGAGGACCCTATCGACAGATAACTGTGCTGCAATGATAACCGCTTTGAACAGACCAAAAGGACTGTAACAACGCTATGAGACTACTATTATTATTGTGTTACACTACGAGACTACTATTAGTATTGTGTTACACTATGAGACTACTATTATTATTGTGTTACACTATGAGACTACTATTAGTATTGTGTTACACTATGAGACTACTATTAGTATTGTGTTACACTATGAGACTACTATTATTATTGTGTTACACTACGAGACTATTATTATTGTGTTACACTATGAGACTACTATTAGTATTGTGTTACACTATGAGACTACTATTAGTATTGTGTTACACTATGAGACTACTATTAGTATTGTGTTACACTGTGAGACTACTATTAGTATTGTGTTACACTGTGAGACTACTATTAGTATTGTGTTACACTGTGAGACTACTATTAGTATTGTGTTACACTGTGAGACTACTATTAGTATTGTGTTACACTGTGAGACTACTATTAGTATTGTGTTACACTGTGAGACTACTATTAGTATTGTGTTACACTATGAGACTACTATTAGTATTGTGTTACACTATGAGACTACTATTATTATTATTACATGTTATACTAATGTGATATGATGACAGCTGATGAGTCCATCTGAGGTCTATGTGCAAAACCAATGTGATATAGAACCACAGCAGGCAGCTGAGGCCCGAGTGTTATGCCAGTGTGATAGGACTATAGCAGACATATCTTTGGATCATCAGAGGCCCATGTGTATTATTGTGTAACACCAGTGCCATAGGACCACTGCATATAGCTGGTTGGATTATATGAGGTCCACGTGTATCATTGAGTAAGACCAATGTGATTGGACTATAGCAGACAGTTGCTTTGACATGTATGTGGTAGATAGGTCACTACATTGGTTATTCGATTGTTGGACACAATTTATATTTTCATAAGTATGGAAATTCTCACTGTCTTTTTATGGCGTTTGTTATATATATATATATTAATTTAATATTTGATGTTGTGACATCATCTGCATATGATAGGTTCCACACACTTCCTCATATGATTGACTCCCGCCTCTCTCTGACATCTCTTCTTCTACCAAGCGCATGATTTTTCTCTCCGACTACGTAGAAAAACATAGTTGATAGTAGACAACCTTCCCCGACACCTTTCTCGAGAGCAAACTTGTTTGACTGCTCATCGCCTACTCGTATTGGGCCAGTTATTTTAATGTTTAGTTTTCGAACAAGCCACATGCAAAATATGTTTAGGTACGCCACATTCCAGCAGGGATTCCCATGTGGTACAGTGACGGATGGCATCAAATGCCTAGGCATGGTCTCTGAACATCAGCCATAGTCCAAGTTCGATTTTCAAATTTTTTACTTTCTCTGCGATGTTACTGAATACCAATTCCACAGTTCTCCAGATATAGTCAAGAATTTCCTTTATACAGTGGACTGTGCCGTCTCCTGCTTTAGGAGCTGATTTTATTTGGCCCAGACCCACTGCATTATTACTTTTGTTTGTTCTTATTTCTGATTTTAGCACTTCTGGTTCCATATCGCTGTCTGTTATTTACATTCTGTTTTATCTACGAGTATTTGATCATCCCTGTAAAGATCATTGCAGTACTTTTGCCAATGCCCTTTGATTTTCTCTTTTTGATACAACCTTCTTCTCATCTTTGATATCAAGTCCTGATTTCATCTACTTCTTTACCACTTGGAATAAATTTCTGTTATTGCTTTTGTCTTTTAATTGCTCTTTCACACACTTGGTCTTTGCTCAGACTTCTTTTACTTACATAAGTCTAGGTAATCCTTGCTTTGTGTTTGTCTACACCAAAATTCATTATTTCTTCAATTAAAGTGAGACTTACATACATAATCCTCTTCGTTCAAAGAACATACGGCTGACACGACACTTCTCAAACGCATTCTTTTATTGGCTGCTTTTTCATCTCTTTCCAGGTCATTCCCTGCTTCTTCATTTCTCGGTAAATGACCCCCTCCATCTATTTGATGGTCAGCCTCGTTTTCTTTTTTCCTTGGGGACTGCATTCAAGGGCGTCTCGTAACATTGGTGGTTGGTTTCCGGAGGGTGTTCTATTCATGGCCACTTCCCTTTTTCACTTTCTTTCCTGCCGCTGTGTTGGTCTGTCCTTCAGCTCTTTGTCTGTGACCTTGCCTTGCCATTTAATTTGGAGATGCCAATACACTACTTCATATGTCGATGATGTTGCACATTCATTAACATGTATGTTTTGTGTAGACTGCTAAGACCTCTGTAATAATGTACACATTTAGAACCGTTAATTGGTATAAAAACATGCAACACACCCAGAGCATGACTTTACACGTTTTTATTAACACATTATGATCAATCTCAGCAGGAACTACAAGAAAGTCTTCATAACTGCATCATTAATATAACTTACTAATATTAAACCATTTCATTCAAAGACCACATTTCTGGTATCTACCCTTTTTATAGTCACTGAATTATTACCACTACATTAATGTATTCAATTTGTTTATCAGGAATCATGATAATTAATATTTTTTATCTATTTGTAGGACACTTTTTATCAGTGGATAACATCTCCAAAATTTTGCAATTACTATGGACATCCCAAGTGCACACGCATGAATTAAAGTCATTGTAATTAGGTCAAGGTAGGCGGCGTGTTGGAATAAAACCATGTCTGTGATATGCTCGATAACGGTTCTCTGTCCGAAGCATCTGATCTTGTCTTGTCCTACAACAAGAAATTATTATTCATATATCAACACACCTTATAATATCTATTCATTATATCATAACTGTGCTATTTGTCTGCACATTCTACCAACCAACATAATCACCAATACCATGCTCGCTACTTGCTACCAACCAACACAATCACCAACACCATGCTCGCTACTTGCTACCAACCAACACAATCACTAGCACCATGCTCGCTACTTGCTACCAACCAACACAATCACCAACACCATGCTCGCTACTTGCTACCAACCAACACAATCACTAGCACCATGCTCTCTACTTGCTACCAACCAACACCATGCTTGCTACTTGCTACCAACCAACACAATCACTAGCACCATGCTCGCTACTTGCTACCAACCAACACAATCACCAGCACCATGCTCTCTACTTGCTACCAACCAACACAATCACCAGCACCATGCTCTCTACTTGCTACCAACCAACACAATCACCAGAACCATGCTCTCTACTTGCTACCAACCAACACAATCACCAACACCATGCTCGCTATTTGCTACCAACCAACACAATCACTAGCACCATGCTCACTACTTGCTACCAACCAACACAATCACTAGCACCATGCACTCTACTTGCTACCAACCAACACAATCACCAGCACCATGCTCTCTACTTGCTACCAACCAACACAATCACCAGCACCATGCTCTCTACTTGCTACAAACGAACATAATTACTAGCACCATGTTCGCTACTTGCTACCAACCAACACAATCACTAGCACCATGCTCTCTACTTGCTACCAACCAACACAATCACCAGTACCATGCATTCTACTTGCTACCAACCAACACAATCACCAGCACCACGCATTCTACTTGCTACCAACCAACACAATCACTAGCACCATGCTCTCTACTTGCTACTAACCAACACAATCACTAGCACCATGCTCTCTACTTGCTACCAACCAACACAATCACTAGCACCATGCACTCTACTTGCTACCAACCAACACAATCACTAGCACCATGCACTCTACTTGCTACCAACCAACACAATCACTAGCACCATGCTCTCTACTTGCTACCAACCAACACAATCACTAGCACCATGCATTCTACTTGCTACCAACCAACACAATCACTAGCACCATGCTATCTACTTGCTACCAACCAACACAATCACTAGCACCATGCACTCTACTTGCTACCAACCAACACAATCACCAGCACCATGTTCTCTAGTTCCCACCAACCAACACAATCACCAGCACCATGCTGTCTAGTACCCACCAACCAACACAATCACCAGCACCATGCTGTCTAGTTCCCACCAACCAACACAATCACCAGCGCCATGCTGTCTAGTTCCCACCAACCAACACAATCACCAGCACCATGCTGTCTAGTTCCCACCAACCAACACAATCACCAGCACCATGCTGTCTAGTTCCCATCAACCAACACAATCACCAGCACCATGCTGTCTACCTGTCACTTACATGACAACCTCAACAAAGTCCACTGCCCACTGGTCCTTCCCTTCCCCGCGGTGTTCTGGCTGCCACCAGCGGAACTGTATCCCATAGGTCCTCGCCTCCCGTGGAATGTCATAGGCAACCCGGTGGGGGGTTAGGAACTCATGGGGGTCATGGGTGGCTAACAGATGCCAATCTATGCCCTGAAAGTAACATATCATTCACATAAAATACACAATATAAAAGTTATTGAAACATAATCATTACAAATTTGTAATTAATTCTGAACTTTTTTTCACCCAACAACCACATTGAATAAATTTTTTTTTATGTTGGCCCTAACCTTAGAAGCAGATAAAGTGCTTGAGATTTCATCCAAATCAGTCATTATGGGGTAAACATTTAAACAGGAAAGAGTTTCGATTAAGCATCGAAGTCCTGGTGCATTACCATACGATAAATGAAGAATTCTTGCCAACTCATTGTTTACATATGTTGTTTACAAACGTTGTTTACATATATTGTTTACAACCCAATAAAGGTGACCACCCTTATTTACTATTTTAAAGTAGTCTGTCAACAATTAACTTGGAATGTTCTTTCTCCAACATAAATGACCAATGTTCTGCTTAAAAATAATGCAGTGAATTTTTGTCTGACACCTTTGAAGAAATATGGTAGTTATTAGCCTACCTTGTTTTTAGAATACTGCAGGAAAACCATGCCTTGGGAAGATCCTCCGTTCAGATCAACGTTACATGACTCTGTCTGTGTGACGCTGCCGATCTTCAGCACAAACATCACCTTACTGCAACAAAACACACTTCATTACACATCTTCTGTGAGATCACGTGTAGACAGTGGGAATCATGTGTAGTCAGTGGGAGATCATGTGTAGACAGTGGGAGATCATGTGTAGACAGTGGGAGATCATGTGTAGACAGTGGGAGATCATATGTAGACAG
This sequence comes from Lamellibrachia columna, assembly GCA_963662155.1. Taxonomy (NCBI): domain Eukaryota; kingdom Metazoa; phylum Annelida; class Polychaeta; order Sabellida; family Siboglinidae; genus Lamellibrachia; species Lamellibrachia columna. The sequence goes on from OY759275.1 coordinate 18,606,966, forward strand.
TGGGAGATCATGTGTAGACAGTGGGAGATCATGTATAGACAGTGGGAGATCATGTGTAGACAGTGGGAGATCATGTGTAGCCAGTGGGAGATCATGTATAGACAGTTGGAGATCATGTGTAGACAGTGGGAGATCATGTGTAGCCAGTGGCAGATCATGTATAGACAGTGGGAGATCATGTGTAAACAATGGGAGATCATGTGTGGACAGTGGCAGATCAGTAATAAAATTTGTTTGGCTTGGCAGTAATGGCGAACTGCAAACTTGTTGTGATGGATCATGAGAAGAACTACATCTTTAAAAGATTTAGCTGACCTGGCTCTGGTAAGGTCCAGTTCGGCTGTGACTGCCTGACGCAGACCACAGCCATTGAAGTAGAGGTTCTTGCCGTGAGCCAGGGGTAGCAATGCACCACACCCCAAACCTACACTGCCACCCGACACACGGAGCCACCTACTGGGGGAAATATCCTCCTCAAAGCCATCCGTCATATGACTTAACAGCTGTGATCTGATTGGTTCACATGTTTCGTCTGCAACAAACAGTGGCAACTGACATCAAAATCTTGAAGTTGGAATGTTTAAAATTATATTGACTTGAAAAGTAATTCCCTTTATCGTAATATTGCTCTTAAAAACTTCAATTGAAACTTCAATGTGTGCAAAATTATTTGGCAAAGGTAGTTACCCGGTCTCCTCTTTTCTCTCACTCAGAACCACTTCTTAAATCATTGCATTGGCTCTCTGTCTGATATCACATTATTTTTCAGATCTGTACAATTACCAACTACTTTCATCCAAGCAGCCAGCATATTTACATTCACTGCTCACTCCTGCAAGACAGCTCAGACAACTTCGATCATCAAGTTCTAATCCACTAGAAAACTTTGATCATCTAATTGTAATCAACTTTTTGTTCCCAGTGTTAAGACAAATGTCAGAACTAGAGCTTTTTCAGTTGCTGTACCAACTCTGCCGAACCCAATGTTCTGATCACAGATTGTACAACAGTAATTAATCATGAAATAATAATAAATAATGTTAAACATGGACACTGTCAAGTGTCACCAAACAGCGGACAATCAAGACTCACCTACATATGTTGGGTCACACACACACTTGCCGTGGACACAGTCCCCGCGGCCGTTACACTGCTGGGGACATGCCTCTCCAATGTAGACGTCATCGATGGCCCAGTCTGGTAACTCTTTGTCACCAGGATCACGCTGGACCCAGCGGAACCTTGTCGTACTGAAACATACCAGTCATTTATTGAATTACCAACAAACATGTCTCGACAAGTGAACAGAAAAGTTTTATAACTCAAAAACATATTATAATTTTTTATCGAAAACTGTCATAATACAAATAATACAGATGCAGTGAAAAAAAGCCATGTCTGATTTGTGACATGCCGACATTTAGACAGTTATAACATAAACATTTAATGGGGTTGGCTTCCTGTCTGATATTGAATTATTTTTGTGAAAATCTGTATAAATACCTATCAGGTACTTTCATCTAAACACCTTGCATATCTACAATCGCTGCTCACTCCTGTAAGACCCAGACATCTTCGATCATCTAATTCTGATCAACTTTTTGTTCCCAGAGAAAGAAAGATTTGGAACTCCCGGTTAGTGTTAGATCATCAGGAAATATAACATTTCACCATCATCTGAAGACTTATTTTTGCTTATCCTTAGTTCCACATAACCATCCATGTGTTGACAATTTTAACATTGTATACCAACTTTGAGATTGTCTAACCTTTTTGAGCCTAAGTTCCCGATGCTAAAGGGGCTGGACATGTGGAGAGAATTGAAGGGGAACAGTTGACAATGAGAGCGGATGTGGAGGGTAGAAGGAGAAGACCGCGACTAAGATGGGAGAGCTGTGTGAAGACGGGAGTGGGAGTGGCGAATGAGTGCGAGGGATTGGGGGAGTGGAGAGGTTGGTGGAGATGGCGGTGAAACGGGACTATTGACGAAGAAGGGGAAAAAAATCGATGACCGGTATCAGTGCCAGCCTCACCCCAGACTTAATATAAAGAGGAGAGCAACAATATAAACTTTTGTATTGTATTATACTGATACATCACACAAACATAGTTGTACGACTTTGATCAAGCTGGGTTATCCTGTCCAAAAATATCTGAGGTCACCAAGGGTCATTTGGAACATGAATGAATGTTTATTTCCACAAGGGTATATTTGTACATGTGTTTACAACAACACAATTTACATTTCTTGTGGAAATGGAGAAAGCTGAAGTGCAATACTTATTAGATGCTTTCCCCATTCCTGTTAATATATGCAATAAAATGATGACTATGCTACATAACATACCAGACAATTAGCATAATGCTACATACCAATATAAAAAAGAAAAGAAAAAAAAATACACATTTTACTATCATCTAATTCAGTTGAATTTTAACAATTATATAGAATTATAGTAACAGTAACTTCTTATATATTTTATTTTTAGACAACTTTTTAAAGATATGAATATTTTTTTAGGTCTTAATATTTTATTGCAGCATGTTCCACAATTTCACACCATATACTGTGATACAATTAGCTTTTTGTGGCATTCTAGCAAACATTCTAGCAAACATTCATACACAAGAAAAGCAAAAAGGAAGATAGGGGAATTAAAGTGATTAAAACAACAATTGCTTGAAATCACATTATATTACATTTTGCAGTATATTTCCATTTCCACAACACTGACAATTTCATTACAATTCAATTAATTAATAATTCTAAATAATACCCTGTTCTACCGGCCTGCCTCAATTATGCATGTTTTAACAAGATTTGCCATCCAAGCCAAAGGCCCAGATGGCAAGTGGACAAGGAAGCCATTGGCTTATCGAGAGTCCAACAATGTTCATCTACTTATAGCCCGCCCTCCTGAGATATGTGTCAACCTTGTTTTTAAACATATTCACGCTGCTAGCAGTTACACAATCTGTAGACAATTTGTTCCATTCATTTATTGTCCTCTGTGAGAACGAGTGCTTCCTGATGTCCAATCTACATTGATCCTTTACTAATTTTACCTCATGTCCTCTAGTTCTGCTATCCTTCTTGAGTGAGAAAAACATATTTCTATCAATATTTTCATACCCATTCAATATCTTAAAAACTTCAATCTGATCTCCTCTTAACCTCCTTGTCTCTAGAGTTGTTAAACCACATTCTTTCAAGCGTTCTTCATAACTAAGGTCTCTCAGTTCTGGAATCATTTTAGTTGCTCTCCTTTGTATGCGTTCAAGCGTATCTATATCCTTCTTACGATATGGTCTCCATGCTTGTATACAGTATTCTAAATGAGGTCTAACTATTGCTTTATAAAGAGGTATAATTAACTTTTTTCCCTTGTATGTTATGTTTCTTCTAATCAATCCAAGAATTTGATTACCCTTTGAAGCTGCAATACCACACTGCTCTGAAACTTTCATATCAGCGCTTATTTAACTCCTAAGTCCTTTTCTTTTACAGTAGTACCCAGAACAGTATCTCCCATTTTATAGTTTACATTCAAGTTCCCATGTCCTGTATGTAGGCATTTACATTTCCCAAAATTGAACAACATCTGCCATTTCTCAGACCATTTCACTAATCTGTCTAGATCGTTTTGTAAATGTTGTTTATCACCATCAGTATTAACCTTTCTAAACAGTTTTGTGTCATCCGCAAATTTCAGTACGTTACTTGTTATACTGTCGTCCAAGTCATTGATATAAATTAAGAATAATATAGGTCCTAATACTGATCCTTGAGGTACCCCACTCAAAACCGATTTCCAATTTGAAACTTCTCCATCTACTACAACTCGTTGTCTTCTGTCAGTCAGCCATTGTTCTATCCAGTCAGTTATGCTATCCCCGATACCATGGGCTTTTAATTTAAGTAGTAATCTTTGATGTGGCACTTTGTCAAAAGCTTTCTGAAAATCTAAGTAGATAATATCTACTGGCGATCCCACGTCTATCCACTTAGTGATTTCTTCCAAAAAACATAACATATTTGTTAAGCATGACCTCGCTTTAAGGAATCCATGTCGAGATGAATTTAGTAATTTATGCTTAACGAGGAATTCCACCATATGGTCTTTAATTAACCTTTCTAATAATTTACAAATCACTGACGTTAAACTCACTGGTCTGTAATTCTCTGACTTATTTCTCGAACCCTTTTTAAATAATGGTATGATGTTTGCTTCTTTCCATTCAAATGGAACAACTCCCTCTTTTAATGACAAGTTGAATACTCTTGCAAGTGGTATACTGATTTGTTCTACTGTTTCCATTAGTAATTTTGGAGGAATCCCATCCACTCCCGGTGATTTGTTATCCTTCATTGCCTTTATTTTCTTAGCTACCAATTCTGGAGTTACAACTAATGGACCTAAATAGTCAGATTTAGCCCCCTGAAATTTAGCATCAGCAACTGGTAATGAACTAATATCTTCTTTGGTAAACACTGAACTGAAGTAACCATTTAGGTCTTCCGCCATTAAAAACCCCTGTGATATTATATTTCCAGCACTGTCTTCTAGAGGTCCAACCTTGTCTTGTACGTTTTGTTTACTCCTGACATATGCATAAAAACTCTTGCTGTCATTTTTTATGTTACATGCTAGTTTTTGCTCATAGCTTCTTTTAGATTGTCTGATTTCAGTTGTAGCTGCATTAAGTGCCTCTTTGTATTTTGCATAGTCTTCGTCCTTTCTGGTACACCTATAAACCCTCCACATAGTTTGTTTTAGCATTATTTTTCTAATAGCCTCTTTTGACAAGTGTTTCTTTCTACACCATTTTCCTTGTTTTTGGAAGGGAACAAATTTATCGATGATACTCTCAATTTCATATTTTAGAATATTCCAACATTCAATTGTGGTCTTATTCATCAGCATGTTATTCCAATCTAGCTTTGCTAAGTATTTTCTCATATCTTTGTAGTTACCTTTGTGGAAGTTTCTCTTGTACGTTTTCTTATTTTTACTTTCTGATTTTACATTGATGTCAAAATGTATTTGATTATGGTCACTATTACCCAATGGTTCAAATATTTTTACATTGTCCACTAATTCTTTTTGTGATGACAAAACTATATCTAATACATTTTCTCCCCTGGTTGGTTCTAGTACGTGCTGAGTAAGAAAGCTATCCTGGATTAAAAATAGAAATTGTTGGTCCTCAATCCCTGTGCTCTCTAGAGAATTCCATTGTATGTGTCCATGGTTAAAATCTCCCATTATGATACATTCCCCTTTACTAACTTCCTTTATAGCGTTTTTTATTTTTGTGTTGTCCTCTTTGTTTATGTTTGGACTTCGGTAAACTAATCCAATAGTTAATTTTGAATTTCCTGAAACAATTTTGCACCAAACAGCTTCATCGCAATCTGCTTCCTTTTCTAGTTTTATTTCATAAGCCTGAATAGATTCTTTAACATATAAAATAACTCCCCCGCCCCTTCTTCCTATTCGATCTTTCCTAAACATTACATATCCTGTCAGTCCTAATTCAGCATCTGTTATATCTATGTTGGCCCATGATTCAGTTATACCAATTATGTGAGGGTCAATATCTTCTACCATAATGTTTAATTCGTTTTTCTTATTTACTATGCTCCTTGCATTTAAACATATGCATCTATAACCTTTTTCAGAGATGTTTTTCGGATGATTTGATATTGGTTTATCTGTGCTAGTGGCCTCTTGTTCTGCTTGAGACACCTCTAGGTAACCCCCCTGCACTTCTAGTTTAAAGAATGTTTACTTCCAAAAATATTTGTCATTGTACCCAAGTCACTATCTACTGCTGCTGAAAGTTTGTCTGCAAATACTGCCGCCCCCTTTCCACTTAAATGAAGCCCATCCTTCATGTACATATCAGCCCTCCCAACAAAACTTCCCCATAAATCCACAAATCCAACTTCCTCTTCCCTACATAACTTCTGGACTAACATGTTAATTGCCATCCCCCGACAATTTCGATATTTGTGACCCCTCCTGCCCATTACAGGTAAAATCCCTTTTCCCCACGATTATCAGTAAGCTTCAATGTGATATCACTTGTGACATGGAGGCACAGTGAGACTGGGGCAAGCTTCAATGTGACATCACTAGTAAAATGGAGGCGCAGTGAGACTGGGGCAAGCTTCAATGTGACATCACTAGTGAAATGGAGGCGCAGTGAGACTGGGGCAAGCTTCAATGTGACATCACTAGTGAAATGGAGGTGCAGTGAGACTGGGGCAAGCTTCAATGTGACATCACTAGTGAAATGGAGGCGCAGTGAGACTGGGGCAAGCTTCAATGTGACATCACTTGAGACATGGAGGTGCAGTGAGACTGGGGCAAGCTTCAATGTGACATCACTTGTGACATGGAGGTGCATTCAGACTTGGGCTTTCCATTGTTTCGACCGCGACCCAAAGAAGATGGCAGCCCATATCTTTGAAAGAGCATGATGTGCCAACATTATTCCCTGTACTGGAAGCTGTGTTGACGCCATCAACCAATAGGACCCGAACGCAGTCAGTGACATGGGCAGCGATGACCATGTTGCTCGGATTGAAGGCAAGCTGGCCTCGCAAACGGATTGTCACTTACTACCTATGAAAATGACCACATAGAGCCGCCAAACTTCTTATATATCTACCATACATATACACGTCATGTTGTCAAAAATACTCTTACTTCCATATGGTGATAAAATTTACAGAAACTAAAAAAGTCACCATATCTGGCTATGCATAGGAGATGGCGAGATGTTTTTTTTTACTTTTTGTAAATTTTTATCATTATGTGGAAGTAAGAGTAATTTTTGACCACGTGACATGTGTACATGTATTTGAGATATATGAGAAGTTTGGCGGCTCTATGTGGTCATTTTCATAGTTAGATCAGAAAGTAAAAGATTGCAGGCTACTGGCTTGGCTAAACTGCTCCGAAAGAGCTGAATTTGAAGATGATTCTACGGTATCACTTGCCAATAGCGGTTTGAAATCACTACTTTTCACTTTGTATTCCCAAAAATTGCCATCGCCACCACTCGCCATAGTGACTCGAGTGAAACTGTACTGAAGCTGTGCATAGAAATCAGACTGAATGTAAACGAATGTCACCAGTGACGTCACAAAACCACGTGATCGCCCATCTCAGATGCATTAAACATCTAATTTTACCTATAAATAAATTGTTCTGTAGTACATACAATATTAAACTTTATGTACACAACAGAAAAGCATTTTAGCTAGTGCCTTGTTTTTATTCCCGTTAAGAGAAGAGATTGGAATTAAGAAACACCTGAGGACGTAGGTAGCGGGGAGCAGACTGGGATGGGCGGGACACGTACAGGGAATGAGTGAGGAGAGATTGACAAAGAGAGCAGGGAAAACAGAAGTGGGTGGCAGAAGGAGAGGAAGACCAAAATTGGTAGTGTTAAGGGAGATCTCAAAAGGCAGCTGAGAGTAGAAGAGAATGGCAGAGGATGGAGAGAATTGGAGAACAAACTAAGTGATGTGGCCCCACACCACAAAACACCAAGGGGGAAGAATAAGCAGGACTGACCTTGAGAAGACCTTGAGGGGCAGCATGAGACTGACCCGAGTCCAGTGTGGATGACCGTTGGCGGTGTACACGGTGCCTTGTCTGATCTGGTACGGCCGGCACTGCGTGTTCACACCGTGTCCATTGAAGAGGCACTGTGGGAACACAAGCTCCCAGTCGTCGGTCAGTGGATCCTTGTTATACTGCAGCTCCACAGCGTGATCCACGGAGCAGCGGAACGGATCCAGACCACAGCCCACCATAATCTGTGCATAATAAATATTATAAATGAGCTAGGCCACAACCACCATGATCTATGCAGGAAACCACTTTCAATGATCCTTGCCACAACCCACCATGATCTATGTCTGAAAGCTATTCTCCATGATCTAGGCCACAACCGCCATGATATATGCATGAAATCATTGTCAATGATCCATGCCACAACCTACCATGATCTATGCAGGAAAACTATTATCAATAATCAAGGCCACAACCCACCATGATCTGTGCAGGAAAACTATTATCAATAATCCAGGCCACAACCCACCATGATCTGTGCAGGAAAACTAATATCAGTAATCCAGGCCACGACCCACCATGATCTGTGTAGAAAAACTATTATCAATAATCCAGGCTACATCCTACAACTAATAAAATGCACTGGCGATAATTTAAAAAAGCATACACTCCAATATACAACCTCATGCTTATGTAAACTTAAGAACATCAGATAAATCTTTTTTAACATTAGATTACATTTATATCACATTTTAAAACAGGTTTACTTTGAAGAAATAGAGCAGTTCTTGGAAGGTAGATATAATTCAAGGAGCTCCTTGTGTGAATCAAGGAGCTCCATGGGTGATTTAATGAGCTCCCTGAATGATTAAAGGAGCTCCCTGCGTGATTCATGAAGCTCCCTGAGTGATTGAAGGAGTTCTCTGGATGATTGAAGGAGCTCTCTGTGTGACTCAAGGAGCTCCTTGGATTAATGAAGGAGCACTTTACAGAAATACCCCCCACAGAGATGATGAGACCTTGAACTGCAGCATGTGTCCACTCTGTACAATAAGCTGTCGCGTGGTGACCTCTCGGACATTTCCACCCTGTCTGTCCCAGGACAGGGCCGTGTTCTTGCGCTGACACACGATGCTGTGGACCGCCCCATTGGGATGTGACTCCCACTTCTCCTCATTCAGCTTCCCATCAAAGTTCTCGTACAGCTCGCTAGGGTTGATCTTTGAGCCCCCAATGTAGACATCATCCAGTGTCCAACCAACGTGAGGCTGAGCGTCGGTGGCCAAAGCCTGCCACCATCTCACCCGCGTACTGTTGGTCCTGGCGCCCCGGGGCAGGGGTATGTAGTCCCGCAGTGGGGCGCTCCAGTAGACACTGTAGTCCAACACATGCATCGTGTACCATGTGATGCCTGAGCGAGGAGTAAAACAACAAGGGTCAGATGTTTAGCTCCATCATGGCACATATTGTTTTTAAAATAATAATAATACGAAAACTTCTATAGTGTTCAAAGGCATGTCAAAACCAACAAGGTAGGCAATCTTGAATTCAGTACACAATGTTAAAATTGTCAACAGATAGATGAATATGCTAGGGAACTAATGAGCATAAGTGTGTTCGGATAATGTTAAGCAAAATTTCAACATGTGTCCTACTGACCTAACACCAAGAGTGAGCAAATTGCAAAGTTAGTGAGGCAACCAAGAAAAACCTAGTTCCAAAGTTAGTGAGCCAACATAGAAAAACCTAGTTCCAACAAAGTTAGTGAGGCAACCAAGAAAAACCTAGTTCCAACAAAGTTAGTGAGGCAACCAAGAAAAACCTAGTTCCAAAGTTAGTGAGGCAACCAAGAAAAACCTAGTTCCAACAAAGTTAGTGAGGCAACCAAGAAAAACCTAGTTCCAACAAAGTTAGTGAGGCAACCAAGAAAAACCTAGTTCCAACAAAGTTAGTGAGGCAACCAAGAAAAACCTAGTTCCAAAGTTAGTGAGGCAACCAAGAAAAACCTAGTTCCAACAAAGTTAGTGAGGCAACCAAGAAAAACCTAGTTCCAACAAAGTTAGTGAGGCAACCAAGAAAAACCTAGTTCCAACAAAGTTAGTGAGGCAACCAAGAAAAACCTAGTTCCAACAAAGTTAGTGAGGCAACCAAGAAAAACCTAGTTTCAACAAAGTTAGTGAGGCAACCAAGAAAAACCTAGTTCCAACAAAGTTAGTGAGGCAACCAAGAAAAACCTAGTTCCAACAAAGTTAGTGAGGCAACCAAGAAAAACCTAGTTCCAACAAAGTTAGTGAGGCAACCAAGAAAAACCTAGTTTCAACAAAGTTAGTGAGGCAACCAAGAAAAACCTAGTTCCAACAAAGTTAGTGAGGCAACCAAGAAAAACCTAGTTCCAACATAGATTAGAACTTTCTTGCAGGAGCGAGTGATGAATATAAAGACATAGTTGTTGGGAGATAAAGGGGTGAAGAGGACAGTGAAACAAAGAGAAAAGGCATCACTGAAGTATTGCAGAACATTGTTTACAGAACTATGTTTACTCACTGGCATCAGTGGCGTATTGCAGAACACTATGTTTACTCACAGCATCAGTGGAGTATTGCAGAACACCATGTTTACTCACCAGCATCAGTGGAGTATTGCAGAACACTATGCTTACTCACAGCATCAGTGGAGTATTGCAGAACACTATGCTTACTCACAGCATCAGTGGAGTATTGCAGAACACCATGTTTACTCACCAGCATCAGTGGAGTATTGCAGAACACTGTTTACTCACCAGTGTCTGTGGAGTATTGCAGTACACTATGTATACTCACCAGCATCAGTGGAGTATTGCAGAACACTACGTTTACTCACCAGCATCAGTGGAGTATTGCAGAACACTATGTATACTCACCAGCATAAGTGGAGTATTGCAGAACACTATGTATACTCACCAGCATCAGTGGAGCATTGCAGAACACCATGTTTACTCACCAACATCAGTGGAGTATTGCAGAACACTATGTTTACTCACCAGCATCAGTGAAGCATTGCAGAACACCACGTTTACTCAGCGGCATCAATGGAGTATTGCAGAACACTATGTTTACTCACTGGCTTCAGTGGAGCATTGCAGAACAATGTTTACTCACCGGCATTAGTGGAATATTGCAGAACACTATGTTTACTCACCGGCATCAGTGGAGTATTGCAGAACACTATGTTTACTCACTGGCTTCAGTGGAGCATTGCAGAACAATTTTTACTCCCCGGCATTAGTGGAGTATTGCAGAACAGTGTTTACTCACCGGCATTAGTGGAGTATTGCAGAACAATGTTTACTCACCGGCATCAGTGGAGTATTGCAGAACACTATGTTTACTCACTGGCTTCAGTGGAGCATTGCAGAACAATGTTTACTCCCCGGCATTAGTGGAGTATTGCAGAACAGTGTTTACTCACTGGCATTAGTGGAGTATTGCAGAACAATGTTTACTCACCGGCATCAGTGGAGTATTGCAGAACACTATGTTTACTCACTGGCTTCAGTGGAGCATTGCAGAACAATGTTTACTCCCCGGCATTAGTGGAGTATTGCAGAACAGTGTTTACTCACCGGCATTAGTGGAGTATTGCAGAACAATGTTTACTCACCGGCATTAGTGGAGTATTGCAGAACAATGTTTACTCACTGGCATTAATGGAGTATTGCAGAACAATGTTTACTCACCGGCATTAGTGGAGTATTTCAGAACAATGTTTACTCACCAGCATTAGTGGAGTATTGCAAAACAATGTTTACTCACCGGCATTAGTGGAGTATTTCAGAACAATGTTTACTCACCAGCATTAGTGGAGTATTGCAAAACTACGTTTACTCACCGGCATTAGTGGAGTATTGCAGAACAATGTTTACTCACCGGCATTAGTGGAGTATTGCAGAACAATGTTTACTCACCGGCATTAGTGGAGTATTGCAGAACAATGCTCTCATTTCTAGATCTTGGTGTGCCACATTCTTTCTTGGTTGAGGGTCCACCAATCATTGCGTAGTACTGCACGAACCTGATCAAAGGGTAGGTAAAATAACAAGACACTCTTATACAGAACAATCTTATAGCATGAACTTTAAATAGTTAATCTAAAATACGTTCATGAAAACTAAGAAACCTGTGGTTAAAAAGTTGCAAGAATTTATATTTATAAAACATCTACTGTTAATGGGCTGACATGATATGGCATTGTAAGGAGTATTGTTTATTGAGAAGTAGATTATATGAACAACATGGATTATAACAAATTAATCATAACACATACAACTTGGTTACAATTTCTATGCCACATGATTTGTGGCCGCTGCGCATACCTGGCGTTGCGAAGGTCAAGGTCAGTAGTGATGGCCTGCCGCTGACCATGCCCACTGAAGTGTAGGGCTTGACCCTCGACCAGGGTGCGACAGCCGACTCCAACTTGACCCCCTTGGACCAAGCTCCATTGGTCAAGGTTAGAGTCACCAGGTTCAAATGTGTCCTTCAAATATGTCTGTACAACCAAAATGAAATAATTATACAATATAAACAATTTGTTGACTTTCTAACGTCCGATCAATGTTTGTCTGGGGACACCCCAAGATGTTGATGAGTTGTCAAACCGTGGGTATTATTTCCCCCGGAAACACAATATTCAGTTTATGTTAAGCCAAATAAAAATATTGTTTATTTCCAATTACATGCTGAAAAGACAAGGCAGATAGGTAGATTTGTACACCAGCTCAAATTTAAGTAGGTAGGAAGCGATATATATAGGTTATCTTTCCAACATTTGTTTTCATCTTTATTCGGGCAAAAACACAATATTTTCATACACTGACTTGTGTATAAATGTACTCAAGTTAAAAAGACCCACATTTATTTCTTCTTTTAATATCCTTAATTTTACCGCTCAATCAGAATGGGAATGCTAAAAATATTAGGGTCAGCACAATTCAATCAGGGTCAGTTGGGAAACCACAAATTAATTTTTTTAAATGCTCCAAAAAACATTAGCGTCGGCCTAATAAACTAGGATGAATTATGCAATCAGTGGTGCCCTCTGGTGCCAGTAACAGTCATAATACACCAACATTGGCAGATTCTTATTACCAAGTTGACAAAGGTAAGAGAACTGGCTGAGAACATGATTTTAGTCATACCTTTATAGGTATGAGCTGGTGACAGTTGTGACCACTGTATCCTGTGTCACAAATACACAATGGATAGTCACAGTGTCCGTGACCATGACACAAGTCTTGACACGCAGCACCAATGTAGACATCGTCAAGGGCCCAATACTGCTTCTTCGGGTTTGCATCCATAAATTTTAGGGTCTGATACCAGCGGAATCGAGTGGCACTGAAACCACAATGGAAATGGTCTATAGCACATGCTGCTATCTATGAGGCACATGGAAAATAAATGTGCAAAATGCATAATGTGAATGCATGTGCATGTGTTTGCGCGTGTGTATTTTAAATAATCTTTTTTGTCTAGCACCATACATGTACTGTAATCTAATCATAATTTGGAGACACATTATTAATTATGCTAAGTTTTAAACTTAATAACAACCATTTTGAATTTGAATGACTATGTCTACAAATTCAATGGATTACCTGTTTCTGTAAAACATTGAATGTTGATAGCACAAGTCTTTCCCCATATTTTTCATGGACACAAAAATAGGTTAACATAAGCCCCTACCTTGACATTAAAAGGGTTAAGATTAGCCCCTACCTTGACAGAAAAAGGCTTATGATTAGCCCCTATCTTGACAGAAAAAGCGTTAAGATTAGCCCTACCTCGACACCACAGCTCCCTTCAAGATTAATGTTTCTCGTCGCCATCGACTGCTGGAGAAATACAGGCTCGGCACTGTCATCTCCCCATTGCATTGTGGGTAGAATGAGAGGCATTCTTGAACGAGGTAATGCCAGGTCATACCATAGTCTATGGAGTACTGTAGATGTACCGGAGCTATGTCAGTGTCGACTGACACATGACAGCCGACGCTGATACTGAACTGAAGAATGTAGTCGTGTTTAACGAGCAAGTCGGCCGTTGTCAAGGTTACGTCCTCGTCTGTCTCCGCCTCCCCGCTGATCGTAAACGTTGAGCCACAGAACGACCCGAGCTTCGCATTGTTGTCCTCAAACCACATGTACCGACGGATCTGGTTCTCAAATCCATCCCGCATCTCCTTAGGATTGGTCGCTTTCCCAGCGATCAGGATCGTGTCAATTGCCCAATCACCATTTGACAGCCCATCATGATGCGGCTGCCACCAACGTATCCTTACGCCATTTTTTTTGGCGTCTGCTGGTACAGCGACAATCTTGAAGCTACAATGTACAGGAAAACTTGGTTGACATGCATCAAGCACCATCAGACGTTGCATAGATGCTATGTTGTCATTTTGCAATGATTTACACTTCTTGTGCCAGATTTAATACTGGGTTTCTGCGAGAAGATTGAGAGCATGCAAGCTTGCATCAGAACTGTTCAGGTTTGCGTTGATTAAGGATTATATCTGATTGTAATTTCTTGTTATAATGACTCATTTGGCAGTTTAAACCATAAAATGCCAACTTTTAATAATACAAATTCTGTATGTAAAGATTCTAATCGGTGTTGGATTTTAACGGTGACGATATTGTTAAGATGTACATGTATATGTTATGTTGATCTTTATCAATGCTTTTGTTTCATCTAATTACTTACCATACCATTCAGTTTAAAAGATTATTCACATATTCCACATTGTAGCACCAATTTTTAACTGGTGTATAAAAACGGTACAGCAAAAAACAGCAAACAACTGAATTGAAAACCAAGAAATATTCATTTGTAGGTTTTACAAATGTGCAATAAACATTCATATGAGTAAAAGTCAGGTGCATATGCATTTGTTTTTCTGTCGTGCAACATTATATATCCAATATATTCAAGCTACAACAAAAACTACATCATTCCCTGTGTCTTCAGAAATACACACACTTGACAAAGTGAATAAGTTGTTTTTTTGACATTGCTTTACCTCTCAAGAAACTTGAATCTCTCCAGATATGACTGACATTGCTATATAGGCATGTCACATGACCAGGATCACGTGACACCAGCTCGAGAAGGACTGGAGAGCTCCTGGCCGTCGTCTCGGATCTGGGCAGGTTTCATTCAATGGAATTTTATTACTTGTTTGAATTCTCTCCGAAACCAGTCCTCAAATTTCTAGTTAATGCCGATAAAGGCCAACATATCTGGCTGAAATATCCGGACAGATAGCAAGTTTCTTGAGACAATGGAACATAAAATTACACACTCCAAGAGACTGGAATGTCGTCCATTGTAGAATAAGCAAGCTGTTTACGTGGCGTTCCTGTAGTGGTCGTAGAAGAGTTCCACGATCTTGGTCCACTCTGTGCCACAATTGGTTGAGAAATCGATGAGGATGCCGTTGTCACGGCGACGGGGAGCACTGAAGCAGCCGAACTTGAAGGTAAACTGGATGAAAATGGCATCCCGAAGGTCAAGGTCGGTGGTGATGAGCTGACGCGTACATTCCTAAAGAGACAGACATTAAAATATTTCTGCTTTCATATTTGTTTGGCATCACAATGCATTTTATTTGTTGCATAAATTGTATTGTTTTACAAATTGTTTAAATTTATTTTTCAAAATATATATATATGTATATGTATATGTATACATACATACATACATATATATAAATTTGGAAACATAAATTAAAACAGGTATGTACGTGCCAGGGTGCATAAAAATTTTCTGCGGAATAACAGCATAATGCATATGTAACATTGTATGCATGAGGCACTACATGACAGGGCGTAACATGACCTCATACATGGGTTGTACTTTGGTTGCCAAATCACCTGGGTGCTGCACTGCAGATTGCAGCACACTTGCTAAACGAATGTTGTTGAAAATTTTGCAACCGATTCTGTGAATACATTTGGTTGTTTGTTATATTCATGGTTAAGGTTGTGATGGGCGATCGTTGATCATTTTGTCTGGGCGTGGTTCTGGTGGCCAGAGGCAGTGGTTTGTTCGTCAATGACCTAGCTCGGCCTAGGGCTGCTAGTGAAGGCCACCATTTGTAAATATGACACTGTGGAAATGGCACAAGTTTGGCTAAGTATATGTACCTTTTGTTGTCGGTTTGAAGGTGCTGCATTGTGTAACATGTAACATTGTGTAACATGTAACATTGTGTAACATGGTGACAATATGTTGGATATGCATAATATTAACGATTATGCATTGGATCACCGATTGTAGACACTTAATGCTTAACGTTTTTCCCTGTTCGAGGTTGTTCCCTTAAGGTTTTTTCCTCATAACCGAGTATTCAGTTGTGTACACAGGGTTTTAGGGAGGTAGATTTGAGTACTTTTGTGTAGCGGAGTGACTCCCTCTGATACAGTGTCATTGTAAATACCAGCCAGTAGTCATATAATTAGTATTTGTAGCGAGTAGCTGCTGGAGACATTTAAATATTTAAATGCATGAAGCACAAGTTCCAAAATTGGTGTACATTTTACAGACCAAATTACTGCTACTAGTTTTCACTCATCTAGTAAAACCACCAAAGCTCTGCATTACACAGTTGATGCTAATGCATGAATTACACAGTTGATGCTAATGCATGCAGTGAAAATAAACAGTAAACCAGTGGACAGAACAAATTAGGATGGAAAAGGGGGTATAGCCAACCTACCCCATTGAAGTGTAAGGCTGAAGGAGGAGGGTGTAAGTGGATCTACCCCAGTGAAATGTAAGGTTGAAGGAAGCGGATGTAAGTGAACCTATGCCAGTGAAGTGTAAGACTGAAGGAAGAGGGTGTAAGTGAACCTATTCCAGTGAACTGTAAAGCTGAAGGAAAAGGGTGTAAGTGAACTTACCCCAGTGAAGTGTAAGGCTGAAGGAAGGGGGTGTAAGTGAACTTACCCTAGTAAAGTGTAAGACTGAAGGAAGAGGGTGTAAGTGAACTTACCCCAGTAAAGTGTAGGGCTGAAGGAAGAGGGTGTAAGTGAACTTACCCCAGTGAAGTGTAGGGCCGTGCCTGAAGACAACACCCCACACTTCTTGGAGATATCTGCCCCATTGACAGCCGCCCAAAAATGGGGTTGGGGTGCCTCGTTGAACGAGTCACTGAGGAGGGTAGGAAGGGGCTCCAAGGGTTCCGAGCATGCCCTGCCACCCCACCCCTCATCACAACTACAATCATATCAACAAAAGGGCTAAGACCACAACTTCCTGCTGTATCTCACAAAAAAATGTACTTTATATTTTATGTAATTTAAAAAAACACAAATGTTAAAAAAATTACAATTTTGATAAGTACATTTGCGACAGGGGATTAAAAGAACTGGCTGTATGAAACACAGCTCAGCAGAGTTATTAGCACTGCAGCTCAGCACTGCAGCTCGGCACTGCAGCTCAGCACTGCACCTCAGCACTGCAGCTCAGCACTGCAGCTAAGTACTGCAGCTCAGCAGTGCAGCTCAGCACTGCAGCTCAGCACTGCAGCTCAGCACTGCAGCTCAGCACTGCAGCTAAGTACTGCAGCTCAGCACTGCAGCTCAGTACTGCAGCTCAGCAGAATTATCAGCACTGCAGCTCAGCAGAGTTATCAGCATTGTAGCTCAGCACTGCAGCTCAGCAGAGTTATCAGCACTGCAGCTCAGCACTCAAGCTCAGCAGACTTATAAACACTCAAACCTGCTTGCCATTAAGATTACGGTAGTAAATGTAGAGTAAGATATTTTGATGACCAGTCAGAAGATGGGAAGCTCGCTACAATTAGGTTAGCTATATGAGAGATTCACTACAATTAGGTTAGCTACATGGGAGACTCACTACAATTAGGTTAGCTAGATGGGAGACTCGCTACAATTAGGTTAGCTACATGGGAGACTCGCTATAATTAGGTTAGCTACATGGGAGACTCACTACAATTAGGTTAGCTAGATGGGAGACTCGCTACAATTAGGTTAGCTAGATGGGAGACTCGCTACAATTAGGTTAGCTAGAATGGAGACTCGCTATAATTAGGTTAGCTACATGGGAGACTCACTACAGAGAGGTTAGATACATGCGTGATTATGACATGAAAAAATGTATAATTAGCAGTACCGAGACAGAAGTTACATACTGGCATGTGCCATGGTCGCAGCGTCCGTGGCCAGCACATGAGCAGTCACACTCGTCCCCAATGTAGACCCAGCGCAGAGCCCAGTTGTCCGCCCGGTCAAACCCTGGAGACTGCACCCATCGGAACCTCGTTGTCTTGGACCTGTGGCAGCAACACAAACGGGATAACCACATGGACCTGGGCCCAAGAAAACAATATGTGCATGCAGACGTGTGTGCATGAGATTGAGTGTCCCAAAACTGGACATTATAATAATATGAATATACGATACCATACTAAAGCTAAAGACTACTTTCTCTTTCACATGCTGCACTACACCTGGAGAATGGACACAAAACTAACTTTAACAAAATTCCCCACTTAGCCTGCACTGTTTTCACTTCAATTAATGTTTGACCAAACATCAAGTAATTTAATAGTTTGTCTGATTACATCACAAAAACTACATATAAAAGTTGCACAAACAAGCTCGCATGTTGCAGTGAATACTAGGTAGGTTTGATTGCATTGAATGGTTGAGTGTCTAGAATCACCTGGTGTATTGGGGCAGCACCATGGTGACCCGCGTCCAGGCGTGGTAGACGTCTGACTTGAAGGTGCTGCTGCCGTGGTAGCCGGTGCATGAGACGTCTGACGGCATACATTCCTCCTGGAGAGTCTGCCAGGTCTGGCCAAAGTCTAGTGAGTACTCCAGGAGGATGCCTACAAACAGACATGACAATGTTGTCTTCGCTGGATAAACTGGCAATGTTGTCTTCACTGCATAAACTGGCAATGTTGTCTTCGCTGGATAAACTGGCAATGTTGTCTTCGCTGGATAAACTGGCAATGTTGTCTTTGCTGGATAAACTGGCAATGTTGTCTTTGCTGGATAAACTGGCAATGTTGTCTTCGCTGGATAAATTGGCAATGTTGTCTTTGCCAAAGAAGGTCCTAAACATTGCTACATCATTTTTACAAATCATCTATATAAATTCTACAAGTACGCCAAATAACCTTCACAAAACCAATGTCTTGAATAACGGACACTTCACAGAAAAAAAAAATGCAACAAATTGCCATTAAACTATACATTAAACAAATGTTTATTTATAGAACTATTCGATTTGCTGTATCATCTGCCTCTGAGGACTCACATCAACTGAACAATAGAGCTATATGATGATAGACCTGAGTGCCAGGGCATCCACCTACCAAAACAGTGGTCCTTGTATGTGCAGCCCATGGACAGGAAGAACTGCAGGTATGTCGCCTCTGTGATCCTCACATCTGCTGTGACAGCGTAGCGTGCAGAATTCTCTCCTGTCACAAAACAAATGCATCATCAAGTTCAGCACAATATCATGTAGTGTCAACTATTATGTGATATCAAGTTCAACACAATATCATGTGGTGTCATGTTCAGCACACTATCATGTGGTGTCAAGTTCAGCACATTATTATGTTGTGTCAAGTTCAGAACACCACTATGTAGTGTCAGTTTCAGCGTAGCGCGCAGAATTCTCTCCTGTCACAAAATAAATGTGTCATCAAGTTCAGCACAATATCATGTGGTGTCAAGTTCAGCACACTATCATGTGGTGTCAAGTTCAGAACACCACTATGTAGTGTCAAGTTCAGAACACTATCTGTAGTCATGAAAATGTTCATCAAGTTAGTAGATATATATATATATATATATATGGGCTATTGTCACAAATTGTCTGACAATGTGGTTTGAACTTTCCACGACTCATTAGCTCTTCAATTATCTCTTAAAATTGAAAATAGGGGCACCGCTGGTTTCGTGTTGACAAGGTCTTTCAGGGAATATATACATTTCCTATCAAATTATTTAAAATTAGGTTTAAAATACGCTTTAGAGTAAGATTTCATGGTATATTTTGCTTTCCAAATGCTGCCATCAATTACAAATATATAATTTAATATATTATGCACATACATAAATCACATCTCTTGTTATATTATTAAAGACAACATAAACAGCTATATTTATAACTCAAAAGTTGATATGTTGATTAATGTTTAAATACTTCCCAAAGAAGTTGAGATGGCCTTGGAATGAACAGGTCTGCCAGGGGGTGAAGTGTAAAGCGCTTTGAGCAGTCCTATGGACCGGATACAGCGCTATATAAGAACGTACTTTTACTTTACTTTAAAAGTTTCCTTTCATGAGTAAACTTTGTTAATTTTTTCTTATTTTACTGTTACACCAAGTACCAAGCTTCTTTTAAAATATTCAAAATAAAAAAATTACCAAATCACAAGGTTTATCTGGCCCATAGCAAACAGAAAGGAACCATCGTTTAGGCTAATGTATTACGAGGCAGCCATAGCTTATACTGCATTACGTGTTGATATGATGACAAGTTCTAAATTGTCACAGCTTTTCTTGTTACATACGGTACAAAGCATCATTGGCTTCTGAGCGATACCCACTTACCAACGTTCACTCCCATCGCTGATTATATCAATGACAGCTATTTCTCTATATAACATTTAATTTCTGTGAGGATGGTGTCAATGGAACCTGAAATGAGATGAGCGTTGTGCAGGTGATCAAAACTGTTACAACCGTTACCAAACTATAGGAGTCAGAACACAGTTGGGAATTGCATTGGTGGCCATGTTAACGTTTTGTCTGATTCTAAGAAAACCTGACCATCAAAAATTCTGAAATAAATGTGCAGCAACTGCCATCATCTCATTGACATGCTCACCAACTTTTATCAAAATCACATACCTCCAGCTCTTTTAAAATTCCCCCACGTGCGATGCCCATCAATATTTACGTGTATTCATGCGCCCATGTGGCCCATAGCAGAAAAATTCCCATAAATCCCTCTGCCAGTTAAACTCTCCAAAAAATGCACTATTTCACAGCCAATATTCATGCTCAAAGGCACTCATGTCACATAATATGAATTTATTAAATTCACATTTCACAATTTCACGTGCCCTACATTCATGTGAAACAGTAAACAGGAAGGTCAACTGTGGTCTTACCCTTATATATGCAGTGTACCGGAGCTGTGGTGCGCCATTTTTGTTGCTGAAACTGTTTAGTTCCGCCATCTGGTGATCATTACATAGAACCTTCTAGAGCATGTGAAAACGACCATGGTTTACCGAAAAACAGTTAGTAAAATTAAATTTTTATGACGAGATGAAATATTTTCTTGATTTCAAGTCGCAGATTACGTGCTCTAAGTACACAGGGCACCCTAATGCATAATGTGAATGCCATATACTAACTAGCTGTAGGTGAGTAGGTCTATAATGTTAGTGCTGTGAGCTTGGTATCATACGTAACGATATTTGGTATCGGACATAACGAAACTGAACCCGGTCACATTACTCTTCACAGGAACGACCGCTAACGCGTAGAGATCAGCAGACAGCGTCAGAGGGAAAAGAATAACCCAGTCATCAAGAAAAGGGAAGCGCTGCGGCAAAAAGAAAATCGTAAGGCCATGATACCTGATGCAAAGAAGAAGTCTAATGAGAAGGCAGCTGCGAGGATGAGGTTATATCGAGAAAGTCGCAGAAAAAACAACCTTCTGTAACGCAAGATACACCGGTAAGGCAGCTTGCCAAGCGAGTTTCAAATTCCAGTCCAGTGAAGCGGTTGTTCAGAAGCTCCAACGTCAGCATAGAAGACCAACCCGGCACAAGGTGTGTGTGTTCGTGAAATTACCATCATTAAAATTAAATTGATTGAAAGTATTTTGTCAATTTTAACACCTTGAGTTTATTTAGCCTAATTAATAATGGTCTAAAAAACGTACAGTTTGCTTTTCTTGATTTCAGTGGAACCCTGGAAACTTCTGAAGTCGATGAGTGTAGAACCCTAGGTCGGAAGAGACTCGTCGTTGATTTTTCGTTTGAGAAAAAACGACAAAAGATTACACCAACTCACTCTAAAAAGGACTGCGTTAATTTGCAGCGTCAAGTATGGTGGTTACAGAAACAGATAAAACGCTTGAAATTGAACTCCGGTGAGAGTCCAAAGGAAGACAGAAATACCAGAAATGACAGCGCCACAAAGACAACAACACCACGGGCACATCGACTGACCACACCTTTAAAGAGAGCTCACGATTTGATGAGAGAACAGGGCGTTAGCCCCAGAAAGTATCCCAGAATAAAATAATGTCTGGCACTAGCGGAAGTCTTTCTGAGCGATGGTGTGATCAACTCGTGAGAATGTTCGAAAAGTAAAATAGCAATCTCAAAGCTGGGCAATGGCCCCCGTGATGGCGTGGGCGGTGTATCAAAACAATCTCAAAGCTGGGCAATGGCCCCCGTGATGGCGTGGGCGGTGTATCAAAACAATCTCAAAGCTGGGCAATGGCCCCTGTGATGGCGTGGGCGGTGTATCAAAACAATCTCAAAGCTGGGCAATGGCCCCTGTGATGGAGTGGGCGGTGTATCAAAACGGCGCGCCGATGAGGCCATCAAACGGAAGCAAGTCGTGGGCATTGACTGTGTTGAAGACTACTTCAAGTGGGCACAGGGAGACATATCTAGCACGATCAAATACATTTTCGTGTCAAACAATGATGTCAGCAAAGCAAAAGAACAAATGGATGGTTGGCAACAACACAGAGTGCCCAACATCATGAATGTACACAGCATAATGGTTCAAGGACCATACTTATACACACGAGACAGGTCATGCTACAAGAGCTGTTGCTTCGATTCTACGACAAACAGATTCATCGGAAATTGCACTGGGTGGGTGAGAACAACAGCCAGACGGCAAACGATTGGTATGCAAGAAGATCCTGGCCCAAAGAACCGAGGTCAAGAACGCAGGTCGATTCATGGGAAAAAGAAGAAATAATCCACTAACGTCAACACGAGTACAGTTGACTTACATTGTACAACTCATAAATGCGTGCCCCAATCATGATTGATATCAATTGAACACCAGGCCCGGACATTACAGAATTAATAGCTAGTAGTTACGTCCGGTATCACGATCACGTTACGTTAGATACCAAGTGATTACGTTTACTGCACTATGGCTGCGTATTTAATTCAATGTTTTTGTATTGCATTTTTGTTGCCAAGTAACACAGCAGTTTGAGGGATCCAGCATTCATTTTTTTAGTGCAGCTAATCAAGCTGCACAGGTTCGATCTGTGTAATAATTGTACAATTTCGAGCCAGCTTTTAAGCATGCTTTCAAAAGGTATCTCATTTCGTTAATTTTAGGTCTGCTGTCACATTTTTTTCTTTATATCAAGGATGGGCATTGCGTTTGCCGAATAACATTATTGTAATTGTATTTTATTGGTGCTGTTGTTTGTCCACGGCGAACGTACTCATTAGGTACCTTGGTACCAGGTGTAACATAGCACAAGTGCACCGATGGTTGTTGTGCCTGTCACTATAGTAGTTGTACGATTTAAATAAAACAACTTCACAATTTCATTCTGTATGGTATGTGCTTTATCCTCATAATAGTTATCGCAAGTTTGATGAAAAAAAATATTACCTCCTTGCAGCCAACTGTCAGAGATTTTGTGAGAATAGCCCATATATGTGAGTAACGATTTTCTTCAAAACACAACTTTTGAGATTACTTAATCTCAGTGCTTTGCCTGCCTTCATCAGGAATTCTGGAATGACTAGTTCGTCTTTTGTTTGCCGATGACACCCGAAACGTTGACAGTAAGTAATCTCAATAGTTGTGTTTTGAAGTGAAGAAAATCGTTACTCATACTCTATGAAAGTTTTATGAAAAAAACTCTGAATACCAATACTCTAATGATTGAAGGCAGTTTCCTGAGACTTGAAGCAGGATTAACCATTCAGTTTGAGAAGTGTAGGTCCATCTTACCTGAGAAGTGTAGGTCCACCTTACTTGAGAAGTGTAGGACCACCTTATCTGTGAAGTGTAGGACCACCTTACCTGTGAAGTGTAGGACCACTTTATCTGTGAAGTGTAGGACCACCTTACTTAAGAAATGTAGGACCACCTTACCAGTGAAGTGTAGGACCACCTTATCTGTAAAGTGTAGGACCACCTTATCTGTGAAGTGTAGGACCACATTATCTGTGAAGTGTAGGTCCACCTTTCCTGAGAAGTGTAAAACCACCTAACTTAAGAAGTGTATGGCCACCTTACCTGAGAAGTGTAGGTCCACCTTACTCTATAAGTGTAAGACCACCTTATCTTATCTGTGAATTGTAGGACCACCGTACCTGAGAAGTATAGGGCGGTGTTGTGTGTGTCACACACTGCCTGCAAGGTGGCGCCAGGGTGCATCACAAAGTTGTCATTGTTGACTGACTGCGTGTCGTCCTGTAGCGTGATTCGACCATTGATGTCCCCTCCGATGTACACCTGACAAGTCAATGGTAAATGGAGTGAGTTCTGGTCATGAAATGAGCATGTCATGAAATGAGCATGTCATGAAATGAGCACAGTGTTTCATATATTATATAGGGGATGGATAGAATGGTGGCTGACTGAGAGAAGTCGGAGTGTTGTAGTAGATGAGGAGGTTTCAAACTAGAAATCAGTTTTGAGTGGGGTACCACAAGGATCAGTATAAGGACCTTTATTGTTCTGTATATTTCAATGATTTGGATGATAATATAACAAGCAACTTACTGAAATTTGCAGATGACACAATAGTGTTTTGCAAGGTTAACAATGATAAAAACATTTACAAAATGATCTAGACAAATTAGTTAAATGGTCTGAAATATGGCAGATGTTATTAAATTTTGGGAAATGTAAATGCCTACAGGACACGGGAACTTGGATGTAAAATATAAAATGAGAAATACTACTACTGTAAAAGAAAAGGACTTTGGAGTAACAAGTGCTAATATGAAAGTTTCAGAGCAGTGTGGTATTGCAGTTTCAAAGGGTAATAAAATTCCTGGGTTGATTAGGAGAAATGTAACATACAAGGAAAACAAGCTAATTATACGTCTGAATAAAGCAATAGTTAGGCCTCATTTAGAATACTGTATACAAGCATGGAGACCATATCGTAAGAATGATATAGATACACTTGAATGAGAGAGCAACTAAAATGATTCCAGGGCTGAGAGATCTTAGTTATTAAGAACGCTTAAAGAATGTGGTTTAACAACCATAGAGACAAGGAGGTTAGGAGGAGATCAAATTGAAGTTTTTACGATACTAAATGGGCACGAAAATATTGATTACATTTTTTTTTTATCATGCACTCAAGAAAGATAGAACTACTCGTTGTCACAGGACAATAAATTAATGGAACAAATTATCTACAGATTGTGTAACTACTAGTAGCATGAATATGTTTAAAAACAAGCTTGACACATATCTCAGGAGGGCGGGTTATACATAGATGAAAAATGTTGGACTCTCGATAAGCCAATGGCTTCCTTGTCCACTTGTCATATGGACCTTTGCCTTGGATGGCAGTCTTGTTAAATCTTGTTAAATCTTGTTAAATATGCAACACATGCAAGTTATTAAATGGTTACAGTGAAAAGTGTACACAACCAAATAGGTTCACTAGTAATGCATCCAGAAAGTACCATTAAGTTTTTACACAAACTGCCTTGTTCACACTGTGGAACAAACCATTATTAAAACAATAGAACATGACAACTTGTTTGCAGTCTCAGATTAAAGATTACATTCTCAAACAGTACATATTTTGTAGTATTCAGCCTTCATTTTTCAAATTAACCGACATGTCTTCGTGGAGACAATTAAATTAATTAATGCCAATCACTTTGACACTGTCATCACATGACATGCTAAATAATCCTGATACGCTGTCCAATCACAGATCACATAACATGCTAGTTTGTGCTGATACAGTATCCAATCAGAGATCACATGACATGGTGAGTCCTGATTGGTCTACACACCCACAAAAGATGACATAACCAAACCAGATGAGTTCTTATTGGTGTACGAGAATTAACAGAACTTGTGATGTGCGAATACAGCAAAGCATCACATAAACCACAACATGCTCTAGAAGTTAACTTCCCTGTTTTGTTCATTTACCTGATCTATGGCCCATTCCTGCTGGTATGTGCCATCGACTGATGGCTGCCACCAGCGAATACGAGTGCTGTTGGTCCGCGCCTTGGCCGGCATGTGTAGAGCGATGTACTTGGGTGTTAAGGTGTGTTCACTGAAGCTGAACTGTTCTATTGTCTGCCACATGATGCCACCATTCGTTGAATACTGCAGCAGGACTGGGTCAGTTATCGAATCATGATTTTGTATTTTACTGCAGCCCAATTGGATGAAAAACTGGACGATCCTGAAATGTAAACGGAGGTGAAACACAGCTACAACACAGCTACAACACAGCTACAACCTGCTGACGTCTTTCAACACTGGTTTGCATCCTGCATCAGCAGCAGTTAAAATACACACAGAGAAGATGCAGGGTAAAGTTAACACAGATGGACGGACGGACGGACGGACGGACGGACGGACGGACGGACGGACAGACGGACGGAGACTCAGGATGACTCCTAAACATAGAATGTAAAAGTACCATTCTTTAATAGCGTGGTATCCAGTATTTGGGACTGTTCAAAGCGCTTTACACTACACCCCTTGGTAGACCTATTCATTCCAACATGAAATGCAATTAATGAGCAAAGACTAATCGAATCGTTCACATATCCACCACTGTCTATAGCCAGGTACTCATTTATACAGCTGAGTGAACTGAAGCAATGTGGAGTGAACAAAATTGCCCAAGCTTCGATATGACAACAACAGGATTCAAAACTGGGTTCTCTCGATAGAGAGTCCGATGTTCTAACCACAATGCCAACATTTGTCAACTAAATTAGATAACGTCATGTAATCTAACTATAATCGAGCTAGTGTATGTTTGTTCACGTTTTCCTCCTTGATGGCGTGCACCTCGGGCGCCAAACTTTCAGGGATTAATCTATGACCCCACGAATGAAACGTAACGCCTTTAATTTTTAGAAATACCCCGTACATCAAGGGTTCTTAATGGTTTTTATGGTAAATCAACAAATGTTCGCTATGTAAAACTAAAACGTTAACTTCCAATAATTGCAGAAACCATGCGTCCATGGCGAATACTTCAGTACGTAAACCGTTTGAGAGTACATCTTGGCAGATAATATTAATTATAGTAGAAATCACGCGTAACAACTGTACATAACATCGACTAGGTAGCTTAATTTTGGTGTGTACATCCCGTCCTGGGGATGGGCATTTTTGTATGATTAATACTGGTTTGGAGCCTTAACTTTTAGACCTCAAGTTGGCCAAACCCCGGAAAAAATCTTCAGCAACATTCCAAATATTCAAGTGGTGCCATCTACTGGATAGTTTCAATAACACATTTTATTTGATGCCTGGACAGATGTTCCTGGTCAAATTTCTGAGGAAACAGGGACTTAAAAATTTGTTTTACGAATGATAAAAAGTGAAAGTGTTTCACTCACCTGGCCACAGTCAGGTCAAGGTCACGAGTGACAAGCATGCGGTCTCCACTGCCAACAAAGTGTAGACTGTAACTGTCCATCAGCTGTCCACACTTCTTGGTCTGGGCGGCCCCACTGACTGTCTGCCACTTGCTCCGGTCCAGTGTCTTCTGGGAGGTCACTACAACACTGACCATTGTCACCATGTCTCGATAGCAATGTCTCTATTACAATTTAATTACAGTGTATCAATGGCAAAGTATATTTAACGTTTCTTGTACGATGCATCAATTGTCTCTTTTACAATGTCTCAATTGCAATTTATCGATTACAATGTCTCAGTTGCAATATCTCAATTACAACATCTCTTGCAAAGATGACTCTATTGCAATGTCTTAATTATAATGTCTCAGTTGCAATGTCTCGGTTACATTGTCTTAGTTGCAATGTCTCAATTACAATGTCTTTTTGCAATATCTCAATTACAATGTTTCAGTGGCAACGCTTCAATTACAGTGTCTCAGTTGCAATGTCTCAATTAAGATGGTTGCTTACGATGTCTTGATTACAGTGTCTCGATGGCAATGTCTCAATTACAATTGCGCAACAATAATAAGGGTATTAAGATTAATTGCAATTACCACCTTATTATATGTATATTTTTATACATATTAAACAATATGACAGCAACCGTTTAATCACCAACATAATAGTAAACATTTGATCCCATTGAAGCAATTAAGCCTGACCTATATTAACAGTGATATGATGAACACATTTAAGCCTAACTCACATTCAAAGTCCTCCTTCAGGAAGGTTGGATGTCGCTGGACAGCGACACACAGTTGACTGTTGTATCCCTCGTCACATTGACACAGCATGCCATTTATACATGTTCCATGGCCCCCACAGTGGTCCTTACACTCCATGCCGATGTAGACATTGTCAACGGCCCACTCCGGTGGCACATCTTGAGTGGTGAAGAAACCTTGATACCAGCGGAACCGGGCGACACTGTCAAACAGTAAGATTACTTTACAAGATTAAAAATCACTTTGTTCATATAATTCTTTGTCAGTGTTATGCTGCATTAAAGCTGCCTTCACAATTTGGTTTTTCACTTGTCTCATTTCAGATTAATTTTGTAACGTAACCTATCTAGTATCGACAACGACATGCTAGCTCATTTGTGCAAATGTATTATTTAGTTTTGATAGAATCATCAGACAAACTATTAAATTAATTTTGGTTAAGCTGAACTGAAATTCAATGAAAAGGGGCTACTCTTACAACTTCACAAGTTACCGAATTTAATGTGCAAAATTAATTCTTTCGATGATTTTAACAAAAGTATGTCCTCTTTTATTAAATTAATTGCACATATTACTTAAACTATTCACACATTACAGATTTACTTAAACTATTCACACATTACAGATTTACTTAAACTATTCACACGATACAGATTTACTTAAACTATTCACACGATACAGATTTACTTAAACTATTCACACGATACAGATTTACTTACTATTCACACATTACAGATTTACTTAAACTATTCACACATTACAGATTTACTTAAACTATTCACATGCTACAGATTTACTTAAACTATTCACACGCTACAGATTTACTTAAACTATTCACACACTACAAATTTTCACATGAATGAACCAGATTCACAATGGGCTAAATCAATTGAGGGTGAAATTTAGAACAATAGACTTCCACAGCGATGACAGAAGTCATTACATACCCACATATCTGTAGGCCATTGAGTGGAACAACAACTCTCTGCCAGTATTCTGTCCTCCCAGAGTAGTACACAGTCGTATCAATCTCACGGTCCGCACACATCGGCAGATGGTCCAGTGAACAAGGTGGCACCACCAGTCTCCACGTCTTCCCGTGATCCTGTGAGTACTCAAGTCGAACTGGAAAGTTGTTGGTTGACTGAGGCGTGCAACCAACATTGATCTGTAAACATCAAAACTTGATGACAGTGTGGAAATAAACAAAGACAACATTGGCCGTCTTATATCTTAGGTGGACAATTAAATAAACAGTACTTTTAAGTGACTATGGTGAAAGTACGCAGATATATATAAAGAAAGGTTGTTACAGGAATTTTCAATAATAATTCTTTTATTTGGTAATAGGTTTGTCAATAACATTTTCATCGAATGAAAACTACCAAATAAAACTGCCAGATTAACTTACCAACTGTTCTCATACAGCAATCATTTGTTTTTGCCATTATATATCTACCAATTAAAATGTAATACTCACATCAAACTGTATAATGGTGATATCACTGACACTTAGGTCACGTGTAGTTACTGAATGCTCCCCAGTGCCGCGAACAAACGCCATTGATGACGGTCCAGCCAGGATCGTGTCTGACCTATGAAGGAAGGTCGAAGAGAAATAAACACAAGTAAATGTAAATATTGCAGCCTCCGCTTCTGAAACCACTTAACAGATTTGTTAATTAGACAGTGGAATAATGGATGCCACTTGTGTGTATAACACATTATTTATTGCTGACTTTTGTGAAATTACATGCCATGTTTAACAGACATAATGAACTGGGCTAATGATACTAATTCCATTAAAAATCATAGTTTAATGTCAGTCAGCCATTCAAAGCAACCTATCAAAATCAGGACTTCACATATCACTTACCTGGTATTAAAAGAGCAAAATTTGTCTATCTTTCCACCGGGCCAAAATATCCAGAATGTTGAATCTGGCTCCCCGTCAAATGTTTCGTACAACATGTCTGGATTAGTCATTGCGCCATCCGCGAAGAAGTTGTCTACGGCCCAGACTGACTTCATGTGACCTGCACAAGACACATGCTAATTACTCGCACCAATGACCCAATTGTAAAATACATGAGGCAACATGTGCACAGTGGCTAAGACTGCATGCAACATTTTCTCAAATTCGTTTTACATTGAAAAGTTTACAATAGATCATTAAACACCTAGGCACACTATTTGTGTTGTCCATTTCATTGATTAGATGCAAAACTGAAAGTTTTGGTGGGGGTCGGTCACATTGTAATTTTGGGTGACCTAGTGGCGGAGTGACCCCACCCATATGGTGAATTGAACATATTAATTAGTAATGATTTAGTTAGTAGTCATAATATTATTATCAATGGTTGTCACACTCAATACATTTGCAAATTATTCCTATTGTGTGAAATTAGCAGTCTGGGGCTGGCATGCTTGCTGTGGTTAATTGACGCTCGATTATTTATGCTTACACAATTACTAGACTGATTAGTATTAATAAAACTACATGTCATTAAGTTGGCCTACTTCAATCTATACCTGAATTGCATTGCTGTTCTGCAAAAAATGTAATTGCAAAAGTTGGTTGATTTGTAGGTATGAATGTATAAGAATAAACAAGATGTTTGTTGTACACATGTACCCCTATGCCTGGGCTGCCAGAAGTGTGTAGAGTTATAAGAAGGAACAAGATTTTTGTTGTACACATGTACTCACCCCTATGCCTGGGTGCCAGAAGTGTGTAGAGTTATAAGAACGAACAAGATTTTTGTTGTACACATGTACTCACCCCTATGCCTGGGTGCCAGAAGTGTGTAGAGTTATAAGAACGAACAAGATTTTTGTTGTACACATGTACTCACCCCTATGCCTGGGTGCCAGAAGTGTGTAGAGTTATAAGAACGAACAAGATTTTTGTTGCACACATGTACTCACCCCTATGCCTGGGTGCCAGAAGTGTGTAGAGTTATAAGAACGAACAAGATTTTTGTTGTACACATGTACTCACCCCTATGCCTGGGCTGCCAGAAGTGTGAAGAGTTATAAGAACGAACAAGATTTTTGTTGTACACATGTACTCACCCCTATGCCTGGGTGCCAGAAGTGTGTAGAGTTATAAGAACGAACAAGATTTTTGTTGCACACATGTACTCACCCCTATGCCTGGGTGCCAGAAGTGTGTAGAGTTATAAGAACGAACAAGATTTTTGTTGTACACATGTACTCACCCCTATGCCTGGGCTGCCAGAAGTGTGAAGAGTTATAAGAACGAACAAGATTTTTGTTGTACACATGTACTCACCCCTATGCCTGGGTGCCAGAAGTGTGTAGAGTTATAAGAACGAACAAGATTCTTGTTGTACACATGTACTCACCCCTATGCCTGGGTGCCAGAAGTGTGTAGAGTTATAAGAACGAACAAGATTTTTGTTGTACACATGTACTCACCCCTATGCCTGGGTGCCAGAAGTGTGTAGAGTTATAAGAACGAACAAGATTTTTGTTGTACACATGTACTCACCCCTATGCCTGGGCTGCCAGAAGTGTGTAGAGTTATAAGAACGAACGAGATTCTTGTTGTACACATGTACTCACCCCTATGCCTGGGCTGCCAGAAGTGTGTAGAGTTATAAGAACGAACGAGATTCTTGTTGTACACATGTACTCACCCCTATGCCTGGGCTGCCAGAAGTGTGTAGAGTTATGAGAATGAACGAGATTCTTGTTGTACACATGTACTCACCCCTATGCCTGGGTGCCAGAAGTGTGTATAGTTAGTTATAAGAACGAACAAGATTCTTGTTGTACACATGTACTCACCCCTATGCCTGGGTGCCAGAAGTGTGTAGAGTTATGAGAATGAACGAGATTCTTGTTGTACACATGTACTCACCCCTATGCCTGGGTGCCAGAAGTGTGTATAGTTAGTTATAAGAACGAACAAGATT
Source organism: Lamellibrachia columna (assembly GCA_963662155.1). Lineage (NCBI taxonomy): Eukaryota > Metazoa > Annelida > Polychaeta > Sabellida > Siboglinidae > Lamellibrachia > Lamellibrachia columna. The sequence continues at coordinate 18,638,940 of OY759275.1, forward strand.
CTTGTTGTACACATGTACTCACCCCTATGCCTGGGCTGTCAGAAGTGTGTAGAGTTATGAGAATGAACGAGATTCTTGTTGTACACATGTACTCACCCCTATGCCTGGGTGCCAGAAGTGTGTATAGTTAGTTATAAGAACGAACAAGATTCTTGTTGTACACATGTACTCACCCCTATGCCTGGGTGCCAGAAGTGTGTAGAGTTATGAGAATGAACGAGATTCTTGTTGTACACATGTACTCACCCCTATGCCTGGGTGCCAGAAGTGTGTATAGTTAGTTATAAGAACGAACAAGATTCTTGTTGTACACATGTACTCACCCCTATGCCTGGGCTGCCAGAAGTGTGTAGAGTTATGAGAATGAACGAGATTCTTGTTGTACACATGTACTCACCCCTATGCCTGGGCTGCCAGAAGTGTGTAGAGTTATGAGAATGAACGAGATTCTTGTTGTACACATGTACTCACCCCTATGCCTGGGTGCCAGAAGTGTGTATAGTTAGTTATAAGAACGAACAAGATTCTTGTTGTACACATGTACTCACCCCTATGCCTGGGCTGCCAGAAGTGTGTAGAGTTATGAGAATGAACGAGATTCTTGTTGTACACATGTACTCACCTCCATGCCTCGGCTGCCAGAAGTGTGTAGAGTTATAAGAACGAACAAGATTCTTGTTGTACACATACTCACCCCATGCCTGGGCTGCCAGAAGTGCATACAGTTATAAGAACGAACAAGATTCTTGTTGTACACATGTACTCACCCTCATGCCTGGGCTGCCAGAAGCGGAAGCGTGTTGAGTTGGTCTGGGCCGGCATGGCAATACGTACACTGAAGAACTTGGCAACACCACGACTGTGGAAGTGAATCTCCTTGAGCAGATGCCATAGAATGCCCCCGTTGTTGGAGTACTGCAGGAGCACTGTGTACTCCCGCGGCCACCCCGAGGGCTGGTAACTGCACCCGTACTGGAAGGTGAACTGGATGAAGTGGGACATGGACACGTCAAGATCCTGTGTCACCACCATGCGCAGGTTCTCCTATTGGACACAAGACACGCCATGACAACCATGTACTCACCTCCAGACTGGTACATTACATAGGGGGTGTGGCAGGGGTCTCAACCTCCTATCTTCCACCTGTTTTGGGGGCAACTTCCCACCTTCCACCTATTATGAGAGTCCACCTCCCACCAATCCTACCTCCCACCTATTTTTGAGGACAATTATAATCTGCCACCTCGACTTCTTGCCACATCTCCTCATTACATGAAGTACTATTTTATATATTGAACCTGTTGTTGTCTTTATAAACATTGATAGTTTTAAGGGGTCTCTAGAGGATATCCTGAGTAGCACTTTTATCTAGTTAATGATTCATGCAATATTGTAAATACGTTCAGCAATACGAGTAAGCAAATAAATTGTTTTCATTTATTTATTTTATTATCGTACTATCACGTGACCTTGAAGAAGGTAAGCGCCGTCCCTGACACAAGTATGCCACAGACAGTGGAGATCTCCCCGCCGTACACCTCAGGCCAGCTGTCCCGGGACAGGCGCTTCTCAAATGTCTCCTTCAGCACCATAGGTAATGGGATGTACGGCACACAGTACACGCCAAAGTAACCACTGTCACACCTGAAATGTGCAACACCACAAAGTTTAATACATGTGTCACTTGCTCTAAAAGTTGTATTTTTTTTACAAATCATATTTGCTCATTGTAATTCATTTGTTTAAGTTTTTATATTAAACAGGATGGTATAATTCCTACGCGGTGTCTCACTATGTGCTTTTTGTGTGAAATATTCATAATGTTAGACGTTTCCACTGTGAAACTTACACATGAAATAAAAGTGTAGGATAATGCCATCTAGTTCTGACCCACCAAACTAAATGTCACTCTTCTCGGTAAATTCCAAAATGCATTATTTTTTACTTATTTGGATAGTGTTTAGACTGAACGTTGGAACAACGAAACATTAATCCAGATACACAATGTAGAACATAATAATTATATTGACATCTGAAAACCGACTTTGAGAGAATGAAAGGCATGACAAGACTGAAACTTGGTAGTGACAAGGATAACAAATTCTATGACATATCTGAAAAAAGTTTTAATATTGCAAACAATGTTACTTATTTAATCAGTGCCTTCCACAAAAATGTGCCATCAACAAGAATTTTTAACTGAAAAAACATTTTGAATATCAACATTGTAAATTTTTAGAAAACAAATTTCAATTGAACTTTGACCTCTAGCATCACAACAGACCTGCAGATGCCCTTGTCACACTGGCCGTGACCAGAGCACATCCAGGGACAGCCGTCACCAAGGTAGACGTTGTCCAGGGCCCAGATGTTACCTCTCAGGGTGACTGTCTTCTGCAGCCAGCGGAAGCGGGTGGCAGGTGACCTGTCACAGACATCACACGGCTGTCACAGACATCACACGGCTGTCACAGACATCATACGACTGTTACAGACATCACACGGCTGTCAAAGACATCACTTTGTCAGCATCAATGCCCCCAATTTTTCTCCCCCCCCGTAAAGTCCCATTCTAAAATAATTTTTATGTTTGCCCCCTGGACCACATGGTGCCCTCACCTCAAAGTGGTCACCAGAGCCATGTTTGAAAAACCCTGTGTTTTGTAATAAGACTTCCTGCATTATGGGAGAGACTAGAAATGGGCTGACATTGCAAAACATTGTCTATTATTTATCACAAGTAATAATCCACGAACCAACTTTTCAAACAATTTGATTCCATTCAATCAGTAAAATACATTACTGATTTAACATCTTGCATAAACAGTTTGCTGGTGTAAGCAATACTGCTTATTATCTGTGTAACAATTATAAAGTTTGCTTCCACTCTGTCAGGCAATTTTATATAAATAATTTATTTATATACCGCACATGCTTGTACACAATATGTTGTAACTGGTAACATCAGTTTATTTAACACTAGGTTTGAGCTGCTGATCTGCCACATTTGATTAGAAGAAACAACTCAAACAAGTAAACGCAAAGGGCCTCTGTTTAAATCCACTCAGCTCCAGAGATGGATTTCACTTATTAAAACCTGGTTTGTATTTTGAAGTGACCATTCAGCCAGCATGGGGGTCATTTGTTTGACCACTCAGCACTCACACGGCAGTGGGGGGCAGATAGCGAGTGACCCTGGTCCAGTTGGCGAAGGCGTCTGAGAGGAAGCTACTACTGAGGTGATAGCCGCTGCAATCGAGCTGGGGTGGGAGACAGTCATCGGCCACCATATGCCAGGAGTGACCCATGTCCACCGAGTACTGCAGCTGGACACTGTAGAGGGCGCTGTAGGTGCCACTGCAGCCCATGGCGATGTCGAACTGGAGGAATGTGGACGGTGTGACATGGAAGTCCCACGTCTCAGCATAGCGCATCCGGCCTGTGGAACATTCACTTCTGCATGTATACGTGGAAATGGTTGTAGGTCTCTACTGGTGGGCCTATTACTGTTGTCATAGCAGCGGGCCAGTCTCTACTGGTGGGCCAGTGAAAACCACAAGAACATTTCACAACGTACAATTCCAAAGAGAGAATCTTTACAGAGAGACCCTATATGAGTCTTTACAGACGGAGAGAGGCATACATTAAGATCTTTACAGAGAGACCCTATATGAGTCTTTACAGACGGAGAGAGGCATACATTAAGATCTGCACAATTTTACCTATCAGGCACTTTCATCCAAGCGACCAGCATATTTACATTCACTGCTCACTCCTGCAAGACAGCCCAGACAACTTCGATCATCAAGTTCTAATCCACTTTTAGTTCCCAGTGTTCCAAACAGCAGAACTAGAGATTTCTCAGTTGCTGCACCAACTCTGTGAAACTCATTTCCTTAACTAATCAGATAACTTTCATTTTACATATCCAAGGTGTGTTTAGTTTACCTGGTAGAGGCTTTCATCAACGTGTCACGTTGATTTCATCAGTACCTATGACGCTTGATGACGTCATCATACACGTGAGGCAGTTCATAATTGCCCTCGTCTCTGTTGATGGGTGTTCTAGTTTTTCTGATCCAGACGGCTTCCTTGATGTGCTGGATTCTTCGGTTGGGTTCCTTGTCTACAATGTTCACTCCCTCCCAGTCAATGATGTGGTTTTCAGTTGTCGCATGGTCTGTAAGGGCGGATTTATTGATGGTAGACATCAATCTTTTTTTCCCACTCCTTGTGTATTTCTCTTTTTTCGTGTTGTCTACATCCTTTCTGTGTTCCTCCAGTCGTGTTTTTAGTAGTCTTCCTGTCTCCCCAATGTACTCAGCACCACAGTTCTTGCATGGTATTTGGTACACCAGTTCACCCTGTTTTTCTAGCTCTACTTTGTCCTTGGGATGTACCAACAAGCGCCTGAGGGTGGGGTACTGATGAAATCAACGTGACATGTTGATGAAAGCCTCTACCAGGTAAACTAAACACACCTTGGATATGTAAAATGAAAGTTATCTGATTTGAAAATGAACTATCCTGAAGAATGTTCAGTTGGCAGCAAATATAGCAACATTTTGTTGTAAAAAAAACCAACCTGTTTAAATTCACGCATCCTCCATAGCTCATCAGCACACCGACCCAACTGTTTACGAAAGGAATTAGATCTTTACAAAGGGAGCAAACATGGATCTTTACAAAGGGAGCAAACATGGATCTTTACAGAGGGAGCATACATGGATCTTTACAGAGGGAGCATACATAAATCTGCATCGCCCTGTTTCTACTATAGGAGTATACCAGCACCACCCCCCAGAACCTACCTCTTCATGTCCTTACAATTAAGGCAACACGGACTTACCTGCGTTCTTGCTGAACTCCAGTGCATTGCCAAGGGAACTGCATGTGATCTTGGGTATGGCATTCATCGCCATGTACCAGACATTGGCGTTCATGGGGTTGAAGTTCTCCTGGAAGCGCTTAATGTTTGTGTCATTGACAGCAATGATGACATCATCGATGGCCCATTCAGCTCTTGTGCTGCCTTCAAGACACAGATGCACATGGGCATAGGCAGTAGTATATCAGTTTAGAGATACGTAGAATATGGTAGGATTTCTTTCATGAGCACATTTGACATAACACATTGCCTTTTCTTACAATTTTCAGGAGAGATCAATTTTGTAACCTGATCATAGTTTGTACAACGAAAACAAGTGACAATGAAGCAACATGAATTTGACAAAACATCATCTAGAAAATAACCCTCTTACGCATCTCGCCAATCTCATTTCACTGAGAGATCGAGCCAGGCTTTGTCTGTTTGCTGTTTGATCTTACAGAACCAGACATACTCTGCCAGGCTCAGTTTACTACAAGCCTTTACCTTTCGGTCTTTACCATTTGGTCTACATATTTGCTACATACCTTTACCTATTTGTCTTCACCTTTTTGGTATGTTTGTTTACCTTTTGAAAGCAGACAAGTGTTACCTGGTGAAATGATGGGCTGCCACCATCTGATGACTGCAGACGGTTTCTTGGCAGCAGGTGGCAGCTCCAAGGTGACTGTCTGGGGTTCATCACTCAATGTTTCTGGGTCTAAGATGCGTAGGATGTGCCACATGATGCCATTGTCTGTCGAGAAGTCGACTATGACCCCCTCGTTGCGACCAGTTGGCTTGCGACATGTCCGCCAGTCCTTTGAACTGCCGATCTTGATGACAAACTGAACTATCCTGCAATGTGACAGATATCTCTCTCTTGGCTTCCTATTTCACTCACACACAGACAGTCGCTACAATAGCAAATTATACAATAAACGAATACCCTACTGTTTTCAATAGATGAGCAGTGCATGAATGTGAAGGCATGGGTGCTTGTCTATTAGTATCTAGGCAAGTACGGTAAGTAGTAACATTTGCTCTGGATTTGAATAATTACTCAGCAAAGTCCTAGGATATTGCACTGAGGGTTTATTTAAGAGTGTCCTTCTCTAGATTTGGTGAGTCCATCACAGATTTTTTCCATTTCCCTGCTTGGGATCTTTTACTTCCCCTGGCATAGACACCAGGTAGAAGGGACCAGCCGCTTTTACTGTCTCTTTTGAAAGACACAGGCAATGTGGGGTGAATGCAGTTGCCCAAGTTTCGACACAGCGGAGACGAAATCGAACCACCGTCCTCTCGATCGACAAGCGGGTGCTCTAACCATTACACTACCGCTTCCCACTATTGTTTACATGGAAATGTGTGCAGCTGGTTTTGTGCATGCGCAGCACTGTTAACTACAGAAAATGGCATCAAGTGATTGTTCTGATACCAATTTTTATGTAATTGTATGCCTTCACTCTTGAAAACCTTGTGTTTTAACACTTTGGCTTATTAATGTGTTATAAAAAGTACATGTTTTATACTATTCTAATCTGTAATTTATTTGCTGTACTTTGCATGATAGTATAAAAGTGTGCGAGCGTGCGCACACACACACACACAAACACACAAACCCAATACATACCTAGCAAACATCTGACATTTTACACCCATCTCACCCACATTCCAACAAATGACACAAATTTGATACATATCTGACACACATGCGTGCGATACACATTTAACACACATCCAATACACACATGCCACACCTCTGATACACATTCAACACTCATCTGACAAACAAATGACACACACTGATACATATCTGATCCACATGTGATACACATTTAACACACGACACACTTCTGATGCACATCTAACACACATATATTTAATAGATATCATACATACGACTGACACATGATTCACATTCAATACTCACAGAACATACATCTGGTACACATCTGATACACACCCGATACATATCTGATACACACCTGATGTTGGTGGTGTTGAGAGCCACCGTCCTCACTTCCCTGGTGCCACTGCCGCTGAAGTACATTGAGTTTCCGGTTCCCAACATTCCACACCCCGTGCCAAGGGCGCCTCCCAGGATACGCTCCCACATCTCACTGGGGTTATTCATGTTGTCAAACCTGTCAATCATTCCTGGCAGCTCCTGTGACGACGTCAAACACCGCTCCCCTGTGGTGACACACACAGTCATTCTTCAAATGACAATGACACAAGTGAGGAGACTACTATTTCATCATGATATTAAAACTCCTCCACAATTGACTTCTAACACTCAATTGACTTCCAACACTCAACTGACTTCCAACACTCAACTGACTTCCAACACTCAATTGACTTCCAACAATCAAGTGGTTTTTTATATTTTTTATAATAAAGTAATTTGTTGGAAAATAAATTACTGATTGATTGCTTCAGCGCATCACAAATCAGGTTCACTGATGTTCAAATATGTAAAGTGTGACTTGTCTACATAATATTCGCAGTCAGTTTAACAAAATAGTGCATACTTTTGCTAAAATCGTAGAAATAATTGACACTGATCATTAGATTGGGTAAATAAAGCGAAAGTGTAAATGTTTTCTAAAACCAGACAACTTTTGTCCTTTTCCCCCGAACCTCATAAACATATTTTTATAGTTTGTCCGATGATTTCATCAAAACTAAGTAAAAAATTTGCACAAATGAGCTAAGATGTTGTAGTTAATACTAGATCGGTTTGATTTTTTTCAAAATGATTCTGAAATACAATTGAGGAAGGATCTTTAACATAGTTACACAACTGAGGAAGGAGTGACCAATGATAAATTTCCACAGTGTACACAAATTAGAGTTATTCACAGGGGTGTTTTAAAAAAATTATAACATTGCTAATAATTATCGCACAAATGTGACTGAGGTATCATTTTGTTGCTAAAAACCTCTTTATTATAATAAAAACTACAGCACATTACCTCATTATGGGGATATTACTTTTTATATTTTATATTTTCATCCTGCTACTAGATAATTACTGAGTGGTGTATGTCCTTATGTCCAATTAGAAAAAATATAGCCACACATATTAGCTACACAATAAAACAAGAATGAGTCAAATATGTTGAGAACTTTTATTTTTATGATTTTTTCCAACACTGGACTATGCCGATTCAGACAGGCCCATCGGTCCCGCGTCATTTACTGTGGTAGTGCGGCTGTCAAAGCCAGTGGAAATTGCGATGGCAACTTGCTAATATTTACCTCAATAAAGCCTGCAACACCGTTCTAACTGTCTGAACTAGTATAGTGTGATTCACTAATGCTGTCATTCAATTTGCTGAAATACTGATGTGGAATCTTGAAATAATCCGGCCTAATGTGAACTGACATAGAACGAAGTGAGAAAACAAAATGGTGGATTAGTAAATACAGCTGTAAAAAGCTTAGACGGTCCAGACGACACATGTTGTAACAACGATTTCTCATTCACTGCCTATAGTCCGCTCGCTCATTCACATGTATTCGAATAGGCCAATCATAGAGCTTTCCAAAGGAGTTACATATTTAGATACTATGAATGGAAACGTAAGTTTATTCTGTGGAGTGTAATAAAAGCAGCCAAATATGGACACCAACTATGTGACGTGTTTTGTAAGGTAGATCGTCATTAGCTGTCATCAGCTATGCTCATGAATAAATATGAATCAGAACAAAGAGTGATTCAGCTTTCCAATTATATCATTTGTTCCTGTGTGAGGTACTGGTGACGGAAATGAAAATTGTTCCTACAGAGTGATATCAAAATCGGCCGGAACGCTTTTCGCACTGATTGTGCGGGCCGAATTCGACCCAGTGGTAACTCCCAGGGTTAACATAGTCACACAATTGCAGAATTCTTGCAAGAAACTCATGAAAGGAAACATTACAAAGCTACTTTAAAAAATGTTCTATTCTGTTGACATCAGCCAGTTGCCATGGTTACAGCCACCCACCTGTATATCCAGGGTCGCAGGAACACGCTCCCTGTAGACAAACCCCATGTCCACTACACATTTCTGGACATGGTGGGCCGATGTAGACGTCATCCAGGGCAAAGTTGTAGACAGGCCCCCCTTCCTGCCACCAGCGGAAGTTGACTCGTCTACAGTAAGCCATGCATCAAGTACTAGTAATTATATAATAATAATACGATTATTTTTTCAACATAAAGAGAATATACAATGTTTGTGGTACATAAAAATACTTATTATGCCAGAAAAAGGGGTATACTAAAGAAAGTTGTAGTTATATACCACTGCACAGTTTTCTACTAATAATACATGGGATACAATGAAATGTTTGACAATACAATGTAGTCTTCACATTAGTGTTTGATATGGTACGAAACACTGTTACCACAGACAAGCACTGGCATTACTAGTAAATATTGAAAAGCAGAACATCATAGTACAATCATAAATTAATTTGGACATTTCCCAGGCCAAAAATCAAAGTGCATATTAGAAGTTGATAAACAAATTTTTCACAGTTTTTGTTAACCTGATGCACCCTGAACACTGAAATTTCGGTGTTGGGAAGTAGTGTTCATATTGATCGCCATGTGGCGCCACGTGCGTTCGCTTTGGTTATGCTGTTGGTGCCCGGATGAAGACAACACATGTGCGGACGTTTTTGAGCCGTTTCTCGAATCGATCCGTCAATTATTAGTATTTTTGCGAATGTTTTGAAAGTGACCGATATCTCGTCAACGTTTTACGATTCATGGTTATGATGACTATGAGTGGGCATTGCATCTGTTGGGTTTTACATCCGATAATTCGGATGTAAATGACATTAGTAGCGGACAAGACAACGACATCGATGTGTCAATGATGTGTTTTTACTGTATTCATTGTCTTTTGACGTAACATTTGACTCGCATTTGCAGAATTACTGCATTTATATTCCTTGAATTTTTCTTTTCTTTTCCATAAGTTATTATACTACAATACATGGTGTGCTCTGATATATATGTCAGTAGATTACATGTACCTATGAAACATTCATTATTATGCATTTTGTGAACAGTTTTGTGTGCTTTATATGTATATATGCGATCAACCAAAATCATAGTACTTGCATGCTAATTGTAATATTTCACAGGTAAATGCAGATATCTTTATAATTTCTCTTGCTGCTCATAGAGGACATGTAGGCCTACCTTGCAGTACCAAAAAAGCCGCATCATATTGTGCTTTATTTTGTCCATGAGTGACAAAATAAAACTAGATTTCGTATTTAATTTTTCACTTTGCGATTGTTTACATATGCTAATTATATGCTAATTAGCCACAGTTAATCATAACATTGATAGTGTTATTACCATTGGTAAGATAAATATTCTGTGATTCAGAATATGTATATATTGTAAGGGGTTTGATGAAGACTTTACATGTTTAACAAGATTTGCCATCCAAGCCAAAGGCCCAGATGGCAAGTGGACAAGGAAGCCATTGGCTTATCGAGAGTCCAACAATGTTCATCTACTTATAGCCTGCCCTCCTGAGATATGTGTCAACCTTGTTTTTAAACATATTCACGCTGCTAGCAGTTACACAATCTGTAGACAATTTGTTCCATTCATTTATTGTCCTCTGTGAGAACGAGTGCTTCCTGATGTCCAATCTACATTGATCCTTTACTAATTTTACCTCATGTCCTCTAGTTCTGCTATCCTTCTTGAGTGAGAAAAACATATTTCTATCAATATTTTCATACCCATTCAATATCTTAAAAACTTCAATCTGATCTCTTCTTAACCTCCTTGTCTCTAGAGTTGTTAAACCACATTCTTTCAAGCGTTCTTCATAACTAAGGTCTCTCAGTTCTGGAATCATTTTAGTTGCTCTCCTTTGTATGCGTTCAAGCGTATCTATATCCTTCTTACGATATGGTCTCCATGCTTGTATACAGTATTCTAAATGAGGTCTAACTATTGCTTTATAAAGAGGTATAATTAACTTTTTTCCCTTGTATGTTATGTTTCTTCTAATCAATCCAAGAATTTGATTACCCTTTGAAGCTGCAATACCACACTGCTCTGAAACTTTCATATCAGCGCTTATTGTAACTCCTAAGTCCTTTTCTTTTACAGTAGTACCCAGAACAGTATCTCCCATTTTATAGTTTACATTCAAGTTCCCATGTCCTGTATGTAGGCATTTACATTTCCCAAAATTGAACATCTGCCATTTCTCAGACCATTTCACTAATCTGTCTAGATCGTTTTGTAAATGTTGTTTATCACCATCAGTATTAACCTTTCTAAACAGTTTTGTGTCATCCGCAAATTTCAGTACGTTACTTGTTATACTGTCGTCCAAGTCATTGATATAAATTAAGAATAATATAGGTCCTAATACTGATCCTTGAGGTACCCCACTCAAAACCGATTTCCAATTTGAAACTTCTCCATCTACTACAACTCGTTGTCTTCTGTCAGTCAGCCATTGTTCTATCCAGTCAGTTATGCTATCCCCGATACCATGGGCTTTTAATTTAAGTAGTAATCTTTGATGTGGCACTTTGTCAAAAGCTTTCTGAAAATCTAAGTAGATAATATCTACTGGCGATCCCACGTCTATCCACTTAGTGATTTCTTCCAAAAAACATAACATATTTGTTAAGCATGACCTCGCTTTAAGGAATCCATGTTGAGATGAATTTAATAATTTATGCTTAACGAGGAATTCCACCATATGGTCTTTAATTAACCTTTCTAATAATTTACAAATCACTGACGTTAAACTCACTGGTCTGTAATTCTCTGACTTATTTCTCGAACCCTTTTTAAATAATGGTATGATGTTTGCTTCTTTCCATTCAAACGGAACAACTCCCTCTTTTAATGACAAGTTGAATACTCTTGCAAGTGGTATACTGATTTGTTCTACTGTTTCCATTAGTAATTTTGGAGGAATCCCATCCACTCCCGGTGATTTGTTATCCTTCATTGCCTTTATTTTCTTAGCTACCAATTCTGGAGTTACAACTAACGGACCTAAATAGTCAGATTTAGCCCCCTGAAATTTAGCATCAGCAACTGGTAATGAACTAATATCTTCTTTGGTAAACACTGAACTGAAGTAACCATTTAGGTCTTCCGCCATTAAAAACCCCTGTGATATTATATTTCCAGCACTGTCTTCTAGAGGTCCAACCTTGTCTTGTACGTTTTGTTTACTCCTGACATATGCATAAAAACTCTTGCTGTCATTTTTTATGTTACATGCTAGTTTTTGCTCATAGCTTCTTTTAGACTGTCTGATTTCAGTTGTAGCTGCATTAAGTGCCTCTTTGTATTTTGCATAGTCTTCGTCCTTTCTGGTACGCCTATAAACCCTCCACATAGTTTGTTTTAGCATTATTTTTCTAATAGCCTCTTTTGACAAGTGTTTCTTTCTACACCGTTTTCCTTGTTTTTGGAAGGGAACAAATTTATCGATGATACTCTCAATTTCATATTTTAGAATATTCCAACATTCAATTGCGGTCTTATTCATCAGCATGTTATTCCAATCTAGCTTTGCTAAGTATTTTCTCATATCTTTGTAGTTACCTTTGTGGAAGTTTCTCTTGTACGTTTTCTTATTTTTACTTTCTGATTTTACATTGATGTCAAAATGTATTTGATTATGGTCACTATTACCCAATGGTTCAAATATTTTTACATTGTCCACTAATTCTTTTTGTGATGACAAAACTATATCTAATACATTTTCTCCCCTGGTTGGTTCTAGTACGTGCTGAGTAAGAAAGCTATCCTGGATTAAAAATAGAAATTGTTGGTCCTCAATCCCTGTGCTCTCTAGAGAATTCCATTGTATGTGTCCATGGTTAAAATCTCCCATTATGATACATTCCCCTTTACTAACTTCCTTTATAGCGTTTTTTATTTTTGTGTTGTCCTCTTCGTTTATGTTTGGACTTTGGTAAACTAATCCAATAGTTAATTTTGAATTTCCTGAAACAATTTTGCACCAAACAGCTTCATTGCAATCTGCTTCCCTTTCTAGTTTTATTTCATAAGCCTGAATAGATTCTTTAACATATAAAATAACTCCCCCGCCCCTTCTTCCTATTCGATCTTTCCTAAACATTACATATCCTGTCAGTCCTAATTCAGCATCTGTTATATCTATGTTGGCCCATGATTCAGTTATACCAATTATGTGAGGGTCAATATCTTGTACCATAATGTTTAATTCGTTTTTCTTATTTACTATGCTCCTTGCATTTAAACATACGCATCTATAACCTTTTTCAGAGATGTTTTTCAGATGATTTGATATTGGTTTATCTGTGCTAGTGGCCTCTTGTTCTGCTTGAGACACCTCTAGGTAACCCCCCTGCACTTCTAGTTTAAAGAATGTTTACTTCCAAAAATATTTGTCATTGTACCCAAGTCACTATCTACTGCTGCTGAAAGTTTGTCCACGAATACTGCCGCCCCCTTTCCACTTAAATGAAGCCCATCCTTCATGTACATATCAGCCCTCCCAACAAAACTTCCCCATAAATCCACCTTACACTGTTACAGTGCATTTCATAATCCCATGGGTTGAAACAAAATCAACTCCCCCAGAAATTCAGGGCTTATTAGGTTAACAAATTGTTAACATATTTTGTAAAAAAAAATTTAACAAATGCATAAAGTGTTGGCACCATTATAGTACTGGCTGGCAGTAAGTTCCAGCACCATTGTAGTACTGGCTGGCAGTGAGTTCCAGCACCATTGTAGTACTGGCTGGCAGTGAGTTCCAGCACCATTGTAGTACTGGCTGGCAGTAAGTTCCAGCACCATTGTAGTACTGGCTGGCAGTGAGTTCCAGCACCATTGTAGGACTGGCTGGCAGTGAGTTCCAGCACCATTGTAGTACTGGCTGGCAGTGAGTTCCAGCACCATTGTAGCACTGGCTGGCAGTGAGTTCCAGCACCATTGTAGTACTGGCTGGCAGTGAGTTCCAGCACCATTATAGTACTGGCTGGCAGTGAGTTCCAGCACCATTATAGTACTGGCTGGCAGTGAGTTCCAGCACCATTGTAGTACTGGCTGGCAGTGAGTTCCAGCACCATTGTAGTACTGGCTGGCAGTGAGTTCCAGCACCATTATAGTACTGGCTGGCAGTGAGTTCCTGCACCATTGTAGTACTGGCTGGCAGTGAGTTCCTGCACCATTATAGTACTGGCTGGCAGTGAGTTCCAGCACCATTGTAGTACTGGCTGGCAGTGAGTTCCAGCACCATTGTAGTACTGGCTGGCAGTGAGTTCCAGCACCATTATAGTACTGGCTGGCAGTGAGTTCCTGCACCATTGTAGTACTGGCTGGCAGTGAGTTCCTGCACCATTGTAGTACTGGCTGGCAGTGAGTTCCTGCACCATTATAGTACTGGCTGGCAGTGAGTTCCTGCACCATTATAGTACTGGCTGGCAGTGAGTTCCTGCACCATTGTAGTACTGGCTGGCAGTGAGTTCCTGCACCATTGTAGTACTGGCTGGCAGTGAGTTCCTGCACTTTGCACCATAATTTGATTAAACATCGCAACTTAATAGTTGTATGGATACATTGACGTACATATTGATTTTGTACTTGCGAAAGATGCAAAACAGCATGCTTCTTGAAAAGGCACTGGACATTGGCAAGTATTGGCTGATCGTTTTATGTTTTATACATAAATTTTTTTCTCAAATGTACTAGGTCTTGAAATGTAAGTACTCTACATCTATTAAATAACATGTTAGTGTGTACTAGGTCTTGAAATGTAAGTACTCTACATCTATAAATAGCATGTTAGTGTGTACTAGGTCTTGAAATGTAAGTACTCTACATCTATTAAATAACATATTAGTGTGTACTAGGTCTTGAAATGTAAGTACTCTACATCTATTAAATAGCATGTTAGTGTGTATTAGGTCTTGAAATGTAAGTACTCTACATCTATTAAATAACATATTAGTGTGTACTAGGTCTTGAAATGTAAGTACTCTACATCTATTAAATAACATGTTAGTGTGTACTAGGTCTTGAAATGTAAGTACTCTACATCTATTAAATAGCATGTTAGTGTGTACTAGGTCTTGAAATGTAAGTACTCTACATCTATTAAATAACATGTTACTGTGTACTAGGTCTTGAAATGTAAGTACTCTACATCTATTAAATAACATGTTAGTGTGTACTAGGTCTTGAAATGTAAGTACTCTAACATCTATTAAATAGCATGTTAGTGTGTACTAGGTCTTGAAATGTAAGTACTCTACATCTATTAAATAACATGTTAGTGTGTACTAGGTCTTGAAATGTAAGTACTCTACATCTATTAAATAACACATTAGTGTGTACTAGGTCTTGAAATGTAAGTACTCTACATCTATTAAATAACACATTAGTGTGTACTAGGTCTTGAAATGTAAGTACTCTACATCTATTAAATAACACATTAGTGTGATGAAGGCTATCAACATCACATCAGTCTGATCACTCTCTTCTGTAACACTGTAACACAGTGTTACAGCATTTCACAAAATTCCACAGCAGTTACACAATATTGGTAAGAACAGTGTGTAATATAAGGTAAGCAAGCTTGTAGTTCCCAGGACTTGAATTGCGCTGTATATCACTCCAGCTACATTAGACAGGTCGGTCTCGTCACTATTTATTTGATCTTTCCAAGTCAGTTTGTCATCAATCAAAACTCCAAGGAATTTGGTCTTACTGACCCTAATAATTTGGTCATTGTGAATTTATATATCCAGATCAGTTTATTCTGTGGTTACCAGACCATATAATTTGTTTTGGTACATTCAATGACAACTTATTTACTGTGAACCATGTATACAGTTTATCAAGTTCACAGTTTACTACACATCAGGGTACAAAATACTGGTGTCATCTGCAAACAGAACAAATTTAAGGAGTTGCGATCCATTACAAATATCATTAATATAGAAAAATAAATAGTTTATGCCCTAGCATAAATCAGATGAACATTCACCTATTTTGACAAACTGCTTTCTGTCACATAGGTATCTTCTGACCCATTTCTATGCCACATCACAAACTCCATAGGAATTGAGTGTTTCTATTAGTATTGAGTGTTTCTATGAGTCATTGGTGCAGAGAATGTGTAATTCATTCAAACTTCCTCCTCTATTTATTTAGCCCATCGCGAATCAGGTTTGTTGATGTTCCAATCTCTAGTGTGTGAATAGCTAATAATAATACGCGCAGTCGTTTTAATAATAACTTGCTAAAATCATCGAAAGAATTGACTTTGATTGTTAGATCGAGTAACTTGAAAGTGTGAACACCTATGCTATAGTATATACAGCCAGACCATTTTTACTCCTTTTGACAAGACCCGGTCAAAAATAATGCAATAGTTTGTGCGATGATTTCATCAAAACTGAAGTGAGCATGTAGTGGATACTATGTAGTGGATACTATGTAGTGGATACTATGTAGTGGATACTATGTAGGTTCAACTTTTTACAAAATAAATCTGAAACAAGACAAGCAAAATAATTTAATTAATTAGGGGTATGCTTTGGCACATCATCATATATTACATATTTTATTACGCGTATGCTCGTGTTTTGATATGCATGCGGCACCACAGCTTAGAACCAGTGATATAGCGAAAAGTTAAACACGGCTAGATTTCATTAGGTGACCGTGACGCCACTTACCCATTAATGATCTTGTCATTCAGTGGGATCACCACCAGCCGCCACTCCCCGTAGGTGCCCGTGTAGTATATGCTACCCTCGCTGTAGCGTCCACTGCACTGGTCATCTATGTAGCACGGCTTGTTGACCAGTGTCCAGGTGAGTCCAGCATCGTGCGAGTATTGGAGTAGTACAGGGTGATGAAAGGTGAAGGCCTTACTACACCCCACATTGATCTGTAATCACGAGGGTATTGAAACCCCACATTGATCTGTAATCACGAGGGTATTGAAACCCCACATTGATCTGTAATCACGAGGGTATTGAAACCCCACATTGATCTGTAATCATGGGGGTATTGAAACCCCACAGTGATCTGTAATCACGAGGGTATTGAAACTCACGAACACACACAAATCAAACACAAACAGTCAGGTCAGCTACCCAATATAATCAACCCGACATTGCAGCATTCATTATCATGGTTGCTGGGAAATTTCCTTAAGCAATCAATGCAAACCTCATGGCTGATTTTTTATCGGTACTAAGATAAGTTTGGTGACCTAAATTGTGAAACTGTACTTGACAATGTTTGCATGGATATAACTGTCTGAAGGTGACATTTTTTGCAGATCAGTTGACTAATTTCCTACACCCATATACTTCCTGCACCCAAACTAATCATTTGATCCAACTGAGATGTTTCCCTGTCTTCACAGATACATACAAACGCAGTTGTTGTGCCACAACTAGGGTGGCTTTGTGGTTAGAATATCAGACTCTCAAACAAGAAAAAACGGTTTTGAATCGTTGTGCTGCCATTTCGAAGATTGTGCAATTCTGTTCACTCCACGTTGCTTTAGTTCACTCATCTGCATAAATGAGTATCTGGCTACAGATAGAGGTGGATATGCGAATGAATAGTCTTCGCACTGTAATTGCAGCATGGCTGAATGCTTCCCAGAGAAGTTGAGTTGGTGTTGGAATGAACAGGTCTGCCAGGGGGCAAAGTGTAAAGCACTCTGAACAGTCCTACAGACTGGATACCGTGCTATATAAGACATACATGTTAAGTCTTCTGGATTCGCTGGGAGACTCATAGAAATCTATCAAATCTCCTGTTCTCCCGGATGGGAGAACAAATCTCCCAGATTTCTGATGAAACCAAAAATACTTTTGTATGGGTTAACAAAAGATCATCAATATGATCCAAAAGATATAAAAAAGGAGTTCATAAAAAAATGTCTCCATCACCCAGGACGGAAAACAAAAAAGAAAATGCTTCAGTTTTAGCCCTGCCAGTGAATATTAAGTGTAATCAAATACATAGGCTACTGCCTGTAAGGTAGGGTTTTTTTTCATGCCGTAATATATTTCAGGAATAGAAACAAATGTTGTATACCATCACAGTATTGTAACCATGTTATATATTTTATTAGTCCACAAAAAATGTGTCTACTGCCAAAATGTTTATTAACATGCAAGTGTACGATTTAATAGTACTGCAGAAATAGTCTGATTTACATGCAATTCTCGGATACCCTGAGATCCTCCAATTTACGTACAATTCTCCGATATCCCGAGCCAATTTAGGTATAATTCTCTGATATCCCAAGCCCCTCCAATTTACATACAATTCTCCGATATCCCAAGCCCCTCCAATTTACATACAATTCTCTGATATTCCAAGCCCCTCCAATTTACATATAATTCTCCGATATCCCAAGCCCCTCCAATTTACGTACAATCCTCCGATATCCCAAGCCCCTCCAATTTACATACAATTCTCTGATATCCCAAGCCCCTCCAATTTACATATAATTCTCCGATATCCCAAGCCCCTCCAATTTACGTACAATCCTCCGATATCCCAAGCCCCTCCAATTTACGTTTAAATCTCCTGAATTTCTTAAACTTAACATCTGTGTATAAGAACATACCTTTTTTCAACTGTTGTCTACCCTGGCATCTTCCAACAAGGAGGTATGGGAATGTTTGACAGCAAGGTATCCCCAACTCACCCTGAACTGTATAATGTCTCCGTTCTGTAGCTGCATGTCCTTGGTCATTGCAAACTTCTCGTTCTGTTGGTCAGCAAACATGAGAGTGTCGTCCAGCGACTGGCAATAGGGCGCATACATGCCCTCAGTTATGGTCAGCCAGATGTCTCCGTCCACACTCGGACTGTCTTGCTGTTTCAACAACACAAAACACTTCCTTGATAAATCTTTGGTTTCTGGTCAAATTCACACTTCTGAGATAAACTATAGCAATTTTAGCTATGTAAATGTTGAAGTAGTTCAAGACCCACTGAGCTGTTTACAATAGCAAGAAGTATTATATACTGTAAGACTTTGTTGTTGTTGGAAATTGAATTGATCTTATTGATCTAACAAAATTATTTATTGCAACAAAATGCAAGATGGGCCAGGTTTTGAGGCAGCCACGCAGAGAACAAGTGTACTGACCTGGAAGGTGTCCAGTAAGTTGGCCATGTCCTTGTACTTGGACAGAATGACCCCATCCACTGCCCACTGGTCAACGTTAGCCCCGGAGTGGGTGGGCTGCCACCAACGGAAGCGGGTGCTGTCTGACTTCGCCTTCTCAGGCAGTAAGATATGCACAAATCTGAAAGCAAGCACACTTCATTAGGAGGCTCCAAAATATTAAATCTATCAGAAATGTACTCTCTTTTAATGTCACATTTTCAAAGTTATACACACAAACACATATATACTAACATATACACATACTGGGTACATACAAAACAGACACATATATACGCATACAATATGTTTAGGTGTGTGCTGTATAACTGACACAGACAGTTATTTATGGTAACTAATAGTTTTTCTACAATATCGTATGGATTTCCGGTACTCAATATGGATTTTGAGAGAATACAGCCACATCATGTTTTAATACAATAGCAAGAAGCTGGCTGTGGTCAGTCTCTCAGACCTACCTCGGCTGGCAATGGTCAGTCCCTCAGACCTACCTCGGCTGGCAATGGTCAGTCCCTCAGACCTACCTCGGCTGGCTGTGGTTAGTCTCTCAGACCTACCTCGGCTGGCTGTGGTCAGTCTCTCAGACCTACCTCGGCTGGCTGTGGTCAGTCTCTCAGACCTACCTCGGCTGGCTGTGGTCAGTTTCTCAGACCTACCTCGGCTGGCAATGGTCAGTCCCTCAGACCTACCTCGGCTGGCTGTGGTCAGTCTCTCAGACCTACCTCGGCTGGCTGTGGTCAGTCTCTCAGACCTACCTCGGCTGGCTGTGGTCAGTCTCTCAGACCTACCTCGGCTGGCTGTGGTCAGTCTCTCAGACCTACCTCGGCTGGCAATGGTCAGTCCCTCAGACCTACCTCGGCTGGCTGTGGTCAGTCTCTCAGACCTACCTCGGCTGGCTGTGGTCAGTCTCTCAGACCTACCTCGGCTGGCTGTGGTCAGTCTCTCAGACCTACCTCGGCTGGCTGTGGTCAGTTTCTCAGACCTACCTCGGCTGGCAATGGTCAGTCCCTCAGACCTACCTCGGCTGGCTGTGGTCAGTTTCTCAGACCTACCTCGGCTGGCTGTGGTCAGTCTCTCAGACCTACCTCGGCTGGCTGTGGTCAGTCTCTCAGACCTACCTCGGCTGGCAATGGTCAGTCTCTCAGACCTACCTCAGCTGGCTGTGGTCAGTCTCTCAGACCTACCTCGGCTGGCAGTGGTCAGTCTCTCAGACCTACCTCGGCTGGCTGTGGTCAGTCTCCTGTAGTTCCTTCAGTAGATGCCAAGTAATGCCGCCATTGTTACTGTACTGCACAAGGATGTCCTCTTGGCGTTTCTCAATGCCATAACACCGGATGTTGCTGGCTCCTCCGACCCGTATGTAGAACTGCAGGAAGTCGATACTGAGCGTGTGCAGATCCTTACTCACTAGCTGCCGCGGCCCCGCCTGCACAGTGGGCACAGATCAGAATTTTACTTCCCAGTTCATAACATACAAATAAAGGGTAAGTAATTTTCAGACAGTGTCTACTTTTTACCCTGAAAAAAAATAGTGTATGACCAGAGAAAATGGAAACTGTAGACTACGACACTTCTGCTGTGCACATGCATAAAACTGCTTCCTCAACTGATTTAGCCTATCGCAAATCCAGTTCAATGGTGTCCAAATATGAATTTATGTGACAGCGGCGCATAAAGGATTTTATGCGAGATGACAAGGCAATGAAGGCGATTTGAGGTTAGACCTTTTATGGTAGAGAGAGTATTGGCCTAATTACTCGCTCACGCGTATGGATACACCAACCACGTGACCTAGAGCCAGCCTCACTCGATTTCCAAGTTAGCTTGTGTCGTTGTGAGACCTTTGCGCTGCAAATATTTCCGAATTTCTATTGTTACTGATTATTCGTTATCGCTGAATTTGTTGATTTTATTGCAAGATCAGTTTTGTTGTTCGGTTTATTCCGATGCGTTTGAAAAATCCCACCCTCCCTCCCTATTGTGTTAACAGTTGTTACCCAGTTTTATCTAATAAATCAAGTGGTGCATTATGTAGGGATGAACGAGCTAGCATGTTGCAGTGGATACTAGGTAGGTTTTTTTTCAAAATTAATTTGAAATTAGACTAGCAAAATTTTTTAATTGATTAAGTACATTTAAATTTATAGTTGCTGGTTGGAGGTATGCGCATGTATCAGTGCACACACGCATGCACACACACACACGCGCGTGCATGCATGCACACACGCACGCACACACACAAGCACACACGCACGCACACACACGCACGCACACACATGTGCACGCACGCGCACACACGCACGTGCACACACACGCACGCACACACATGCACAACGTGATTATATTAAACAATCAACACTATTTTATCAACTTGATGGGTAGATTGAAAGCAGAGGCAATGAACTGATGAATTACATGTACACAAATAATTAAAACAATAGAACAAAGATGCAACAGATCGACTCATGCGATGTATTTATTCATTTCACACATCTTTGAAATCAATAAATACATCGCAAGAGTCATGTGTCATAGATTGATATCAACAGTGGAAGTACATGAATACTTCCACAACATGTGCAGTGTGGTACCTTTGAGAAGTACAGTGACTCCCCAGAGAGTAAGATGCCACAGCCCTGATTGGCTCCTGCCACGTCCGCTCCAAGCACAGCCAGCCAATCAGACTCCAGCTTATGCATCATAGAGAAGTCTGTCTTGAGGTTGTTTGGCAGCTGTGTCTCTGGGGTGCAGGTGATGCCAGTATACCCTGAATCACATCTACAATACAATACAATACAGCTGTATCTATGTGGTGCAGGCAATGCCAGTATACCCTGAGTCACATCTACAATACAATACAATACAGCTGTATCTATGTGGTGCAGGCAATGCCAGTATACCCTGAGTCACATCTACAATACAATACAATACAGCTGTGTCTCTGGGGAACAGATGAGGCCAGTATACCCCGAGTCACATCTACAATACAATACAATACAACTGTGTCTCTGGGAAGCAGGTGATGCCAGTGTACCACGAGTCACACCTACAATACAATACAATACAACTGTGTCTCTGGGAAGCAGGTGATGCCAGTATACCATGAGTCAAACCTACAATACAATACAATACAGCTGTGTCTCTGGGAAGAAGATTATGCCAGTATGCCATGAGTCACACCTACAATACAATACAATACAACTGTGTCTCTGGGAAGCAGGTGATGCCAGTATACCATGAGTCACACCTACAATACAATGCTATGGTTGCTATGGTTATAAACTTTCTACAAATCACTAATGCAATTATTTACATACTAGCCGAGTTACTCAGCGTTGCACAGGACACAAAGGCAACCAATACAACAGCTTACGACTACTTGCACTACCTGGTGAAATATTGGTAGAGAAATGCCAATAACAACTTCACTTTCCAAAAATCACGTACAACTGCCAGTTTCATGAAGCGTTTGGTGGACGTTTGACGTAGATCACGTCAAAACACGCATAGCAGTGCCAACAACTGTACATACTATTGTTCAGTTACATAATCTGTACGTCAAACATCCACAAAAATTCCTTCATAATATTCCCACCCCGGGGGAATTTTACAACAACATCGCTACAAAATGTTAGCCCCGTCCATGCGAATCTGACGGAGATACAAGGAAACATACAGTCACAAACTACTTTATATAATAGAAGCAACTACACAGTATGTGTAATCGGGTATTGCAATGAGAGGTTAGTGGGGAAGTACCTGTCACACAATAAGTGTCATGTTGGTCAGACAACACATAAAGAACATACTTGCATATTCCCTCAACACATCTGCCGTGTCCAGTACACATCTGTGGACAGCTCTGGCCGATGTAGAGGTGAGCGATGGCCCAGTGGTCAGTGTCTGCCCACTCCGACTGGCGCCACTGGAACCTCGTGGCACTTGACCTACAGCACAACACAGACTGACCGTGACTGATCTAGACTGACCAAGACTAATTGAGACTGACCGGGACTGACTGACTCATTCATGAACCTGAGCAATGTAGCAGCCATTTGATGTTACGTTTTCCAGGGTTGACTGAATTACTTTGATTTTGTACTTGAGTAAAAGTAATTCACCTAAAAACTACTTGAGTAAAAGTAAAATTACTTTATAAAAAAGTACTTGAATAAAAAGTAAAACTACTTTTAGTACTTGAAGTAAAAGTAGAAGGAAAAGTACAATACTTAGAAATAACAACAAAATCATGAGTAATATTATATAAATTACACAACTTGCATCTGACAACTGTTTAGCAACCACTCTGCCTATAACAATGTGCACCCAGACAGCCTTAGCTGCCACCATTGAACACGGTGCTCACTTGGATGCTTGGAAAATTACATTATCTTTAATGAGAGCTCACAACATCTAATAATTTCAGTTTAATACAGAACTTAATTAATGATAAGGCACAATCTGTCTTTTTATCGACCTGTTCCACTGGGGTATGGGAGGAGTTAGATTGTACAACAGGATATGTATACGCAGGTGTGATTGTATCTGATTAGGTAGAGGGTCAGTCCAGTACTAGTAGTAGACTCTCAGGGAAACTGGTCAGAGGTAATACAACCTAGCACTGCCCATAGTAAAATTAACCGACATTTGATGACTAGCTGATGAAGCCATCTGGCTTGTGATCCCCCACCTTCTCATGTCTTCCCAGACAGCTCACACAACCATTTAAACAACACGCTTTAGCAGCTAGCTGTGTTGGTTACCTGGTACCAGCTGGGGCTAGAATTGATCAGAAGACAGACCAGTGCAACAGAGGAATGCTGTTGTTAATTGCAATTAAAAGTGACCTGTCAGGGCCCCTGTCCCTGTCCTTGATATTATTTATGGATCAACTTGAATAAGCCATTGCTGGGAAAAGATGCTGCCAAATGGCAGAGTATCAATTATTTACTGTTTAGTTCTGTAGAGTAATCATTATTATGAATTTATTAAACATCTCAATATGAATTTTATTCGTGAAAGTAAAATGCTGTATAATGCTGACGTAGGCCGGTAAGGCCGTTCCTGACAATGCCAATGGGCGAAAATTGGTTCTCGTTCTCGATCCACGATGCGCGTTCGCTCACGAATATCAGAATTGTGTCAGTGTATGGTGATTATCAATACATTGTCGAAATTGCAAATTTTAATATTTATAATACGTATTAGAAACTTACTGATTAATAGTTTATATGGTGCAACGGAGACATATGCATCGTGGTTGGAGATGGCGTTCAAGCGTTGTGGGTTCGAAGTGACATTTTATGTCAACGGCCTTGACCTGACCTATGCCAATATTTGGCAGACTTCGTTCACTGACGTAGATATAACACAGTGGTTGCATTGATTTCCTGAAGGGAGGTATGCATGCAAATATGATCGCAAACTGGCATGCGATTGAATGATATTAATAGCTTTTGGCCTGGCGACTATGAACAGTTTTTGTCGTTGACGGTGGAGCGCCACCGGCAGCAGCGGTTTTGCCAAAAAATTTAATGAAAATATATTGCGAAATAAATAAAAGTAACAGAGTAAAACGTTGCGTTACTTTAAATAAAACTACTTCGTTACAAGTAAAAGTATTTGGTAAAAATTCTACTTTGTTACATGCCAATTACTTGAAATAACTATTTAAGTATT
The DNA here is from genome assembly GCA_963662155.1 of Lamellibrachia columna. Taxonomy (NCBI): domain Eukaryota; kingdom Metazoa; phylum Annelida; class Polychaeta; order Sabellida; family Siboglinidae; genus Lamellibrachia; species Lamellibrachia columna. Next base: position 18,663,705 of record OY759275.1, read on the forward strand.
GCAACAAAGTACTTTTACTTCGTTACATGCCAACCCTGACGTTTTCATAGTTTTGTTTAATCATTAATTATTTCATATTAAAATTATCGAGACATTTATCAGCCGACTTTCATTGTCCCGATGATTCCAACATATGCACTCGCACACATACGCATGCATACACATATGCACTCACACACATACGCATGCACACACATACGCACTCACACACATACGCACTCACACACATACGCATGCACACACTGTGTCACACCTGCACACACATAAACACGCACACACACAAACACTCACACACACAAGCTAACATGTATACACACATGCACGCACACACACACACAAACGCACACACGGTAATGTGAGACCTGCTCACCAGGTGACATGTGGTAGTGCAATAAACACTCGTTTCCACGTGTGGTACTCGACCGCATGGAACACGCTCGCCGTGTGGTACTCGCCACATATCCGCGGCGGCCAGCATCCACTGCGCACAAGGTTCCAGGTCATGCCGTGGTCGACAGAGAACTCCAGATACAGTTGGTTGTTGCGGTCAGATGTGTACGGCTTGTCACAGCCCATGACGAGGTCAAACTGCAGGATAAAGGACGGTCCAATGTGCATCGGGTCCGTGATGATGTAGCGCAACTCTCCAGACTCATACGGCATTTTGAAACTAGAAACACATACATAGTTGACATCACATTAAAATTTTAGGGCAACACTTGTGGTCATCTTTGTAGCTAGATTCAATACCATTTGGGGCACAACTGATTTTTACTGTTAGGTAATTCCCTATAAAAGTCAGTGGATCATGTTATTTGATTTGATATTTGAGTAGTTCTTGTTTTAATGCTAGTTGTGGCCTCCAGTGCCACATCTCTTTCAAGTAAATGCTCAAATATACTGTAGTAATTTACACTTCATCAATGTTCAAGAACTATCATACCATGCACAGGTTTTTAATATAACTCGGCCGTTATCTGTTTATGAATATATATATATATATATATACATAGTGTAAATTACTACAGCATATATATATATATATATATACTGTATATATATATATATACTGTAATAATTTACACTTCATCAATGTTCAAGAACTATCCTGGCTACAAACCTTTGATCATTTACCATCATTGGACATGGACCTAAAGTACCAATGCTGCCACCTACCTGAGGGTGTGCTGGAGACCTGGTGTACCAGTGCTGCCACCTACCCGAGGATGTGCTGCAAACCTACCCAAGGGAGTGCTGGAGATCTGGTGTACTGGTGGTATCACCTACCTGAGGGTGTGCTGGAGACATGGTATGTCAGTGCTGCCACCTACCTGAGGGTGTGCTGGAGACCTGGTGTACTAGTGGTGAAACCTACCTGAGGGTGTGCTGGAGACCTGGTGTACTAGTGGTGAAACCTACCTGAGGGTGTGCTGGAGACCTGGTGTACTAGTGGTGAAACCTACCTGAGGGTGTGTTGGAGCCCACAATAATTTTCTGTGTGACCGAGGTGTATGTCGAGTGCAATGTTTGTCTCGTGTACATCAGTGAAGTCGAGATTGATGGTGTTGTACATGTATCCAGTGAGGGAGACGTCATCCACCGCCCAGACGTCCTGGCCGTAACCGGAATGAACCGGTTGCCACCAGCGGAAGCGGCAGGCGGGCAGTCTCGCCTGGGCTGGCAGGTGCACCGACACCATTCTGCAGAGGTTATCAACCACAAACTTTACCAAATTTGGTAACAAAGTAAACTGCTGTGTATTATTTCCGTGGACTTAATCTTTGATCTATGTAGGCTTGCTCTTTCATAACACAGACAAAATACCAATAATTACATTAGGTATTCAGTGACAGATATTAAGGTGGCTGGGGTGGCTATTATATGCTTGTTTTCAATTGACTAGTTTCAGTAAGCGTTTAAGATAAACTAACCATTTCTTCACAAATTGTAGTTAAAATACTACATAATACTCCAGATTAATAAAAGTAGAGCTTTTCATTTATTTGGTGATGTTTCATGATTAAAATTTTTTTTGTTGTAAATATGAAAAAATACCCACAAAATGCCATCTTATATAATTTTGAGAAAACCCCCAAACAAATAAATGACATACATATAAGTATGACAGTGTTGCTGATAATCCCACAAGTTATTTTAGTTAACATAAACAAATTACTGCAGGAACAGGAAAATTTTAGCAGAATTTTGAATGACAACCAAAAGTAAAAATTTTTTTTTTTAGATAACCCTGTGTGATTTTGCTCACGGATACATTCATTTCATATGCTGCGTTTCAGTATTATAAGTGTTGTAGTTTTTATAAAACATTCAATTAGGTAACATTTCCTGGTTGTTAGTGATAACAGAAATGTCAATATATATATATATAAAAAAATATATATATAAAAATGTGACAAATGTTGACTTGAATATATAATAAATATATATATAAAAATGTGACAAATGTTGACTTGTCGGTTTAGTTTAGTTACCCACCACGATGGCAGCACCCAGGGTAATGTAATGTAATTTAGAGAATATAGTTAGTGAACTATTATTGCTATGACTATTTGTCCCGTAATTAGTTTTATTTACTGTGTAGGTAGTTTGTCTTATTACTAATAATTCAGTTGTTTAAACATAAATTTTACCCTAGAGACAGGGGTCACGGGTGGTCAGTGGAAGGGGCCCTGCCCCAGTGGGCCAGGCATGATTCTACACTTAATGACAACATTGTTTTGGTAAGTTCGTAAATGATGTCTTCTACCTTATTAAGCAATGTTTTCAATTTATAATTGTATCATACTGTGTGATAGAGAATTGTCCATTTGTTTATGTCAAGGTATTTACTTTATCAGTTATAATTACTTAGTGGTGACTTTGATTACTAATGTGTGGAAGATCAGGAATAAGTGGTGTTGGACCTTAGGGAAGAATGCCCAACAGGGCTTAATGAGATTTTGACCACTTGCAGTCAGTAGCTGGTAAATGTACAGATCCCTGTAGAAAGTTAAGTTTTGATCATGTTTAGTGGTGCTACTGTTATAGTTAATATGTTATAAGATGTTATATACATGGTGCAAGCATAAATTGTGCATGTATATAGGTATTAGGTAACTGTCCCTACAGTTAATAAGATAACAGGTATTTTACAGACAATATTGTGAACAACACCAATGTGTTGGAACTATGGTATTTAACAGATGTTGATGTGTCATCTTACACTGGACACTATGATATGCAAATAGCTTACTTGTTCGGTTTGTATTTGTACAGGCGAACGCAAGTTCTGGCCCACTCCTGATTGTGGCCAGTCGTCTTTTCAGTCGTATTTTGAGTCGTCTTTATGATCTTGCTTAATATCATCTGTTCTTTCACCTTTTATGGTTGTTCTTAACGCTCTGGCTTTTGGTTGTATTTTGAACTGTTGGTTGACATTTTAAACTTTGACGAGGTACTGAAGTTAGATCAGTAGTGCAAATTGTGCAAGGACTGAGAAACTTAGTTTTGCATAATTTTAGTAGTTAAACTGTAATAAACGCAACTTTATCTGAAAACTTTATCTGAAAACTTTATCTTACAGTGGTCTATTCTTAATTTAGGCATAAGCTACGGTATTGTTGACAAAACATAATGGCCATTTCTAATATTGACATGCCCCCTTAATTTGCTGCCAAAATGGCCCTTGAATCTGTATTTGTAACACATACTACAATATCAGGTTACATCAGCCATCCGACAAACACGTGACTGGGCCACCAGGTCACAGAAAGGCAGAATAAACTAAGTTAGCTCTGCTATTTGCATGTTATGAGGAAAAAATCAACTGACACATTAGCTGTGCCGGTTAAGTTGGAACACACAATTGAAATGCAATGTGAAACTGTTTAGACAGGTGTTGTAATCTCAACAGGCTTGCTGCGATGTGAACGTATATTGACAGACATGAAATAAAACGATGTGAAATACTACTTAAACCTTCTCTGGTGTTAAGAAGACTCATTTAGACAAGTGACATACTGGGGCTCACTGAAGCCTTTTGGCGTCAACAGGCGTAGCATTGTCCACTTGACGTCTCCAGAACATGAGTACTGCAGTAGGACGAGTTCGTCCTCATCGTCCGGCAGAGCGCAGTCTCCTGTCTCTGACTCGCTGCCCACCCGCACACTGAACTGTAGATACCTACAGACAGAGGCATTCCGTCAAACAAGGTCAACATTTGAAGGTCCTTCGTCAATTTAATTTTTAGCTCGTCTCGTTTCAATCATTTTGTAAAAATTTGTACCTATCTAGGCTTGTCAGTTAAATGTGTTATATAATTTTGCTGAAATCATCGGACAAACTATTAAATTATTTTAGACCAGGTCCAGTAAAAATTCAGCAAAAATACAAAAGTGGTTCAACTCTACACACGTAACTTTCGCAAGTTACCAGATCTAATGATAAATACTTTTGATGATTTTAGCAAAAATACACTCTTTTATTAAACTGACTGCACATATTATTTAGAAACTGTTCACACATTACAAATCTGAACATCAACGAACCTGTATCGCGATGGGCTAAATAAATTGAAGGAGTCTTAACTGTAATTTTTTTAAAGGTACAAAGTCTGGTCGTTATATATATTATAAAGTATAAACTATATCAATTCTAACATCTAGACCACCCATATGTATTTTAATGAACCACAATTGTATAATATAATTTGACCACGATCTGTTTAATTTGAATGTTTTGACTAGAATGTCATGTTTACATTGCCTGCTTCAATGGCAAGGTTGATATTCATAGACAGATAACAGTCGAGCTATATTAAAACATGTGGTTCATTAAAACACATCTGATGTTAGAATAGATATAGTTTATACTATATAACATGATGTTATGATAAAGTGTACTTTTAGCATTACTTGATAGCAACGTATGGGTCAATTAATTCAATGAACACATTTAAATGAGACAAATAAGACAACATTCTTATATAAAAAATTGAACACTTTTAATAGTTGTTTTGCATTCTTTGCAATGTAATTTTTTTAGTAAACAATTTTTTTTTGAAAATATAAACAGCACCTACCGTGTCCCTGTTGTATTGAGGTCAATTGTCTGTAGCTCCCTGCGTCCGCCCTCGTGGAACACAACAGCCTTGCCACTTCCCACCACCCCACACAGGTAGCTCAAGCTCGCGCCCTTCACAACCGCAAAGTTGGACACGATCGAGCTGATTGAGAACATGTCGTCAATGAGCATCGAGGGGAAGTGGCCTTTTACCCGGTTACACGAGGGGCCCTCAAAGTCAAAGTTGCACCTGCATCAATAACAAAACATGTCTTCACTCCAATATTTACTAGCCAATGAAAGTGATTACATGTCGTCTAAATGCTATCTGTAATTCTTAGCAATTATCACTTACTCTCTCACTCGGTCACTCACTCACTTTGTGACTGGACACTCACTCCATATCTAGATATTCACTCAGAAGCCAGACTCGTGTAAGAGAAGTGACTTACACACATCCAGCATGCGTGCACGTCCCCCGTCCATTGCAGCCTCCATCACATGGCCCAATGTAGACTGCAAGCACATTAATTTTTATAGAATATTCCGTAGAGTTATTGTGGAGACATTTCTATACTATTCAGAAAAATTCTATAGAATATGTAGTATTGTATACAATATTGTACTAGGTTGTGTAAAACTCTGTAACATGCATTTGATAACATTCTATACATATCTATAGAAAACTGAAGTACACGTAAACTAATTCTATAGAATCTGTAGTTTTCCATACACAATTTTACCATACTCAAAAGAATTCTATAGAATACTTTTTATAGAATTCAAAAGATTTTTTGTTAAGAGAGTTGTGACCGCCATCTGTTTAATTTGAATGCTTTGGTCTGAACTCAATGTTTACGCTGCATGCAGATGGGATGTAATTTCACGGGTGTTAATGACACGCCCATTGTGTGATCTCGTGAATGCCTGAGCCCAATAAATGTTGTCACAGTTGTTGGAAATTGGTGACATCTGGACGTGAATTTATTGAATGGCAGGGTGGATATTCTTAAGCGGAAAACGTTTCAATTATTAAAAAAATGGTGGTCATTAAACCACATTGGGGCCATCCAGAAGTTAGGTTAAATATACTGTATTTGACCTAATAAGGGCACAGTGCGCTTGAAAACAACTGGGCCATGGAAAAATGTCCAGGAATCTGTTCTTATAAGCATACATCTAAATTCTCAAAACAGTGAGGTAACTGTTTAACAGTAGTGGTGTCATTTGGTGACTAAAGTAGAACTGAAAAGTGGTGCGACCTGTATGACACCTGTATGACACCCGTATGACACCCGTATAACACCTGTATAACACCTGTATAACACATGATGGTGACACTTTTCAGTTGTTCCACACTAGTCAAACTACAATTATGGATCCTGCTGATTAATATTAATATGTTATAATAAAAGTAATCAGACTTTGTACCTTTTATCATTTGACTGTCAGACTCACTCACCACTGTCAATTGCCCAATTGCCATCTTCGGCTGTAGCCAACTGACGCCAACGGAAACGGGTGTGTTTTGTGAGTGCTGCCATGGCAACAGGGACTGTATAGCGCTGCCATCTAGCGTGGAGGAAAGCCAGGCACAATTAACACAGAACATTAGAAGTCTGGCAAATACACATCAAATAAAAAATCCTTTCAACATATGTACGATAATCCAGTAGAACATACAATAACTGTGGTTATCTGGTTGTTTATTCACAAAATAAAAAGATTTTTGGGGGGAATTCATGATAAATTGTTTGAGTTTCCTTTCAGATCTATCAAGAATCTTGGCTCTTGACCAAACATTTTACAACGAATGGCTTGATTTTCCAACATATTTCAGATGCGTAATGTAGTACAACACAATGCATATATATATGCAATATAAAACACTTCTATTGCACTAAAATCCTCGGGAGACCCAAGCTCGGCAGCGCACCAAAATAAAAGGGGTTAAGCAGTTTCTAATCGATTAGCAATTCCAGTTGTAAACAGTTGGATTGATACAAAGACTAGCTATGGAGGATAAGCGAGTTTAACCTGGTAGGTTTTTAGTTGATAGCAAATTCTTATTATATTTCCTAGGGACTTAATGCTAACAGGGAGTGAATTCCAGAGTTATAATTTTAATTGTGTCTGTTTATTGAAATAAATAAAGATTCATTCATCTGATGATTAGTACATCGTACAGTGTCTGACTGAAAGAGCCCTAACAGTAGTAATGTCATAAAGTCATTTGCCACATCTCTACGGAAGGTTATTTCCCTAAGGTTATGTACATGCATATGTAGGGCCGTGGTCACTCACCCAGAGGACTGTGTTGCCCTGTAGAGGGAGGAGAGGGTCTGGAGGGATCCCTGACAGGAGCCAGGGAGACATCTCTCATGCAGGGGGAACCAGTTGACACCCAGATCAGTGGAGAACTCCAGGCTGACACTACGACATACACAGACACATACACAGTGGAACCTCTTTAATCTGGATGCAGATAATCTCGAAACACAAACACATGCACAGTGGACATCTGGACGCAGATAATCTCGAAACACAAACACATATATAGTGGAACCTCTTTAATCTGGACGCAGATAATTTCGAAACACATACACAGTGGAACCTCTTTAATCTGGTTGCAGATAATTTCGAAACACAAACACATACACAGTGGAACCTCTGTAATCTGGACGCAGATAATCTCGAAACACAAACACACATATAGTGGAACCTCATTAATCTGGACGCAGATAATCTGTAAACCTCGACATCCGGACATAATTTCATGGGAACAGAATTTCCAAACAATAATATTCACTGTTAATCCTGAAATCCGTGTCTCCTGATCCGAAAGTCCAGATCGAACACCACACCTTAATTTTACAAAAAAATTTAACTCAACAATCAGGAAATTCTGAATCAATAAACAATTATTTGCTTATTCATGGATATCATTAATGATAAGGTAAATACTATTCACCTCTTAAAAAATATGTTCAAGAGGTAATTGATTCTGTCATAGAATAAGAACAATATAAAGCGTAACATCTAGCGATGCCTTGTCCTTGTATTATGTAACTTGGGACAATCATAGAACAGACAAATGAAATCATTGCTAACAAGTGTACATAATAACTACAAAGGGTAATTCAACTGTTCATAGAAAGGGTAATAGAGGATTGAATTTCTAAACAAAATAAAAGTGTCACGAATCCTTCGGGGGGTCATAGATGAAACCCTGAAAGTGCCTGAGAAGCAGTGTCCCAGAAGAGTATAAGATACATTTATACATACATACGCTAGGTTGATTATAGTAAAATATCGGCAGGGACTGAGAGTCCACACGTACCTGCTGTTGATGCCAAATGGCCCACAGTGCAGGTTGAGGACAAACTGAACGTAGTGCTGCACGTCCCTCGGGACAGCCGGGTGGACCTGGACAGAGTCAACTGACCACACGTCATAGTTCTCACCCCCGTGACTCTTCTGCGTCCAGCACAGACGTGACCACCCCTTCCTCGCCCTCGGGGGTATGGGCACGGACACCTGCTTCACACCCTGCATAAGTAAGTTGATGTTACAACACCACAGTGGACAGTGGGGCTGACAGCACTGAGGGGTCTCGGTTGAAGTTATTTACATTTGGATGTAAAAGGTACATGTTATATACAGCGCATGATGTTTACGAACTGGGGCTATGTGAGTGAATGAAATTGCCTCGGGTTCAAATGGTAGCAAGATGATTCAGGGGGTGTCCTGTATATTTTGGTCAAATAAGTTTATAATCAGTTTAATGAAGAATTGATAATACAGGTCAATAACAATGACTGCATGACCCAATTACATTTACAACTACATTGTTTTCATAATTTACCATAACAGTTACAACTCATTGTGTAACGTATTACAGTTGATCATGAATACAATTGTAATTGAGCTGAAAAAGATTCTATTTATTTCAACTGTACCATGTCATTGGTTTGTGTGGTCAAGTTGAGCAGGCTGACCGTGTGACCGTGGTCATCCTCCGCATACACAAACACAATAGCCTGCTTTCCACTGGCCTTGGAGAAACAACTGCCATTGCCTGGAACAAACACATCACTTACACACTTCATTACATGACACAAACACACCACACGTCATTACACACTACAAACACATCACATACACACTTTGCCACTTACACATTCAGGCAACGCAACCTGACCTGCTGTGAAGTGGAATCGCAGGTTGCCCGCGTCCTTGAGACTGAGGTAGGACGAGCAAAGGAGACGCACTTTGTCCTTGCCTGACATCACCATGGTGACACCTTGGTCCAATACACCACAGTTGTTGCCATGGTGACCACCATATATTTGCCAGCTGGAAGCAAACATGATCACTAGTTATTCTCACAGTGTAGTTCTTGACATAATTAAGGTTAGCTTTGGCTATGAATTGATGCAAAACTAATTGCATATGATTCTACCATAAGCTATTACAAAGGCTACCCATAATAGCGCATTTTAAATCACATTGGCAGTTAGAATGTCAGACTGTCAATCAAGAGCACTAGGATTCAAGTACACCTGTGGCCATTTCGAAGCTTAGACAAGGTCCACTTGACTTCTGCTGACATTCCGTGTTTACCATCAACATGAATGCGGATGTGACTTGGGCACTAATTGGCCAAGTGATGACTTCAGTCTTAATTTCTCAAAGATATCATCACATGACTGTTTAATAAGATGTGTTGCAACGGTTGCTCTGTGTGATCTCTGACGTGGGATACAACTATAGAAGTTAGGTTGTCTTTTAGGGATAGGCTATTCCCTAGTAACCAGTCATGGAAAGCGTCACTCACCCTTCCTCCTTCTCATCAAACGTCTCCTCCATGATGGGTTGCACTCCTTTAATATCCAAATTAATGTCACGAGTTGTCACGTAATTGTAGTCTTGATTACTGTTCACAAATACCATGGCATTTGTGTCTGAGCGGCATTTGTGCTACAAAATAACATTCATATAATAAATTAAACAATAAAATATTTTCTTAAAGAGAACATGTTAATGTTTTAAAAAAAAAATTAATGGCTAAGAAGATTTGATTGTATATTTTCCCTAAGCTTAAAATATGCTTGTCTTGAATTGATTAGTTTCAGTAGAAGTTTTTAAGATAAATTAACCATTTCTTCATATATGTTGTAGTTGAAATACTATATAATATACCAGATTAAAAAAGTTTGGAGTTTTTCATTTATTTGGTTATGTTACAAGGTTTTAAAATTTTTGTAAATGTAAAAAAATAGCCACTAAACATGAAGTTTAATTGTTTTCAGCAAATCTCCAAAGAAATAAATGACATATATATTTAAGTATGACAGTGTAACTGATAACTTTATGGCAGATTTTGGTTAACATAAACCAATTATGTCTGCTACACCACCGTGAATGAATTAAGCAAAAGTTGAATGACAGCCTAAAGGGACACAAACCCTTCACCAATCGTAAGTGCACGTAAGATGCATTCATATGCAAAATTGCAACGTTGTGAGTGTAATTTTTCTCAAACAATATTTGAAACATCATTTCCTGGTTATTAATTTAATTAATTAACCAGACGATGTGTTCTGCTTTCACAGCGAACGAGTACAGCTGGTTCGAACATCGTAACACATGCAGACGTTACTATGGAAACATTGCCGCTTTTCCGGGAACTCAAGGGAATTTCCAAAAGGACTGCATTTTTAAAGGATGGATTGGCGAAATATGACGTTAGTGACGGGTGATTTTTTGTGGTGTTGACGTTTAGTTCAGTATATCATAGCATGTTATGAAGAAAAAAATGACACGGTAGCCACTCTAGCCAATTTAAAGTACTCGAAGGGAGGGAGGGCACAAACTAGCTGTAGTAGAAGAACTGTATATAACTGGTTTAAGAATACATTCTTAATAATAATAATAGTATAACTTCTATAGCTCCAAAATCCTCAGGGACACAAGCCCAGAGGTGCAAGAATCAGAATAATTAAATGATTGAAACAAATAATCTACTGACTATAAATGCTAGCTGAACTGACAGATATTTGACAAGGGTGGACCACATATAGATAACAAATTGTTGACCCTTGTTAAGCCAACAGCTTCGTTGTCCACCTTTCAACTGCTGCTAAGTGAAATGGATGGATGGCAGTGTAGTTAAATCTTGTTAAATTTTGATCTCTTTCAGCTGTGCAACAGAAAACGGCACCCACCATAATTCTAGCCCCAGGGAAAAACAGCCAATTGCCAGGGTCGATAGGGTCAAAGTTGTCCTGTATGCTGATTGGTTGATCTTCCATGTTGTTCACTAATACGTTGTCCAAGGCCCAGCAACCTGTGTAGTTGGGGGTCCCTGTCGGTTGCTCCCACTTCAAACAGATGTCTGTCTGTCTGGCTTCAGAGGGCAGGTGGACAACTACAGTGGACACGCTTCCACGCGACGTCAATCTGAAACCACCACAGCTATCCCATAGACAAAAATTATACAATTTGTATAGGATATTCTATAAGTTTTTGAGGAAACATTTCTACAGGATTCAGAAAATATTCTATTGAATTTGTAGTATTCTATAATTGTGTATACAATATTATAGTATTCTCTGTAGAATTCTATAAAGTTCTATAGAAATCTATAGAAAATTGAAGAAGACATAACAAAATTCTATAGAATATGTAGTATTTTATAGTTTTTCTATACACAATCCTACCATGCTATGTAGAATCCTATAGAATTTCTATAGAATTTTTGCTAAGGGTATCTGGTAGTGCAGGACTCCACAGGGATAATCATAACAACATATACTCTTAAAAGCGTTTTGTATTTGAAAGACAAGATCATTTATTTAATTCAACATATTTTACTGTTATCCACCTATATTTGAGATGTTGTTACAACGTAGATTGGATAAGAGTCCTCAGGTGCTTGGTGTGATCTACGTTGTTATTTGGGAGCGAAACCTGGACAACAAATTAGGAAGATAGATAACCAGCAACATAATTATTGTTACCAGCAAAAACATTACTATCCGGCAACAGCACTATGCATCGACCAGGATGTAAGCATTTCGAAGCTGATGTGCCGCCGCTGGAACTTGTTAGAACTGGCTGGAACATGTGTTGCGCTTGGACGAGTCACAGACTGTGAAGAAAGTGTTCCTGTCCTAATACCGACCTGGATGCTTTTATTCTTTCAATGAAGTTCGTGGACAGAACACAAGCTGTCTCTGTCTGAGGGATTACAACATGACAACAACAACCAAGTCCCTCCAGGAGAGAACACAAGCTGTCTCTGTCCGAGGGATTACAACATGACAACAACCAAGCCCCTCGAGGAGAGAACACAAGCTGTCTCTGCCTGAGGAATTACAACATAACAACAACCAAGCCCCTCGAGGAGGGAACACAATCTGTCTCTGTCTGAGGGATTACAACATGACAACAACAACCAAGTCCCTCGAGGAGAGAACACAAGCTGTCTCTGTCTGAGGGATTACAACATGACAACAACAACCAAGTCCCTCAAGGAGAGAACACAAGCTGTCTCTGTCTGAGGGATTACAACATGACAACAACAACCAAGTTCCTTGAGGAGAGAACACAAGCTGTCTCTGTCCGAGGGATTACAACATGACAACAACCAAGCCCCTCGAGGAGAGAACACAAGCTGTCTCTGTCTGAGGAATTACAACATAACAACAACCAAGCCCCTCGAGGAGAGAACACAAGCTGTCTCTGTTTGGGGGATTACAACATGACAACAACAACCAAGTCCCTCGGGGAGAGAACACAAGTTGTCTCTGTCCGAGGGATTACAACATGACATCACCATCATCATCATATTCTGCTATAGACCCCTGGGGAGTCTAGGACATTACTGCTGTCCACACTGCCTGCTTGGAGCCTCTCAAGTGCCCGGCCGGGAAGCAGCTCCTGCCACGGGAGCTAGAACCAGTGGGTTAGTGAAAGAGACCACCACTGTGAGTCCACGACAGGTTACACATTTACCCCCTGTGTGGGATCTTTTACTTCCCCAGCATAGACACCAGGTAGAAGGGATTACAACAACTTTTAGTGTCTGTTCCGAAAGACACATGCAAAGTGGGCTGAACAAAATTGCCCAGGTTTCGAAACAGCAACAGGTGGTTTTAAAACCCGGTCCCTTCGGACGAAAAGTTCGACGCTCTACCACATGACCACCGTGCCCCACTGTACATGACAACAACCATGCGCCACAAGGAGAGAACACAAGCTGTCTCTGTACGAGGGATTACATGACAACAACAACTTGGTTCCTCGGGAGAATACAAAACACCTCTTGGAGACAACACATCAATACACAAATACAGAGGTTCAACAAAGAACAGGACAGTAAAGATAATTACTGGAAATGATAAGAAGACATTTGCAATTTCTAGGGCATATATTAAAAAACGGTCATATTGGAAAAACTTTATTCAAGGAAAAATCGAAGAACAAAAAGCTAGAGGCAGGCAAAAAAAAGAATAAATTAATAGTCTAAATAAATGATTTGAAGGAGCAGCCAATGACACCCAGCTGCTGATAACTGGCAATGACAGAACTGTGGAGGGCTGTGACTGCCAACGTCACCAGACATGACACCTGCAGACGAGACTGGACAAAAGAAAGTTTTTATTGTGACGGAGGAAGACAATGACTGGAATAAATGATGCACATATTGTATCAGTGAACAAATTATGCACAGATTGTATCAGTGAACAAATGATGCACATATTGTATCAGTGAACAAATGATGCACATATTGTATCAGTGAACAAATGATGCACAGATTGTATCAGTGAACAAATGATGCACATATTGTATCAGTGAACAAATGATGCACATATTGTATCAACGAACAAATGATGCACATATTGTATCAGTGAACAAATGATGCACATATTGTATCAGTGAACAAATGATGCACAGATTGTATCAGTGAACAAATGATGCACATATTGTATCAGTGAACAAATGATGCACATATTGTATCAGTGAACAAATGATGCACATATTGTATCAGTGAACAAATGATGCACATATTGTATCAGTGAACAAATGATGCACATATTGTATCAGTGAACAAATGATGCACATATTGAATCAGTGAACAAATGATGCACATATTGTATCAGTGAACAAATGATGCACAGATTGTATCAGTGAACAAATGATGCACAGATTGTATCAGTTAACAAATGATGCACAGATTGTATCAGTTAACAAATGATGCACACATTGTATCAGTTAACAAATGATGCACATATTGTATCAGTGAACAAATGATGCACAGATTGTATCAGTGAACAAATGATGCACAGATTGTATCAGTTAACAAATGATGCACAGATTGTATCAGTTAACAAATGATGCACAGATTGTATCAGTGAACAAATGATGCACACATTGTATCAGTTAACAAATGATGCACACATTGTATCAGTGCTAGCAGAGTGAATATGACAAGAGCAGTTTCTTGACTCTCAATAAACCAAGAATACCTGATATGTTCAATAGGTGTCCAGTCAGTACAAGACTTGGTGCCGTAGTAAACAATGAGCTCTTCTTCTGGATTTGCAGTGCAGGTACCTGATGCTGTAAAGGCACACGTCTTCAATTAATTGAGATATTTAGTAACATATTGCATTTTTTAATGTTTTGCACCATTAGGATAATAATATATGAATACATGATGTACTGTAACTATAACTATATTATGTACTATAACTATATCATGTACTATAACTGTATCAATTACAACATTCGTAACAATAACAACAAAAGATAAAGTGCTTAGTTCGTGCATCACACCAGTCAACCTACAAGGGCAGGTGGAAGAGAGAGTGCTCACGGTGGAGGGTGGAAGAGAGAGTGCTCACGGTGGAGGGTGGAAGAGAGAGTGCTCATGGTGGAGGGTGGAAGAGAGAGTGCTCACGGTGGAGGGTGGAAGAGAGAGTGCTCACGGTGGAGGGTGGAAGAGGAAGAACACAACTGAGAACGGAGGACTGTGTGATGATAGATTTGGCGGGAGTGGAGAACGAGGGTGGGGAGATCAGGGGGTGGTGGAGATGGCAGTGAAACGTGATTAGTCACGGCAGAAGGGAACAAAACTGAGGACCAGAATCGATGCCAGCCTTGATGAAGAGGAAAGTAACGATAGTAATCAAGTCCTATTTAAACATCATTTTAATGTCATGATTATAAGATATTTTAATCTTATAAAATATATCACCAATGCAACTGATGTTACTTACATACAGAAAACTGGAGCACAGCCGCCGTCGTCATGTTCAGAGGTTGTGTTATCTGCAAATACACAAGTCTCATAGTTGTGTGTGCATGTGCTTCTATGTTGGCGAGTGTGTACATGCATGTGCGCATGTGTGTGCGTGAACAGAGGAGTCACAAGATTCCACAAAAGAAAGCTTTGCCTGTCACTGATGACACAGACATACAGAGTGGTCTGTTGTGAACATTGCTTTTCCCTAGGCCCAAACTATAGTGTCAAAAACAGTAATGTAATTGTGTCCAATGTAGACAGGCTTCAGCAGCCATCAGTGGTGCACACAGACAACACCAAGGCTGGGTTCAGAGACCTGACGTGTATGTGAGTGAGTAGTGAGTAGAGACAGTTAGACTTGCCAGTGTCCTGGTGGTGTCCTCTCCACACGCCACAGCCGTGTTGCCATACAACACCACTCCACACCTCTGACTGATCTCAACACCGGAGTACGTCTTCCTGCAACAGTCAAGTCTCAATAACACTACAGACAGATGGACGGATGGACGGATAGGCAGACAGGATGATGGACACACAGACAGACAGGCAGAGTGACAGACATACTGAAAAACAGATAAGACACAAACAGACAAACATAGTGACATATGGATATGGATTTAAAGACACACAGACAGACAGAAAAACAGACAGACTGACAGATGTACTGATAAATATATTGCTTTGACCACAATACTCTTAAAGATATAGTACAGTGACTAATTAATTATAAAAACACCCTTTTAAAATTATATATATGGCGTAATCCATCTGAATCAGCTGTGATTCATAAGCTATAGACAGATAATAATGTTTTTTAGAGTAAAACTCGTTGTACTACCATAGAGTGTCATTGAAGGTGTCCTGGGTAGAATCAAAGTCGTCCCTAAAGACAATGCCATCACCGTGCATGACGGCCAGCCTAGGTCTCGGACGAACTGCGCTGGCAGCTGAAACACATCACATCCAAACAATGACATTCACGTCACTTTGTGAACATGGTTTGTGTGAGCATGTGTGTGTGTGTGTGTGTGTGTGTGTCTGTTTATTATAAGCCATGTTTGGTTGACCATATCATAATGGGGATTCATCTGATTCTTTCATAACATAGGTCTCGTGGACCCTATTGCAGCACTGATCTGGTGGACTCTATCATAACATTGGTCCGGTGGATCATATCGTAACATTGACTTGTGGAACCTATCATACCACCAGGACCCTATCGTAACATTGGTATGGTGGATCCTATAATTTTTTTGGTCATGTGGACCCTATTGTAACACTTTTTCAGTGGATCCTGTCATGACATTGGTCTGGTGAACCATCTATCTATCTGTTATACCTGTCGTGTAATCAACAAACCTCAACTGAGTATTGTGCCGAGTTTTCCTTTTCTTGAGTAGTCATAAAGGTTACCCCCTGGGTAGGATTTTTACTTCCTGTGACATAGACACCAAACAGAAGGGACGAACAGCTTTAGTCTCTCTTCCGAAAGACCCAGACAAAGTGGGGTGAATGAATCTGCCCAACTTTCAAAGGGCAGCAGGTGGACTGTCCTCTTGATTGACAGTCTCTCAATGCCAAACTACTGCGCCCCACTTAAGACCCTGTGACACCTGTAGGGTTCCTACCCACCTCCCTCTTCACACAGCTGCATGACAGTCGTGTCCTTGAAGAGCACCTGGTCACCCAGGGTCGCAGTCGCCCTAGAAATAATATAACAAGTTTATTAAATTTTTTGATATAAATATAATTAAGCCCAGAACTGTATAGCGATATGTAAATTGGCACACACATAATTTAAAAAACAATATAATGGTAACATTAGATTATCATTACCACTTGGTTATTTACAAGTAAACATTAAATGTAGACAATTGCTAAGTTAATGTGTAATTACAACTTGTGGTATATCTACTGTAATTTTCACTTTATCATCAATACACACATTCTATCAATAGTATCCACAGTTCATCAATACTTTATCATCAATACACACATTATATCAACAGTATCCACAATGCATCAATACTTTATCATCAATACACACATCCTATCAACAGCATCCACAATGCATCAATACTTTATCATCAGTACACACATTCTGTCAACAGTATCCACAATGCATCAATACTTTATCATCAATACACACATTATATCAACAGTATCCACAATGCATCAATACTTTATCATCAATACACACATTATATCAACAGCATCCACAGTGCATCAATACTTTATCATCAATACACACATTATATCAACAGTATCCACAGTGCATCAATACTTTATCATCAATACACACATTCTGTCAACAGTATCCACAATGCATCAATACTTTATCATCAATACACACATTATACCAACAGTATCCACAATGCATCAATACTTTATCATCAATACACACATTATATCAACAGCATCCACAATGCATCAATACTTTATCATCAATACACACATTATATCAACAGTATCCACAGTGCATCAATACTTTATCATCAATACACACATTATATCAACAGTATCCACAATGCATCAATACTTTATCATCAATACACACATTCTATCAACAGTATCCACAATACGTCAATACTTTATCATCAATACACACATTATATCAACAGTATCCACAATGCGTCAATACTTTATCATCAATACACACATTCTATCACCAGTATCCACAATGCTTCAATACTTTATCATCTATACACACATTCTATCAACAGTATCCACAATGCATCAATACTTTATCATCAATACACACATTCTATCAACAGTATCCACAATACGTCAATACTTTATCATCAATACACACATTATATCAACAGTATCCACAATGCGTCAATACTTTATCATCAATACACACATTCTATCACCAGTATCCACAATGCATCAATACTTTATCATCTATACACACATTCTATCAACAGTATCCACAATGCATCAATACGTGTGGTTGTTGAACAACACTGCAGTAGCTGTAGCACACAGTGAAGTGCTGCGTTCTGTAGCGGGTAGCTATTGTTGGACAATGGTTCCATTATAGTGGATTAATCTACATTTGCTGCACTCATATGAATGTTTTATTATTATATAAATATACATAATATACAGTGCTCTTCCACTATTGTTCTCTTTATGTTATTAGATAGGATTTTACTTTGCTTTGCATTTGTACTTATTGCAGAGTTAAAATAAATTTAAATTTGAACCCAAGTGTGTTTTCTTGGTGCTGGGGTATCATCGTGCAGGGAGCCACACCCCACATGTGCCGTGGACGTAGAGGCATGCATGCATGCATGCATGCATGTATGGATGGAGCCGTGTCCAAACAGGCACCAGTTATTGCTGTACAGATGTAGACTTACAGAAAGCTCACACATCCCGTGCCTGCAGCCGGAGCTCGCCACAGAAACATCAGCTGCTGTCGTCGTCGATGGCCAATGTACGAATGTACAACAGAACAAACAAACTGTTGTCCTAGAGGCTGTGTTGATCCTATCCCTAAACCTGGGATAGTGTTAGTTTGTGGCAGGAGGGCGAGACGGGACTGTAAGTTTGACTTGATTGTGTAGAGGCCCGTCAACATGAAGCCATCAAAGTCTCGTGTAGATGTGATTGTTACTGAAACAACATTTATAATTACATTGTATATGGATTTGTTATATGGAATGTTAGTTAATGATACATTGTTGAAGCAATCTAGTTGACAAAATGTCTGTATACAATTAAAATAACTATTATGGGATGCCATGAATACATGCTCGTAAACAATTACTGTACGGTAAATCCAATTTGTCACATGACAGAAATATAATCCAATCAATGGCTCGCATTGAGCAGTACCAATAAGTTATTTCTAGTTTTTGCAGCAAATTAATGCACTTTATCATAGTTGTGCAACTTTGCGAATAGTTTAGTATTTCTAATCTTACACAATGTCCATTGAGAAATATTTGCAGAAAACTTATTAAGGTTTCAAAGATTCTTGTCTTATGGGAGAATGGTATAACTCAAGGACAATGTCTTATGGGAGAATGGTATAACTCAAGGACAATGTCTTATGGGAGAATGGTATAACTCAAGGACAATGTCTTATGGGAGAATGGTATAACTCAAGGACAATGTCCAAGTCATGGCAATAGCTTCAACAATATCCTGTGTACAATATCCACAGAACAAAATGAACACATCATAACAGAACAGTAAGGTCACTATTATACAAGTCTTATACATTCATCTTTAACCAACTAATAAAGAATATAAATCATTATTTGTGCAAATCATTAAACTAAATTCTTGCTCTCATATATAGTAAAAAAATTCTTTAAAAACATACTATGTTTGGTGGGAGTATTTAGTTCAGCATTATGTAATGTTACATAAGAAACAAGGTTGATATGTCTGACCCTAAGATAGGGTGAACAGTAGCCATAATTGACACCCCCACTCAGTCAGACTTCCCCACATACCAGGTCATCAGTATGTACTTTGAAACATTTTAATGATTACATAATGATTATGTAATGATTACAGAAAATATTGGTCAAACAAGTGGACACTGAAAACATTAGGTCAGTGGAGTAGCTGTCAGATAATGAGTAGATCAGTGGAGTAGCTGTCAGACAATGAGTAGATCAGTGGAGTAGCTGTCAGACAATGAGTACGTCAGTGGAGCAGCTGTCAGACAATGAGTACGTCAGTGGAGCAGCTGTCAGACAATGAGTACGTCAGTGGAGCAGCTGTCAGACAATGAGTAGATCAGTGGAGTAGCTGTCAGACAATGAGTAGGTCAGTGGAGTAGCTGTCAGACAATGAGTAGATCAGTGGAGTAGCTGTCAGACAATGAGTAGATCAGTGGAGTAGCTGTCAGACAATGAGTAGATCAGTGGAGCAGCTGTCAGACAATGAGTACGTCAGTGGAGTAGCTGTCAGACAATGAGTAGATCAGTGGAGTAGCTGTCAGACAATGAGTAGATCAGCAGAGTAGCTGTCAGACAATGAGTAGATCAGCAGAGTAGCTGTCAGACAATGAGTAGGTCAGTGGAGTAGCTGTCAGATAATGAGTAGATCAGTGGAGTAGCTGTCAGACAATGAGTACGTCAGTGGAGCAGCTGTCAGACAATGAGTATGTCAGTGGAGTAGCTGTCAGACAATGAGTACGTCAGTGGAGCAGCTGTCAGACAATGAGTAGATCAGCAGAGTAGCTGTCAGACAATGAGTAGATCAGTGGAGTAGCTGTCAGAAAATGAGTAGATCAGCAGAGTAGCTGTCAGACAATGAGTAGGTCAGTGGAGTAGCTGTCAGACAATGAGTAGATCAGTGGAGTAGCTGTCAGACAATGAGTAGATCAGCAGAGTAGCTGTCAGACAATGAGTAGGTCAGTGGAGTAGCTGTCAGACAATGAGTAGATCAGCAGAGTAGCTGTCAGACAATGAGTAGATCAGCAGAGTAGCTGTCAGACAATGAGCAGATCAGCAGAGCAGCTGTTAGACAATGAGTAGATCAGCAGAATAGCTGTCAAACAATGAGTAGCTCAGTGGAGTATCTATTAGACGAGTAGCTCAGTGGAGTATCTGTCAGACAATGAGTAGGTCAGCGAAGTAGCTGTCAGACAATGAGTAGCTCAGTGGAGTATCTGTCAGACAATGAGTAGGTCAGTGGAGTAGCTGTCAGACAATGAGTAGCTCAGTGGAGTAGTTAGTTATAAGACAATGAGTAGCTCAATAAGTAGGTCAGTGTAGTTGTCAGAAAATGAGGTCAGCAGCGTATCAGTGCTTATGTGTAAGTAGTTCACTAGAACAATCATTAAAATATTTTGTCTGTAACATAACTTGAACTCATGAACTCAAAACTCCCAACAAAATGCTCACACTTCCACTCACCTTCATAAGAACCTTCGGGCCTGTAGTTCTCAGGGTTGCCAGCGATGGAGACACTGATTGCAACTTCGCCCGAGTCAAGGTTTGACTGTTGTGGCTTCCCGTGATAGTTACACAAGAAGAAGAACGGAGGCATGTGGGGGACATACTGTGCCCTCACTGACAGCATGACACAGAGGGTGAAGACAGGGAGGGCGCAGACACGGGGGAGGGTGGACAATAGCATTGTCAACACCTGCTGGAAAACAATTGTAACACATTCAGTTTACCTGGTAGTCTAGTGAAATAGTTTACAGTGTGTGAGTATGTGGGCACGTTTGTTGTGTGTGGGTGTGATTGTGTGTTGCGTGTGCCGTGTGTTTTGTGTAGTACTGTGTATATATGCACATACATAGCTAGTGTGTGTTGTCTGTATATGTACACAAATAATATATATGCATGTATACATACATACATATATATTCCGTGAACACATTAAAATGTTAACTTGTCCACTTGACTAACAGATCATATTTCTAACTTCCTTTTTAGTGGGTTCCCAGCGACATGAACCATCTTGTTATATAACCACGCTCTTACATAAGAATCAATGAGTGAACTAGCATGCAATCTACAGAAGTACCACTGAAAACCAAGGCCATAGTTGCCAGCCAACCTCAGTTGTCAGACCCAATCTATGGCTGCAATAAGGAACGAATGTAAACAGTCCTAATGAGTGCTGCTGGCTACTGCTGATAAGTGACCAACAGTTCCTGTCAAGTCTACTCATGTCCAACACTCAATGATTCAACATTTCCCTCTAATAATTTCCCGTATTTACACCAGTCAATCTGGGTCGATCTATTACGTTTCTGAAAAACCAGGAAATTGCACAAACAAACAAAAAAGAAATTAGAAGTGCTATTTCAATTTAATCATTAATTTGAAATTACAACACATAGAGAACTTTGCTGCAAATGTATTATCAATGTTTCTTGTTGATTTTTACATTTGATTTTTGACAATAGTTGGTAAAAAGCATACAAATTATTTTGGTTTACATAATTTAATGATAATATGTTTACTGAGAACCATGCATTTAAGTTTTGCACATTATTCCTTACATCTTTGCTAAACTGACCTGGATCCAGCTCTGAGCAGAATATATTGTTATTATCATTAATACTGTAGAGTATAATCTTATTAAAGTATACAATAATATAATACTGTAGTTTATGTAACATTATTAATATCATACGGCTGTATAAGAGTGTGGATTATATAACATTATTAATAATATGCAGTAACATATTGTGTACATATTATTGAAATATTCAGTAATGTAGTACTGCAGCATATACAACTAATATCAGTTTATAAAAAATTATCAGTATCATACAATTTTGCCCCAACTAAATATGAAAATGATTTTCAAATGGCCTTATCAAAGAGTTCGTTTTGCTTGACATGATATATAAAGTCAGTCTTATGTCCCAGATTGTTGTACAAAAGACAGAGAAGAAATCTGCTTGCACGGAGTGATATTACATCACTTGGATTACATAACTAAACACTACTGTCTATATCCATATTGTTGGTTACAACCAAACATGTAGTACATGTACTACATGTAGTACAGCATACCTTGTTGTTACTCCTAACATGAATATAAATCAAGTTGGACATTTATCATGAAAACATTTTAAACATTTGTCAATTGATTTTGTACTGTTATCATTAAAGTGCAACTCTGGCTGTGTTCCCTACAAATTTTATTTTTTAATTAATTAGAAAAAACAACATGAATGAGTACTAACATTGCAAAAATCGTATATAATTGCATAATTTGTTCAGTGCTATCCACATCAAAGTGCATTCCAATGATAATGCGTCTGTTGAGAGCTAGACGTATCAAACTGTTTTATTTCTTTAAACGTTATGAACGATCACCAACCCGATATAACACTCCATAATGCTTACCCAGACACTCCCACCCCCAAGTGAGACAGACTTCATGGATGCCCCCTTATATGAAGGAGAACCCACCTGAGATTAGAATCCTGTATATGCCCAGGTGAGTAGGGTGGTTTCTCGCAGCAGACACCCTTCTTCACAATTCACCCCTCATGGTAGAAGTGGTTCCTCTTTGTTGGCAGTAATAGTGAACACAACCATTGGCAATAAGATTATAATACAATTGTCTTAATTGTAGAAACTGTTGCCAGCAACAACCAAAGTGGAGCCAAGTCTTCCACTTTTGCAGTACTAGAACTTCCTTAAATTTTGACAGAATCTCACAATTTACTGATTTCAAGCACAAATGTACCACCAAACTACAATTTCAAGTTAAATCCAAATATACTGCCAAACATAGTTTAGAGACCACTTATAGTTAAATATATGCAGAAAATGCACCAGAATTAAGTAAATATATCCTAAAATTCTTCCTCCAAGAGAGGGTGAATCCTCTTCCAAGCTCCCCCCTTGCAGTCGTGACACGAGACTCACAATGCCAGATCTCCACCCACCTTCCTCACGTTACAATGTCAGCAGGACTTATATGACCGAACTTGTCCATGGGTTCAACTAGATAATAACCCAGGAAGTGACCCACAATGCCATCTCATACCAGGGTCTCTACTCCAACTGGCCAATATTTCATCCCACCCACAATTCCAAACTGAGCATGTCTCAGTGTTAACATATTTATATTTTGCTTTGGAAATCTTGGTACAACTGTTAATGAAAGCCACAACCATCTTATTTCACTTACTACAACTTGTAACATTACTAATGTGGCAGAGACTATACGCAGAGCAGCTCTAAAATAACGGCCAAAATATTTCTTATTCGCAGAGCAGCTCTGAGAATTACTTCACAAAAATCTCTTATTTGCAGAGCAACTCAGCGAATTACAGCTACAATTGGCCTTATTTGCAGAGCAACTCTGCAAATTACAGCTACAATTGGCCTTATTTGCAGAGCAACTCTGCGAATTTTAACAAGATTTAACAAGAATGCCATCAAAAACAACAAGTTCCAGATGGCAAGTGGACAAGGAAGCCATTGGCTTATCGACTCTAAAATTTTTCTCATCTATGTGTAGCCCACCTTTATCAAATATCTGTCAATTTTAAACATATTCACACTACTAGCATTAACACAATCATTTGGCAGTTTGTTCCATTAATTTATCACCCTCTGTGAGAAAGAGTACTTTCTCATGTCCAACCTACACTGCTCCTTAACTAATGCTGCTTTGTGTCCTCTGGTTCTACTGCCTTCTTTAAGTTTGAAGAACATATTCCTATCAACATCCTCATAACCGTTCAATATTTTAAATACTTCTATTTGGTCTCCTCTTAGTCTCCTGGTCTCTAGTGTTGTCAAACCACATTGTAATAAGCGACTTTCGTAACTAAGGTCTCTCAATTCTGGAATCATTTTGGTTGCTCTTCGTTGTATTCTTTCTAGCTTGTCTATGTCCTTTTTACGATACGGCCTCCATGCTTGAATACAATATTCCAAATGTGGTCTAACTATTGCTTTGTACAGGGATACAATTAGCTGTTTCTCCTTATACATGATAGTTCTCCTAATTAACCCTAGAATTTGATTTCCTTTTGAAGCAGCAATCCCACATTGCTCTGAAACTTTCATGTCAGCAATAAATGTTACTCCTAAGTCCTTTTCTTGTGTGGTTCTACCTAGTACAGCATCCCCCATTTTATATTCTTCGTCCATGTTTCCATGTCCTATGTGTATACATTTGCACTTCCCAAAATTGAATAACATTTGCCATTTTTCTGACCATTTAACTAATTTATCTAGATCATCCTGTAAACTTTGTTTATCTGTATCATTTGTAACCTTTCTGAATACTTTTGTGTCATCTGCAAATTTGAGTACTTTGCTAGATATGTCATCTTCGAGATCATTTATATAATATAAAAACAGTATAGGGCCTAATACTGATCCCTGTGGTACCCCACTCAAAACCGATTTCCAGTTTGAAAGCTACAATTGGCCTCATCTGCAGAGCAACTCTGCGAATTACGGCAAACTGTAATCTTATTCGCAGAGTAGCTCTACAAATTATGGCAAGTTGTTCTTATTCGCAGAGAACTGCTGTGATATGTGAATTTTGGCAAAAGTTATTCTTATTTGCAGAGCAGCTCTGCAAATTATGGCAAGTTGTTCTGTGAATTGTGGGAGGACTCATTACAGAGGTGTACCTTTAAACCTACACTAGTCTAACAGTACGGCAATCATTCTGCACAAGCTTTTTGTATTACTATAGAGGAAGGTTGGCACCCCTGCCAAATTATGGTATAGGGAATAGTATATATATATATATATGTATGGTATAGATATGAATGAACACAATCAGCACTGTAGTGAACAACCAGGAGTGTTACAATAACGTGAAATCCTGACTACAGTATATATATATATATACATTGTATGTATGGTATAGATATGAATGAACACAATCAGCACTGTAGTGAACAACCAGGAGTGTTACAATAATGAATGAACACAATCAGCACTGTAGTGAACAACCAGGAGTGTTACAATAATGAATGAACACAATCAGCGCTGTAGTGAACAACCAGGAGTGTTACAATAATGAATGAACACAATCAGCACTGTAGTGAACAACCAGGAGTGTTACAATAACGTGAAATCCTGACTACAGTATTTTTTACGGATGACTTGAATACATAATACACAACACACTAGTCTAAATACCAACAACTGAGATCCCGTTACAAAACACTAATGTTATAACTAGTGTTGATTAAATTTTGTATTGTTGTCATACCTTGATATAAAATACTAAATGGTCTTGTGTTATTACGTTGTTTATTTATTTGGTCAATTTAATAAATTTCTGTAAAACGTTGTTATATTAAATGGTATTGCAATGAAATTTGGTAGCATGTGCTAGCATAATATATTAAATTAATTGAAATATTGTCTACATACTAACGCAAACAAACATGGAACAGACATAACAAAAACTTAAATATTCTAAATATTCTGTTATGCTAATAACTGAAATCATGGCACAACATACTAACGTAACATACTAAATTAATAATTATTAACTGAAATCTAGTCTACATACTAACACAAAACATGTGTACAAAAAGACGGGTCTAAATATCTTACTATACTCAATGAATAACTTAAACTAACATATTAAATGAATTAGTATAGATATTTAAAACTTGTCTCCATACTTATACAAAACTCATGTACATAGAACATGCTAATATAATAGATTTTCTTAAATACTAACAACGAAAATGCTAATGTAAATTAAACTGCTGTATATACAACATGCTATGTTAAAACTGGAATATATCCCAATGCAACGAGGAAACACTTCAGAATGAAGATAGTGTGAGCATTCTTGCAAAAGAAGAGGCTCCATTGTTAAATCGTAGCATATATAATATAATGTAATGTAAAATTATAATAATATATATTATATATATATATATATATGCAAAAAAATAATATAATGTAAAAAAAAACAATAAAACATGACACGCCTAGAGCTGAGGCAAGCATCGTCTGAAAACCCCAATGTGAACGAAAGACCACGAGGCTCAAACTGCATTCTGCACATGCGCAAGAAAATGGTGCACAGTGATTGGTTGATTCCTGCTCTGCGAATAAGGATAACTTTTGCTGTAATTCGTAGAGCAGCTCTGCAAATAGCCAGTGCCTACTTAATTGGCTACTATTACAATGTAACATTATTTCCCTTGGCAAAACTATACTATAACACTATTGCTATTACAACTATTAAAGATGTAACACTATTCCACTTGCTACAATTACAATGTAACACTGTTTCACTTGCAACAGCCACAATGTAACACTATAATGCAACACTATTTAACTTGCTACAACTCCAATGTAACACTATTTCACTAAAAGAAAAAATAAATGCATACTTACATGGTGTCACTATTCACTTGTGACAAAGTAATCCATATCAGTTTGTGCACATAGACAATAAATGAGACAAAGGCTTTATTAAAATTATGTTGCTTTCTGTCATCAAAGGTAGCAGTTTCTTGTCTGTCC